>CADCXT010000072.1:0-18747 GCA_902806775.1 Microtus agrestis | reverse complement strand
TATGGTGTGATCAAAAAAGTAAGACCAACTGCCATCTTGGAAGCAGTACATAGAGAGACTTAAGGAGTCGGATTTCTTTGGTCTCTCTCTCTAACTTCTCAGTCTCTTCTTGTCAAATGGGTAGAAGCTGCCTCTGCTGGGATGAAGAAGCCACTTGATTGACATGACACTCCCAGATGTTGGGAAACTCATGAAAAGGCAGAGAAGGACAGGCAAGAGCTAGATGCTCCTTTGTGCTCATTTTAGTTTAACCTCCTAGCTTTTAGTCTTCCATGTTATCAAAATTATAACATGGCCAGTTTATGCCTAAGTATATTGGTCTTCAAAGCCTCATAAAAAATCAGAGTTGAGTAAGACTGGTTTGGAGAAAAGGAACAATCACTTAATAATTAGCATAAAGCATAATTATTTCCCACACAAAGTTCTGTTAAGTTTCAGGGATGGTATTGAAATTATAACTAGAAAGGAATGTGAAATACTTTCCAAGTAAGTGTTCTCTGGATCTTTTGTCTAACTAAGAGTTTGTCTTTGTCTAACCAAGAGTGACAAAAGGAGGAAATAGCAGGGCTCTATAGACAAGTGGTAGACCACGTCTTCATGAATAGTCTGTATTATTGCAGGTTATTTAAGTGTGCTTGGGACTAAATAATGAATATAAAAAAAAGTAAAGTTGCAATAGTTTTACACAAGAACGTGCCCATTTCTCATTCTCTGTTTATCTTGTGCTTCAGAGCACTGCAATGCTCTGGGTAGAAGGTGAGACATAAAAATACATAAAGTAAGCTAAGCACCTTTGATTAAGAAAGGAATAGTGAACATATGCTTGCAATTCTTCTCCATGCATGAAAGCCTCAGTGTGGTTTCTGTTTATTTTTTTTAATTGAGAAAAGGAAAAAAAAAGTTTCCGCCTCCTCCCAGCCTCCCATTTCCCTCCCCCTCCTCCCACCCTTCCCCGCTCCCCCACTCCTCTCCCCCTCCCTCTCCAGTACAAAGAGCAGTCAGGGTTCCCTGCCCTGTAGAAAGGCCAAGGTCCTCTCCCCTCCGTCCATGTCTAGGAAGGTGAACATCCAAACTGGCTAGGCTCCCACAAAGCCAGAACATGAAGTAGGATCAAAACCCCGTGTCATTGTCCTTGGCTTCTCATCAGCCCTCATTGTTCGCCATGTTCAGAGAGTCCAGTTTTATCCCATGCTTTTTCAGTCACAGTCCAGCTGGCCTTGGTGAGCTCCCAATAGATCAGCCCCACTGTCTCAGTGGGTGGGTGCACCCCTCGTGGTCCTGACTTCCTTGCTCATGGTCTCACTCCTTCTGCTCCTCATTGGGACCTTGGGAGCTCAGTCCGGTGCTCCAGTGTGGGTCTCTGTCTCTATCTCCATCCATCACCAGATGAAGGTTCTATGGTGTTATGCAAGATATTTGTCAGTATTGCTATAGGATAGGGTCATTTCAGGTTCCCTATCCTCAGCTGCCCAAGGAACTAACTGGGGACATCGCCTTGGGCTCCTGGGAGTGTGTGGTGCCTTTTACAGTAATATCATACCTTCAAGTCCCCATAGGCAGCTGAGGGCAATGGAAATAGCATCTATTCTTTGGGGTGTTTCTTAGATGTCCCAAACTAGATTTCATGATTTTTTCTTTTTTTCTTTATTTTTTTCCATTCAAAAATTTCTACTTCCTCCCCTCTTCCTATTCCCCTCCAGCTTCCCCACTCACCCCTGTCCCTCCCCCCAGTCTTAAGAGAAGGCAGGGTACCCTGCCCTGTGGGAAGTCCAAGGCCCTACTCCATCCATCCAGGCCTAGGAAGGTGTGCATCCAAATAGACTAGGGTCTCAAAAAGCCAGCACATGCAGTAGAAACAGGTCCCAGTGCCATTTTCAGTGGATTCTCAGTCAGCCCCCATTGTCAGCTACATTGACAGAGTCCAGTTTGATCACATGTTCATTCAGTCCCACTCCAACTGGATTTGGTGAGCTCCCATTAGATCAGGCACACTGTCTCAGCAGGTGGACCAACCCCTCATTGTCCTGATTTCCTTGCTCATCTTCTCCCTCCTTCTGCTCTTCAACTGGACCTTGGGAGCTCAGTTTCGTGCTCTGATGTGGGTCTCTCTCTCTCTCTCTCTCTCTCTCTCTCTCTCTCTCTCTCTCTCTCTCTCTCTCTCTCTCTCTTTCTCTCTATCCATCACTGGACAAAGGTTCTATGGTGAAATTCAAGATATTCATCAGTGTGACTATGGGACAAAGACCTAGCTGGGGACATATCTGTGGACACTTGGGATCCCCTCTAGAGCCAAGTCTCTTGCCAACCCTAAAATTGCTCCCTTAATTAGGATAACTTTTTCCCTGCTCCTATATCTACCCATCTTCCATCTCAATACTTCCACTCCCCCAAGCTCTCCCCAATCCTTTCCTTCTCTCTTCTATCTCCCCCTCTCCCCTTCTCCCATCCCATCCCCACCCCTACCTTCATCATCCCAACTTTTGCCCAGCAATCTTGTTTGCTTCCAATTTCCAGGAGGATCTATATATATTTCTCTTTGGATTTTACCTGGTTATTTGGCTTCTCTAGGCTTGTGAACTATATTTGTTTATGGCTAGAGTCTACTAATGAGTGAATACATACCATATTCATCTTTTTGGGTCTGAGTTATCTCACTCAGGATAGTGTTTTGTATTTCTATCCACTTGCATGCAAAATTCAAGATGTCATTGTTTTTTTACCATGGAGTAGTACTCTAATGTGTTTATGTTCCACACTTTCTTCATCCATTCTTCCATTGAGGGGCATCTAGGTTGTTTACAGGTTCTGGCTATTACAAATAATGCTGCTATGAACATATGCTGGGGACATATCTGTGGACACATACACAAATGCTTTTATAGTATGATTGGGCATCTCTTGGGTATATTCCCAAGAGTGGTATTGCTGGATCCTGAGGTAGGTTGACTCCCAATTTCCTGAGAAACTGCCACACTGATTTCCAAAGTGGTTGCACAAGTTTGCATTCCTTACTCCACATCCTCTCCAGTATAGGCTATTACTGGTGTTTTTGATTTTTAGCCATTCTGACAAGTGGAAGATGGTATCTCAAAGTTGTTTTGATTTGCATTTCCCTGATTGCTAAGGAAGTTAAAAATGACCTTAGATATCTTTTGGCCATTTGAACTTATTCTGTTGAGAATTCTCTGTTCAGTTCAGTATCCCATTTTTTAATTGCATTATTTAGAATTTTAACGTTTAGTTTCTTGAGTTCTTTATTTATTTTGGAGATCAGACTTTGGTCTGATGTGGGGTTGGTGAAGATCTTCTCCCATTCAGTAGGTTGCCTTTTTGTCTTAATGACAGTGTCCTTTGCTTTACAGAAGCTTCTCAGTTTCAGGAGGTCCCATTTATTCATCGTTGCTCTTATTGTCTGTGCTACTGGGGTTATACGTAGGAAGTGGTCTCCTGTGCCCATGTGTTGTAGACTACTTCCCACTTACTCTTCTATCAGTTTCATCGTGGTCGGATTTATACTGAGGTCTTTAATCCATTTGGACTTGAGTTTTGTGCATGGTGATAGATATGGGTCTATTTTCATTCTTCTACAGGTTGACATCCAGTTATGCCAGCACCATTGTTGAAGATGCTTTCTTTCTTCCATTGTATAATTTTAGCTCCTTTATCGAAAATCAGATGTTCGTAGGTTTGTGGGTTCATATCCGGGTCCTTAATTCGATTCCATTGGTCAAATTCTCTGTTTTTATGCCAATACCAAGCTGTTTTCATTACTGTAGCTCTGTAATAGAGTTGGAAGTCAGGGATGGTTATGCGTCCGGAAGCTCCTTTATTGTATAGTATTGTTTGGGTTATCTTGTTTTTTCCCATACAAAGTTGTTTATTGTTCTCTCAAGGTCTGTGAAGAATTTTGTTGGGATTTTTGATGGGGATTGCGTTGAATTTATAGATTGCTTTTTGTAGAATTGCCATTTTTACTATGTTGATCCTACCCATCCAAGAGCAAGGGAGACCCTTCCATTTTCTGGTGTCCCCTTCAATTTCTTTCTACAAAGCCTTAAAGTTCTTGTCAAATAGATCTTTCACTTCCTTGTTTAGTGTTACCCCAAGATACTTTATGCTATTTGTGGCTATCGTGAAAGGTGAAGTTTCTCTGATTTCCCTCTCTGCTTCTCTATCCTTTGTGTATAAGAGGGCTACTGATTTTTTTTAATTGATCTTGTATCCTGCCACATCACTGAAGGTATTTATCAGCTGTAGGAGTTCTTTGGTGGAGTTTTTGGGGTCACTGATGTACACCATCATATCATCTGCAAATAACAAACGTTTGACTTCTTCCTTTCCTATTCGAATCCCCTTGATCTTATGTTGTCTTATTGCTATTGCTATAACTTCAAGCATTATGGTGAAGAGATATGGTGAGAGTGGACAGCCTTGTCTTGTTCCTAATTTTTGTGGAATGGCTTTGAGTTTCTCTCTATTTAATTTGATGTTAGCTGTTGGCTTCCTGTATATTCCTTTTATTATATTTAGGTATGATCCTTGTATCCATAATCTCTCCAAGACCTTTATCATAAAGGGGTGTTGAATTTTGTCAAATGCTTTTTCAGCATCTAGTGAAATGATCATATGTTTTTTCTTTCAGTTTATTTATGTGATAGATTACATTGATAGATTTTCTTATGTTGAACCAGCCCTGCATCTTTGGAATGAAGCCTACTTGATCATAATAGATAATTTATTGATGTGTTCATGAATTCGGTTTGCCAGTATTTTATTGAGAATTTTTGCATCAATGTTCATGAGTGAGGTTGGTCTGAAATTCTCTTTCTTGGTTGGGTCTTTGTGTGGTTTTGGTATCAGGGTAACTGTAGCTTCATAAAAAGAGTTTGGCAATGACTCTTCTGTTTCTACTATGTGAAACACATTAAGGAGTATAGGTATCAGCTCTTCTTGGAAATTCTGGTAGAATTCTGCCTTAAAACCATCTGGTCCTGGGATTTTTTTTTGTTGAGATGTTTTTTGATGACAGCTTCTATTTCCTCATGACTTATAGGTCTATTTAAATTGTTCACCTGGTTTTGATTTAATTTTACTATGTAGTACTTATCTAAAAAAATATCCATTTCTTTTACATTTTCCAACTTTGTGGCATACAGGCTAATAAATCTCTGAATTTCCTCAGTGTCTGTTGTTATATCCCCCTTTTTATTTCTGATCTTATTAATTTGCGTGTTCTCTCTCTGTCGTTTGATTAGTTTCGATAGGGGTTTGTCGATCTTGTTGATTTTCTCCAGGAACCAGCTTTTTGTTTCATTGGTTCTTTGGATTGTTTCCTGTGTTTCTATTTTTTTTTGATTTCAGCCCTCAGTTTGATTCTTTCCAGTCTTCTACTCCTCCTGGGTGAGTCTGCTTCTTTTTTTTTTTTTTAAGTTTTTCGAGACAGGGTTTCTCTGTAGCTTTGGAGCCTGTCCTGGAACTAGCTCTTGTAGACCAGGCTGGCCTCGAACTCACAGAGATCCACCTGCCTCTGCCTCCCAAGTGCTGGGATTAAACGCGTGTGCCACCACCGCCCGGCTGCTTCTTTTTTTTCTAGAGCTATCAGGTGTGCTGTTAAGTCTCTAATGTGCGATTTCTCCATTTTCTTTATGTGGGCACTTAGTGCTATGAACTTTCCTCTTAGCACTGCTTTCATAGTGTCCCATAAGTTTGGGTATATTGTGTCTTTATTTTCTTTGAATTCAAGGAAGACTTTAATTTCTTTCATTATTTCTTCCCTGACCCGGGAGTGGTTCAGTAGTTGACTGTTCCGTTTCCATGAGTTTGTAAGCTTTCTGGGGGTAGAATGTTGTTAAATTCTAACTTTATTCCATGGTGATCCAATAAGACACAGGTGGTTACTAATTTATTTTATATCTGTGGAAGTTTGCTTTGTTACTAGGTATGTGATCAATATTTGAAAAGGTTCCACGAGGTGTTGAGAAGGAGGTATATTCTTTCCTATTTGGGTGGAATGTTTTATAGATGTCTGTTGAGTCCATTTGATTCATTACCTTTGTTAGTTCTCTTATTTCTCTGTTAAGTTTCTGTCTGGTTGACCTGTCCATTGGTGAGAGAGGAGTGTTAAGTCTCCTCCTATTATGCATGGGGTTTGATGTATGCTTTGAGTTCTAGTAATGTTTCTTTTACATATGTGGGTGTTTTTATATTAGGGGCATAGATTTTCAGGACTGAGACTTCATCCTGATGAATTGTTCCTGTTAAGAGTATAAAGGGTCCTTGTCCATCTTTTCTGATTGATTTCAGTTAGAAGTCAATTTTGTTGGATATTAGTATGGCCACACCCGCTTGTTTCTTAGGACCCTTTGATTGAAAATCCTTTTCCCAACCCTTTACTCTGAGGTAGTGTCTGTATTTGTGGTTGAGGTGTGTTTCTTGTAAACAGCAGAATGTTGGATCCTGTTTTTGTATCCATTCTCTTAACATGTACCTTTTTATAAGTTAATTGAGTCCATTGATATTAAGTGATATTAATGACCAGTGGTTGTTTACTCCAGTTTTTTTTATTTTTTTGGTTTTAGAGTTTGTGTGTTTCCCTTCTTTGAGTTGTGCTGGTAGATGGTTGTTAGATGTCTGTGTTATTATGGGTGTTGTTGGCTTCTTTGGGTTTGTGACTACATATTTAAATTTGTTTTTGTCCTGGAATATCTTGTGTTCTCCATTGATAATGAAAGAAAGCTTTGCTGTGTATAGTAGTCTTGGGTTGCATCCATGGTCTCTTAGTTTCTGCAGTACATCTATCCAAGACCGTCTGGCTTTCATGGTTTCCATAGAGAAGTCAGGTGTAATTCTGATAGGTTTACCTTTATATGTTACTTGACCTTTTTCCTTTGCAGCTCTTGATATTCTTTCTTTATTCTGTATGTTTTGTGTTTTGATCATTATATGGCAAGAGGATTTTTTTTTTGATCCAGTCTATTCGGTGTTCTGTATGCTTCTTGTACCTTCATAGGAATATCCTTCTTTAGGTTGGGAAAGTTTTCTTCTATAATTTTGTTGAGTATATTTTCTGGGCCTTTGAGCTATAATTCTTCTCCTTCTTCTACCCTTATTATTCTTAGGTTTGGTCTTTTTATGGTATCCCAGATTTCTTGGATGTTTTGTCATAAAAATTTGTTTGATTTGCTGTTTTCTTTGATCAATGAGTTTATTTCCTCTATAGTATCTTCAGTGTCTGATACTCTTTCTTCTATCTCTTGTATTCTGTTGGTTATACTTGTCTCTGTAGTTCCTGTTCATTTACCCAGATTTTCCATATCCATCCATCCCTCGGTTTGTGTTTTCTTCATTGCCTCCATTTCAGTTTTCTAGTCTCGAACTGTTTCCATTACCAGTCTGATTTCTTCTACTTGTTCTGGATTAGGGTGTTCAAGTCTTCCTGTTACATGTTCACTAGATTCTGGTGTTATCATGATGCTTTTCAGATTGTTGGAGGTATTCTTGAATTGGCGCCTGCCTATCTCTTCCTTCAAATACAGTCAGGAGAGTCTTGGCATCTTGGTCCAATCTTTGCTGTGGCTAACTGTGTGCTTGGTGGTTTTTCTTGGTCTGCTTTCTCTTAGGTCCCCTCAGCACTGGAGTTGACTTTTAGATCCTTTCAGCCCCAAAGAAGACTGTGGTGGTGGAGCTAAGGACCCCGCAGATGGAAAGGAGTGCTTGGGAGCAAAAATGGGATGGGGTAACTAGAGAAAGCCAGTAGCCAGGGAGACACCCCATTGAATGGCCAGGAATGTTTAGGGAATTGGAGGGGGCCTGTATTCCATTCCTGGGGTATCAGGCTGGTCGGACAGGAACACACTTACCCCTCCAGATGGCTCTTCTGGTACAGGAGCAGGGCCTCTTGCTGGCTAAGGACCTCACAGACAAAAGGGCAGGCTTGGTTTGGTATGTGCAAGCTTGTGTGGAACAAAGAAACTCCTGCAGCTGTTGCACTCACCACTGTGTAGCCAGACCCTCAGCCACAAAACAGGCTGAGTTGGGGGATCCTAGGAACCCACAGATGGAAAGGGGTACTTGGGGGCAAGCTGGGATGGGATAAATAGAGAAAGCCAGTAGTGGGGGGAGCCCTGATGAATGGCCAGAAAGTTTAGGAGATTGGACTGCCTGTACTCCGTTCCCAGGGTGCCTGTCCGGGGAGTGGGCACACACTTACCCTCCAGATGGATCTTCTGGTACAGGAGTAGGGCCTCTTGCTGGCCAAGGACCTCAGAGACAAAAGGGCAGGTTTTGATTTCAGAATTTTTTAACATCCTTCCTGATTGCTTCACTTACATATAGACCATTGTGGTACAATGTTTAATTTTATTTGGATAATTTCATTTCTGTCATTTCCCTTGATAGTGATTTATAATTTTACTGCTTTAGGATGTGATAAGATAGAAAACATTGTTTTTACTTGTAAATAATTTTTACTTGCTCAGTGACTTACATTGGTATCTGTATCATAGAATATCCCATGGACTGCTGAGAAGATATGTATCCTGTAGCTATTGAATGTAATAGTCTATACATTCTTGCTCCAGTTTGCTTTCTTGTTTCTGTGATAAACACCATAAATGAAAACAACTTTTCCTCTTATAAACCCATTATCCAGGGAAGGCAGGGTAAGAATTCAAGAGAGAAATCTGGAAATAAAAACCACGAAGTACTTATGTTTACTGACTCCCCCCCGACCCGGGTTTGTTCAGTTTCAAACCATACTTTTTTCTCAAGTATACATTTAGACTATGTGTTCAGCATTGTAAGTACTTCTGCATTTTTTGATATGGCATTGAGGAGATATGTTCCTTTGCTGGGCTTTTTCATATTTCTTATAATTTTGTGTTGTGACTTCTGAATCATGTTGGATGGGTATGTGACAACTTTAGGTTTATCTTTTCATAGTGTATAGCCATCTGTGGAAGGCTCAGTATCAAGTCCCAAAAACAAAGAAGAAAAGAAACCACTGTAATAGCTAAACTATATATAGAAGTACACATAGAAAGTGTTAAAGCCAACTACTGTGCCCCAACAGCTATGCAGCAGATACTCACAGTAGTAATGTACAGTAGATTATTAAGTTAAAACTCAGTTTGGGCAAAAGTAGAACTAATCATACCCAATGTCTGTGAAAAAGAGCACATATAGTTGGGAGGTATTTAAAGGTGGGAATTGATCTAGGAGGATATGTGGGCAGTACTGGGGTCAGATATTAATAGAATACATTTTATGCATTGTGAACTTTCCAAATAATAAAATGTTCTATTTTAAAAGTAGAAATAATAATAAGTGAATGAAGAGGACAGGAGAAGGAAATAGAGCACTGAGGTGTGTGTTGGGATTTTTGTCTTAGCACACTCACTGCTCACCCAACAGTAGACCATCTGTGAGAGGGAAGAGGCTGCTACAACCTAAGGCCTTCGTGGACTGGAAACTCAGGATTCTCAGTTTCACCAGCACTGAACCAGAAGGTAAGTGACTTCAGATGTAGGACTGCTCCCCAACCTCACACATGGGATCATCAGTGTCCTCACAAGGTGG
Organism: Microtus agrestis; assembly: GCA_902806775.1. NCBI lineage: Eukaryota > Metazoa > Chordata > Mammalia > Rodentia > Cricetidae > Microtus > Microtus agrestis. The sequence goes on along the minus strand of CADCXT010000072.1, from coordinate 9,171 downwards.
CAGAGATTTCTCATTAACATGCAAGTGGTGTGAGCTCAGAGTGGTGGGGCCTTCAGTTCCCGAGGAGCTGCTGCCTGTCTTTTTCAATGCGTTCTGGCCTGTCATTCACCCAACCCTTGACTGCCTTCTACAGGTGTCTCCCCATAAATCTGGTGCAGCAGCCTCTCTCTAGTTCTTATTTACCAGAGTAGCTTTGTCTTAAATAGTTGGCCGCTCTCGAGATTGCACCTGGCTGGATATCCCTCAGACACTAAAGAGGAAAACATGTTTTTCTCTCACATTGACTAGTGCCAATAGCAGAATCACAGTCCCCAAATTTCCCAGAGTGAATTAATGCTAGTGAGAAGTTTGGGCTGACCTTTGAGGTAGGGGAGTCCATCATTTTATCAGAGACACATTATATTTGGAAGTGACTTTTCCTCATTCCTCAGACCTTCACCCAGAACTGAAGCTAGAACTTTTGAGACGTGGCTACTCTATATACAGAGACTCATTCTTATTTGTGAGTTCCTGGCCTTAGTTTACCATGCTTCTAGACAGCTTTTCTTAACTTAAATTATTCTGTCTACATTTTCCTCAAGGCTATTTTGTCATTCTCTATTCTCTATACCTTTATTTACTTCTTAACACTACAGCTTGTTGTATAGCTTGGTGGCTGGCCCCTGTGTCCCTTCTACTCCTTTTTTCCCCTTCTTTCTCTTCTCTCCTCCTATTTATTCTCTCTGCATGCCAGGCCTGCCTATTCTTCTCTGGGTAGCTATTGACTGTTCAGACCTTTATTAGCCCAAATGGGTGTTTTAAGCAGGCAAAGTAACATGCCTTTACAGAGTTAAACAAATGCAACACATCTGTTGAAATAAGGAGCGGCGGAGCTGCGTCCCCAACACCCCGGCCGCTTGCACGGCTAGCTTTACCCAAAATAATTACATGGACACTGTATTCTTTTAAGCACTGCTTGGCCCATTAGCTTCAACCTCTTAACCCATTTCTAATCATGAGAGTAAGCACCCCAAGGTGCGCTTACCAGGAAGATTCTAGCCTACGTGTCCATCCTGATTCTCAGCTTCATGCCTCTGCCTCCGAGAGCAGAGCTATAGTGAGGGGAGCGTGGCATCTCTGTCTGAGGCGTCTGGCGCTGAGCGGAGCTGCATGCTTTCTCCCCTCACTTCCTCTTCCTCTCAGCATTTTCTTCTGTTTACTCCACCCACCTATGTTCTAACCAATCGGGACCAAGCAGTTTATTTATTGCTTATCCAATGAAATCAACAGATTGATATGACACTCCCACATCACTTCCCCTTTTTCTGTTTAAACAAAAAGGAAAGGCTTTAACTTTAACACAGCAAATACAATATTACCTAAGCAAATAAAAAGTGAGCAATTTTCAAAACTCTAGAGATGACAGAGACATCTCGCTGCCTGTACAGTCACCCAAAGTTCCTCTGTACCGTTGGGGCATCCATCTTCGGCCTACAGGCCCATAGTTTTTAGCAGACATTCCACAAAGCAGGAAATTTCAAAGGCAGTCACTATCTGCTTGTCCTGAAGAATGTCTCACAGACTCCTTCATGAATCAGGAACCCCGAAAGATCATCTCACCTTTAGGCAAGTTCAGTAGTCCTCTCTCTGTGGGTTCTCTGTGTCCAGTTTATGCAACAGTCCAGGCAAGAACAGTTTCTTGCCCAAATGGCTATCAAACTCCATAAGGATCCTCTTCGATGCCCATCTTGCTCTCGAAGTAGATTGGTGCCGCCAGGAGCAGAGTGTCTCATTGTCATGAAAAACCCTAAGTTATTAAAACATTTAAAATGCCATATGCTCTAGCCTTTGAAAGATATGAAAAATGCCTATCTGAAATATATCTATGTACATCTAGAAAATCTTAACTAACATGACTACAAACTTGACTATTATGATTATCTATTAACAACCTATATACATTACATTTTTAAGTGAACTACACAATCACAATACCTTAATAAAGATCAGAAATACATATACATATAACAAAATTGACCTTAAATCTCTATCAATAAAGCAACATCTATACTAATGCAAATTATTCATACCTATATCATATCCCCCTTTAAATGTAAAAGAACATTTATAAACAATGTTTGGGAATATGGGCGCAGTTATCTCTCCAAACTGCTTCCTGCTGAATGGGGGCGTCGTTAATTAGGTCTTTCATGGTATAACCTGTGTGCTAGTTTCATCTCAGTTGGCAGTTGAGCGAAGCAATTTTCTGAAGGTGTTCACAGCAACCGTTCAGGAGGGCGTGGTCCATCATACCATATTCGGATGGAAGAAATGAACAGGCTCTCATCCTCTGTGAAAACAAAACAAGAAACTCTTTTCCAAAGTATCATGTCCTTAGATCCAAATTGCAAAGTCAAGGCATTTCCAAAATATCTATGTTGAATTAGTTCAGCAGCATTTATAAACAAATATCTTTTAGTAGCTTTTGCTCCTTCCTCAGCATTCAAACAATTCAAAGCAAGCAATAGCATACAGTATCAAGATTCTCTGTGTATTTTCCATCTTTGTACGCTTTATTTTAACCTCTATTTCATTTATTTTTACTTTCATTTTATATTCTCTGTATCTTTGTCCTGGAATAACTCTGTAGACCAGGCTGTCCTTGAACTCTCAGAGATCCTTTTGTCTCTTCCTCCCAGGCATTGGGATTAAAGGTGTATGCTACCACACCTTGAACTCACAGAGATCTGTTTGTCTCTGCCTTCTAGGCACTGGGATTAAAGGCGTGTACTACCACACACACGACAACTCTCTTCCTTTTTTAATTGTTTTTTACTTTAAGAACTTCAACTTTTAGTCTGCATATATTTTCAACACACTGTAAATCATTTAGAAATTTTCTTTGTCTTTGAATCTCTCTTTACTGTATATCTCTCTTTTTCTGACCACACGGGCCTTTAAATTACAGAGCAATATGGGTAGGATTAAAGGTGTGGCTTTGCCAGCTAGATCCAGTTCATTCCTTTGCTTTCTGCCATTCCAACCTTGTGGGGCTGAGGTACCGGCCAGAGCCGCCTTCAGTGCCACAACTCTACAGTGTTTCAAGGTCCTTGCCAGCAAGCGAGCTTCAGCAGCCTGTGCTTGCAAAAAGCACAAACCGCCTGCATAAAAGACTCAGAGTTTTCCCTTGCAGGACAGCCCAGAAAGCCGGCATTTTTAAACGGCACAGCTTTTTTCCTGCTACGGCTGAAAACCGAAAAGCATGCGTTCAGCTTTTCATCAACACCGTTTAAGTGTTTCGTGGCAGGACCTCTTAATGAGCTGCAGGGTTTTGCAGCTGAAGCTGAGTCAGGAAGCCTCTCTCAGATGAGAGCGCTTGCTTGACTCTAGCAAGCAGAGTAGAACCGAGAAACTGCTGCTACCAAGAAAACATGCTTCACTCCATTCTTTCCCAAGCTTTCTCAGGCTTTTTGTGGATTCAGTTAGCCCCACGTTGGGCGCCATCTGTTGAAATAGCAGCGGCGGGGCTACGTCCCCAACACCCCAAAGGCCCACCCGGTTAGCTTTACCAGAAATAATTACATGGACACTGTATTCTTTTAAGCACTGCTTGGCCCATTAGCTTCAACCTCTTAACCCATTTCAAATAATGAGAGTAAGCACCCCAAGGTGCTCTTACCGGGAAGATTCTAGCCTACATCCATCTTGCGTCGGAGTTTCATCCCTCTGCCTCAGAGAGCAGAGCTATCCCGTCTGCCCGCTAGACAGGAGCATGGTGTCTCTCTCTGAGGCTTCTGGCTCTGAGCAGAGCTGCATGCTTTCTCCCTTCACTTCCTCTTCCTCTCAGCATTTTCTTCTGTTTACTCCACCCACCTATGTTCTAACCAATCGGGACCAAGCAGTTTATTTATTGCTTATCCAATGAAATCAACAGATTGATATGACACTCCCACATCACACATCTTTGTATAATTAAACAAATATTCCACAGCATAAACATATCTTTAACTAATATTCCACAACAGATGCTGCTATAGAACTCTAAATGTATTTATATTGTTGGTATGGAAAATATTACTGTCATTCACATAACCCAGAATAAAACTGTCTATTTGAAAAAGTACTACTCATTCCTACCCTTTTCTCCTTTCCCATTTCTTTCATATCCTTCACTGAAGAAATAGTATATTCTTCACTTTTTGCTCTAATAGCACTTATATTTATTTTGCACAAAGGAATGGTAATATTTTTTATATCACATTCTTACATGAGAGAGAGAGCATAGAGTGCACATTTCTATTCTTTTATTTAACAGCAGTTATTTCTTTACTGAAAATACATTTTAATACAATATATTCTGATTGTCATTTCTTCTCCTCCAAACTCCCCCCTCCTCCTGATTCCCCCAAATCTTTACCTTTTCTATCTCTTGCTCTAATTAGAAAACAAACAAGATTAACAAAATAATATAAACTAAGATAGAATAAAAGAAAACCAGAATAGGTCAGTACAAACAGATAAACAGAAAAAAAGAAAGGCAGAAAAAAAAACAAAAGAAAAGGACAACATTCACACACAGAGAAAACCCATCAAAACAAAATCTGAAGTGTAGTCATAATATCTTTGGACTGCCAGTGCCGAAAAAATGACATGTTGATTTCCTATTAACTATGAATACTTGGCCTTGGCTTAGGCTTGTTCTCAACTAGCTCTCAAAACTTAACCCATTAATACTAATATTCATTCTGCCACATGGCTTGTTACCTCTCCTCCATACTATAAATCTACTCTGCTCATTAGTAAATTATGACTTTCTTCCAAGAGTTCCTATCATTGCCTGGAAGTCCTGTCTTGATATTGGCCATTCAGTTTTTTTTAAAACCAAACAGAAGTTGCCTTGGTAAAGACAAATTTTCACAATGTTCAAAAAGAATATCCCACAACACTGAAACCATAATATAAAAGCAAAAGACATATAAGATTTAAAAAATTACCCATATGATGCATTATTTGGCAAAAACCCTCCAAATACATCATTGAGTTCATTTTGTATTAACTAGTTCCTGCTCTTAAATCTGGTTTGCATATCCAGTGAGACTCATTATGGAGAAAACTATTTTTTCTTTATGAGTATTATTAATCAGGGATAGATAACTTTTTAATTAGGTATGCAGGCTTGCATCCACTTATGCAGGCCGTGCACATGTTGCCACAGTCTCTGTGAGTTTATAAGGGCATCATTCCTGTTGTGTCTAGAAGGCCTTGTTTCCTTGGAGTATTCCATCCTCAGTGGCACTTATAATCTCTCTGCTTTATCTTCTGGAGTGTTCTCACCTATTTTATTCAGCTATTTGTCTCTTTTTTATTTTTTAAAATATTAATTTATTATATATACAATATTCTGTCTGTGTATATGCCTGCAGGAGAGAAGAGGGCACCAGACCTCATTACAGATGGTTGTGAGCCATCATGTGTTTGCTAGGAATTGAACTCAGGACATTTGGAAGAGCAGGCAATGCTCTTAACCACTGAGCCATTTCTTCTGCCTTATTTGTCTCTTCTTATAGAAATGACAAGATACTGTAATTACAGAAATTCTCTAGAAAGTTTTCATTTTCTTGGTATCAGGAGTCCCTTCTCAAGTGGCTTCCTTCTCTCTTCTTAGCTATTCCTGTGTATTCTTTCATATATGAACTTTACCATCAGACCGTCTAACTCAGTAAAATGTAGATATTTTTGAAATTGAATTGCATTTAAACATCAACTTAGGGAGAATATCTTAAATGTTTTTTTTAATTTTGAGTTTGTCAGGGAAAAGTCAAATTTAAATAGCACTGCTCCAAAACCCTTAAAATGGCATCTGGAATCCTTATTCAATCAAATCAGGCACATCCACAATTGAATTTTGAACCAAAGTCCCAGAATATTTACAGATATTCTTAGGAACGGGCACCACTCTGTTGTAATGAGAGTGGCAGTCTGTGTCCCCACCACCCGGCTAGTTTATACCAGAAATGACCACACCAAATTGTATTAGTTAAATTACTGCCTGGTCCATTATTTCTATCCCCTTATTGGTTAACTCTCACATATTGATCTAACCCATTTCTTATAATCTGTATTGCCACTTGACTGTGGCTTACTGGCATGAGTCTAACCAGTGTCCATTACGGAGAGGAGAGCCATGATGTCTACCACACTGTCTTCCTCCCAGAATTCTGTTCTGTCTACCATGCCCATCTAAGGGCTGCCCTATCAAAACCAAGAAAATTTTCTTTATTTAACCAATGAAAGTAACACATAGACAGAAAACCCTCCTACATCATTTCCCCTTTTTCTGTTTAAACAAAAAAGAAAGGCTTTAACTTTAACATAGTAAAATTACATATAACAAAACAATTATAAAGCAAAATTAGTTATAATATTTATATCTAGTTTATCTTTTATCATAACAAAGGAAAACTATAAGCATTCTTCAACTCCATCAAAGACTCCAGAAGATTATAATATTACCAAAGTAAATGAGAAGTAAGCAACTTCCAAAACTCTAGAAATGACAGAGACATTTCACTACCTGGACAGTCACCCAAAGTTCTTTTTTACTGTTGGGGCATCCATCTTCGGCCTTCAGGCCCATAGTATCCAGTAGACTTTTCCATGAAGCAGGAAGTTTCAAAGACAGTTCAGTCACTTTCTTTTTTTTTTAATTTTTATTTTTTTTAGTCACTTTCTTTTGTATCCTGCAGAATGTCTCGCAGACTCCTTCATGAATCAGGAACCCCGAAAAATCATCTCACCTTTAGGCAAGTTCAGTAGTCCTCTCTCTGTGGGTTCTTTGTGTCCAGTTTATGCAACAGTCCAGGCAAGAGCAGTTTCTTGCCCAAACGGCTAGCAAATTCTATAAGGAGCCTCTTCAGTGCCCATCCTCCTCTTGAAGTAGCTGGTGCTGCCAGGAACAGATGTGTCTTATTGTCATGAAAAGCCCTAAGTTATTAAAACATTTAAAATGCCATATTCTGTAGTCTTTGAAAGATATGAAGAATGCCTATTTAACTAAAATATACCTCTATATATCTAGAAAATCTAACTAACATGACTACAAGCTTGACTATTATTGATGATTATCCATTAACAACCTATATTTACTAATTATACATTGCATTTTTAAATGAACTACACAATCACAATACCTTAATCAAGAGCAGAAATACATATACATATAACAAGATTGACCTTAAATTAGTATCAGTAAACCAAGATTCATATCAATGAAAATTATTCATATCTATGTCATATCCCCCTTTAAATGTAAAAGAATATTTATAAACAACATTTGGGAATATGGGTGCAGTTATTTCTCTCCAAACTGCTTCATGCTCTATGGGGGTGCTGTTAATCGGGTCTTTCATGGTATAACCTTTGTGTCACGTTCATCTCAGTCGGCAGTTGCATGAAGTAATTTTCTGAAGTTGTTCACAGTGACCTTTCAGGAGGGCGTGGTCTATCATACTATATTGGGATAGAAGCAATCCACAGGGTCTCATCCTCTGTGAAAACAAAAGAAGAACCTCTTTTCCAAAGCATCACGTCCTTAGACCCAAATTTTGAAGTCATAATACCCTTATGGTATCCATTCTGGTTTAGGTTAGCAGCCCATATAATGAAATGTCTCTCTGTACTTAGCTCCTTTACAGTCAAAAAATTCAAAGAAAACACAATAATGCAAAGAATCCAGATTGTCTGTGAATTTTCCATTTTTATGTCGCTTACTTTTACTCTATCACTTTATTCTGTCTCTTTAAAGACTTTACCCTTTTTTAAAGCATTAACTTTACTTCATGACATTTTAATACTATTTTTCTTTTCTCTCCCAAGCCTACGTATGTCTATCTAACACTATGACCCATTTAGAGGTCTTTTATGTCTGAATCTGTCCTATTGTGAATCTGTAATTCTTTACTATCCAGGAGCACTTCTTAAAATGCTAAGCACTTCTTAAAAACTTAAGTTGCACCATGTAGGGGTAATACGGTACCACCTGTTTCCTGCCCAGTCTAAACCTTAACTGTACTGTTATTATGATAATTACGACTGTTTTCTGCCTGAGATCAACACAGTTCAGCATGGCAGGAGCTGCTCCTGTCTCGGAGCCATTTGGTGCCCCTGAGCAGCGCACAGTTCCAGGCACACAGCAGTCCACATTGCCATCAAGCAAGCCTTAGCACTTTACTCACAAAACCCCATCCAAATTCTCTGTGTCCCATGAGAAACAGAGGTTGTGATAGGAGCATAGCCCAGAAAGCCAGTGTTTTAAAACTGTGTGGCTTTTTTCCCTGCCTTTATGTAGGAGCCACACTCAACACTTTAACTCTGAGAATGAGCTTTTTATCTGAGTTCCAGCCTAATCTGCCATGCAGACCACTGCGCAGCCTGAAAACATCTCTGTGTATGGTGGCAGGAATCCACCATGCTCCCCTGGTTATGTACACCTAGTAAACCTAATCCTGCCACCTGCCCAGGCAGGGTGTGCTGAGTCACAGGCCTGGTCTCAACCAGTTTCCTCTCAACCCTGAGTGGGCACAGAAACATTGGGGCCCAGAAATGCTCCATAGCTGGAGATTGCATGGGCAGCAGGGCCCAGGAAGCTGCATTTTAAAATGGTGTGGCTTTTTTTGTAAGGCTGCTGAGTCAGGAATTCTTTCTGTGGCATGCCACCCACAAAGAGCAAAAAGCTGTGTTAAACTCTCTCTCTCTCCTTTTTAAGCACTCTCAGGTTTTACATGGAGTTAGTAGACCACATTGGGCAGCCACTCTGTTGTAAAGAGTTGCGGCAGGCCCTGTCTCCACCACCAGGCTAGTTTATACCTGAAATAATCACACAGAGATCTGTATTAAATAAATTGCTGCCTGGCCCATTAGTTCTAGCCTCTTATTGGCTAACTATTACATATTCATTTTACCCATCTCCATTAATGTGTTTTGCCACTTAACTGTGGCTTACCAACATGAGTCTAACCAGTGTCCTTCTCAGAGAGGAGAGCCATGGTGTCTGCCAGACTGTCTTTTTCCTCCCAGAATTCTGTTGTCTACCAAGCCCATCTAAGGGCTGCCCTATCAAAAGCCAAGGCAGTTTTCTTTATTTAACCAAAGAAAATAAGAAATAGAAGACCCTCCTACACCAGGTGATCTGGT
>CADCXT010000070.1:600000-784452 GCA_902806775.1 Microtus agrestis | reverse complement strand
TTGAAAAATGTTTGAGCTGGGTGTGGTGAAACACAGATACTATTTCACCATTCCAGAGGCTGAGGCAGGAAAATCTGAAGTTTAAGATCAGCCTGGGGTTCTTTCTTTCTTTGTTTCTATCTCTTGCTCTCTCTTCTCTTCTCTCTCTCTTTCATTCTTTCTCTTCTCTCTTTACTATCTCTTTTTCTCTTCCTCCCCCCACCTCTCTGTGAGGATTCAGAGAGACAGACTCTATTGAGAATTGACCTGGAGGCCATTTGCATTCTATTCTGGCAAAAAAACTGGTTCTTGCTTTTGACCATATTCTGAAAGCTGAAATTGAGAGTGAATTTAAAACTCAGTGGGCAACGGTCAGCGGAGGGAGCACACACCTTTAATCCCAGCACTGGGAGGCAGAGCTCAGCCTGGTCTATAGGAGCTAGCTAGTGCCACGACAGGCTCCAAAATCTACACAGAGATACCCAGTCTCGAAAAACCAAACAATGAAAAGAAAAGAAGAAAATCAATGGGCTAATGGTCAGCGGAGGTGGCACACACTTTTAATCCCAGAACTTGGAAGGCAGTATCAGGAGGATCTCTGAGTTTGAGGCCAGCCTGGTGTATCAGTGAGTTCCAGGACATACAAGGCTACACTGAGAAACCCTGTTTCGAGGGGCAAAAGTGGGGGCGGCTAAGTTGAAGGAGGAAATTTCAAGACAATACAAAAAGCAGCTATGCCTTGGTTTTTTATGGTATTTACCCAGAAGTACAAAGAGAGAGAGAGAAAACAGAAAGACATAAAAATGAGCACAATAGCAAAAATAAATAAATGAATGAATAAAAGGCTGTGAACCCTGTCAAAGTTATGGACAGTCCGTGCATCTTAGTAAGGAAAGGGACCTGAACCCAGTTCACATGAGAATGGGCAGGTGGAGACAAAGCAGCTGGGAGTTCAAGGCTAGCACCTTTATGGAGACACTTCAGACTCTGCACTAGCACAACAGGAAGAAGACACCAACCCACTGAGAGCACCAAGGTATAACAGAGCAAATTTCAAATGAGAGTATCTCAGAAGACAGCCTTTGGGGTACCGTGCTGGAAAATGGCTGACTGAGAAGCTCTTTTCTCACGATCAGCCACAAAGGATACACAATGATCCTCTGCAAAGATAGTCCCTAAGGGGCTTGGGTTTCTCTGCATAGCTGCATGGCTGTCCTGGAATTGAAAATATAGACCAGGCTGGCTTCGAACTCACAGAAATACACCTGCCTCTGCCTCCTCAGTGCTGGGATTAAAGGCATGCGCTACCAGACACATCTTAGACATACAAATTTTATTTATTTACTTATTTATTTTTTACAAAAAATAAATATGTGTTTATTTTTAAAATAAGAAGATAAGCACTGGCAAAGAACAAGCCCTGGGATAGAGAAGTCGCTGTCAGTCAGTCAACAGACAACATGGATACAGCCAAGGGTAGGTGCCTAGTCCAAAGGGCAGAACTGACTGCGAGTTGCTGGTCTGTGTCTAGCAAGACAAGCATTAGAGCTGGATGTTGGGCTGTCCTGTGCCTCCACCACCACAGCACCGCACAGCCTGGGAGAAGCTGCATGTCCTCCACACTCCACTTGTAGGCAAGCTCTTCCACAGCCTTCTTGCTGGTGAGCCTGGCAAAGCGCTTCTGTTCGAAGCCGTTGGATCTGTCCACTCCATCCCAGCGGTAGCCAGGCCAGATACTGAATCTATTGGGAGGAGGTGCAGGACCATTATAGCGAGGCCTCGCTTTTCTTGTGCTTGTTCTCCTCAGCCTTATTCTTCTTAATGAAGTCGGCCATCGGGTCCCCCTCTCTTTCTTGTTCTCTCAGCATCTGATCCATATCTTCATCATCAATATAGTGGGCCAGGGCCTTCTGCATCTCCTTCATGGCATCCTCTACATTCTGCTGCTGTTGCTGGCTCTGAGCAAGCCCTTTGCCCCACTGGGCATAGAGCTCATCTCGCTCTGAGTCCTTCTCTGCTTTTCTTCTCTGCTCCAGGCGTTCCAGCTTCAAATTCCTCTTCCGACCAGACTTGTCTCGAAATACAGTCTTCTTTCCAGAATGGGGACTCCTTTGAGGAGGAGAGAGACGGGCCCTCCTGGGAGGAGATGGATCTGGGGTGTCATGACGGGCCCTAGGGGGAGGAGATGGATCTGGGGTGTCATGAAGAACCCTCCTAGGAGAAGATGGATCTCGTCCATCATGATGGAAATGTCCATCTCCACTGTGGTCTCCCAGGAGCTTCCATTTGGCACTGGAGTAGAAGGCCTCCATCTGCTTTACCTCATCTGGATGCTCATCCACAAACTCAGCCACCACAGGCAAATCTCCATCGCTTCCTCCTCCTTTTCTGGCTTAGTAGTAGAGATAGCTGCCCAGCCCACATCATCATCAACAATCCGCAATCCCTCGCCAGTGGTGCCTCCCGGCTTTGGTCCTCTTTTGTACCTCTTCCGAAGGGACTCTGAACCTCCTTCCTGGCCAGCATCTGCTCCAGAGAAGTAACGCTTCAGATATTCAGATTTGGAGAGCGGTGGAGCTGCCACCATGACAGCAACGAGGGAGAGGCTGACCTACAAATTTTTAAAAGTTCAATATATTTCAATGCAAATAACACAAACACTGTCTTAAAAAGAAAAATTTTAATTTTAAAATAAAATCATCATGATGAGACTCTCAGGTCTCAGGTTTCTTTGGTATTGGACAAATACATTTTCTGAGTATTCTTTTTTCTTACACTCTAAATTTTGTTTTGCTTTTTATTTTTTGAGTCAGGCTCTTCAGGTCCATGTAGACCAGGATGCCCTCCAACTCACAAAGATATGCCTGGCTTGGCCTCCTAAATATTGGGATTAAAGATGTTCACCCCTCAAGCCCTGGCTTAAAACTTTGTTAAAATGAAAATTTTCAGTCTTTTTCTTAAGTCTGTTGCTAACATAAGAGTTATTTGGCATGTGTAAGCCAAGAAAACACAAAGTCGATCGCGAAAAACAGAAAACCAATATGCAAGCCAAGCCTGCAGATTCGCAGACTTTCTGCTGTTCCACTCCAAAGAATACTTCTATCCTACACTAACGTCCCAAAAGCACTATGGGAACTTTTAAAAGAGTTTAGTTACACAAGTAATGGGTATAAGTAGAAAAGAATGTATAGGAAACATATTTACTTTATTTAAGAAAAAAGAAAGGCTGGAGGGGGTGGCACACACCTTTAATCCCAGCACTTGGGAGGCAGAGGCAGGCGGATCTCTGTGAATTTGATGCCTGCCTGGGCAACAAAGTGAGTTCTAGGATAGCTAGGAATGTTACACAGAGAAATACTGTCTCAAAAACCAAAGAATAAGAACAAAAAGAAAGAAGGTTTTGGGTGTTGTCTGTTTGTTTTTGAAGATGACTCAATTTCAGAGAAACTGAGAAGCCTGCTGCAACCAGACAGGCTGGGCTGCTAAGGATAAGGAGGTGTAGAGAATCTGGAGTAAGTCTCAATAAGCTGTAGCACAATTAATAAAAATACAGACAAATATTAGGGTTCAACATGATGACCAGAAAAGCAAAGCAGCTAGCCACTACCAGATACCTCTCTGTCAGTCCTAGTATAGTGATCCTGCCTCCAGACTCCTAAGAATGAGACTGGCTGAGAGCTGTCTCCCTCCTGTCTTATATTGCTCTCTAGGTCGGGGATTAAGGGCATGCACCACTACCGATTGGTTTCTATGGCAAACTAGTCTGGCTACTTGGATTAAAGGTGTGTGATGCCACTGTCTGGTCCGTGAGGCTGACCAGGGAGTTTGTTTTACACTCTGATCTTTGTTTTACTCTCTGATCTTCAGGCAAGCTTGATTTACTAAAATACAAATGAAATACCACTACAATAAGCAGTCTGACAGTGTGACCGACTAGATCTAGTGACACCAGGGTACCACACGCTCCTCTGCGATCTCATCAATACTGCCTCAGACCAACATCTGAACCCATTTACTCACCGTAACAGGGGAAATCATTGCTTTCCAAGTTCACCTGAACATGGAGTCAAACGTGTATCTATGAATGTCAGAAATCAGAGGCAGAGGTCACAGGAAGGAGTGAGGTGAGAAGGAAATGTCCAGCAGAATGATCTCATGTGGGTGAAGATACGTAGAAAACACACCAGGGACACCAAGCCACTTTATTTTAAATTAGCTGAGGAGCAGGAATGGCTGGACACGGACATGCCTCGGGAAAGAGGGCACATAGCAGAGGGGATGAGAAGCCAGCCTCGGGTGGACACTTCATTTAGCTCATCCTTCTTACAAGTCCTAACAGGTGACTCTGGAAGACATTGGGGCCCTGAAAGAACAGATGCTCTCGTCCATGGCAGTGGGCATGAGACTGAGAGCTGCTTGGTTCCAGGCTAGAAAGTGTGTTCTGAAGTTCTAAGAGGAAGTAAAATGACAAACCAACCATTAGCGAAACTGTGATGTACATAAAACCAGGCCCTGGACATCCTGGAAAGGACGCACAAGCCTGGTTTGTATGTGCCCATGCACAGGTGCTTCTCACTGGGGACCTGTTTCTGTCCCCAACTGCAATGAGTGATGTAATGGTGAATGAGGTGGAACCTGTCCTGGAACTAGCTCTTGTAGACCAGGCTCTCTTTGAACTCACAGAGATCCACCTGCCTCTGCCCCTCTCTTGAGTGCTGGTTTCAAAGGCATGTGCCACCACTGCCTGGCCCTGCTTACTATGTTCTTAAAACTTTGTGTTTCCTGGCTGTCAATGGAAAATTCAAAGGCCAAGTAATCCAAGGTCAGGGCTCAAGGGAGTCCTTCCTTATTCCTTAGAATGTTTCTGAGTAGGTGGTCAAGATGAGGACAGGACAGTGAGGTGGGGGTAAAGGCACTGTGTGCCACACCAGCATACCAACCTGAGTTTGATATCTCGGGCCCATGTAAAGAGAGAGAGCAAAATCCATGAAACTCTCCTCTGAGCCCCATAGGTGCATTCTTATATACACAGTAATAATTTCTGTCAACTTAACAGTAAACTATTGTCACCTGGAATAGGAAATCACAACTGTGGGACTACCTAAATCCGATGGGCCTTGCTGTGTTGTGGGAGCTGTGGTGCTGCATTCCACCACCCAGCTCCTGCCACCGGCTAGCTTTACCCGAAATAACAACACACAAACTGTATTCTTTTAAACACTGCTTGGCCCATTAACTCTAGCCTTTACAGGCTAATTCTCATATCCCGATCAACCCATCTCTAATAATCTGTGTATGATTATCTATTAACAACCTATATACATTACATTTTTAAATGAACTACACAATCACAATACCTTAATCAATATCAGAAATACATATACATATAATAAAATTGACCTTAAATTTAAATCACTAAAGCAAAATCCATATCAATGCAAATTATTCATACCTATATCATATCCCACTTTAAATGTAAAAGAATATTTATAAACCATATTTGGGAAAATGGGCAGTTTTTTCTTCCAAACTGCTTCCTCCTGAATGGGGGCATCGTTAATTAGGTCTTTCATGGTATAACCTGTGTGTAGTTTCATCTCAGTTGGCATTTGAGTAAAGCAATTTTCAGAAGATGTTTACAGCAATCCTTCAGAAGGGCGTGGTCCATCATACCATATTGGGATAGAAGAAATCCACAGACTCTCACCCTCTGTGAAAACAAAATAAGAAACTCCTTTCCAAAGCATAATGTCCTTAGATCCAAATTTCAAAGTCAAGGCATTTTCAAAATATCTATGTTGGATTAGTTCAGCAGCTTTTATAAACAAATATCTTTTCGCAGATGTTTCTCCTTCCTCAGCATTCAAACAATTCAAAGAGAACATAATAGCATACAGTATCAAAATTCTCTGTGTATTTTCCATCTTTGTGTGCTTTATTTTAACCTCTATTTCATTTATTTTTACTTTTATTTTATATTCTCTGTATCTTTGTCCTGGAATAATTCTGAAGACCAGGCTGTCCTTGAACTCTCAGAGATCCACCCGTCTCTGCCTCCCAGGCATTGGGATTAAAGGTGTCCCCTACTAAACCTTGAACTCACAGAGCTCTGTTTGTCTCTGCCTTTTAGGCACTGGGATTAAAGGATGGGCTTCCTAGCAAACCTTGAAGTCACAGAGGTCAATCTCCCTCTGTCTCCCAAGTGTTGGGATTAAAGGTGTGTACTACCACACCCAACTACTCTCTTTCTTCTTTTTTTTTTACTTTTAAGCACTTTAATTTTTAGCTTGCACATATTTTTAACACACAGTAAATCATTTAAACATTTTCTTTGACTTTGCATCTTTCTTTTACTGTATCTCTCTCTCTTTTTCTGAACACAAGCCTTTAAATTACAAAGCAATATGGGTAGGATTAAAGGCGTGGCTTTGCCAGCTAGATCCAGCCCATTCTTTAGCTTTCTGCCATTCCAACCTTGTGGCTAGAGCTGCATTCAGAGCCACAAGTCTACAGTGTTTCAAGGTCCTTGCCAGCAAACAAGCTACAACACTCAAATGTTTTCTCTGTAGCTGACCTCCTGCCTCAAAGAGTCAGAGTTTGCCCTAGCTGTACAGACCAGAAAGCTGGCAATTTAAAATGGCACAGCTTTTTTCCTGCTAAGGCTGAAAACCAAAAAGCATGCATTCAGCTTTTCATCAACACTGTGTTTTGTGGCAGGACCTCTCTGTAAACTTTGATGGTTTTATCAGCTTCTGCTGTTAGCAACCGGCTTTCCGACTGATCAAAAGCAGAAGCAAACATTTCCGAGTCACTGTCCAAAGAACCAGGCTGGACTGCAGCATGGACCCGCTAAAAATTATAGCCAGTTCTCCAGACCCAAAGTGCATGGTGCCACTGTCAGCTCCAGACACAAGCACTCCGTCGGCATTGACTGCCAGCATGTTGATGATGGCGTTATGACCGCAAATTCCACTGCTTTATGTTATCTGTAGACCTAGATGAAAATATGTAATGTCGTGGATGTAAGACCACAGCCCTGACAGATTTCTTATGATTCATCAATGTCACTCTTGTCTTTCCAGTCACCAGATCCCATAATCATATTGTGGTATCGTGACTCCCGGTGATAATCTGTGGTTCTGCAGCCTGGCATCTCACGGTAGGCACAGTCGCATGTATCCTTAATCCAGCACTCAAGAGACAGAGGCAGGAAGAGATCCACTTGCGTTTGAGACCAGCCTGATCTACATTGTGAGTTCCAAGAACAACCAAGTACACAAAATGAGATCTTGTTTTTTATTTTTCTTTTTGACACCCAAATCTTTATTAAGGGAATGGGTCTCTGGGGATGGGTGGTGGGCCTGGGGCCCTCACTACACAGCTTGTTAATCGTCACTGTCTCCAGAATCCTGTGGCTTCATCACATATGGATGCTCTGGAAGGCTGGAGAAGGGCTCAATGTGCAGGGCTTTGAAGGCATAATCCTCTCGGAAGGCCAGGCCCACTGTGGCTGGGGCCTGTGGCCCTGTAGTCAGGCTAGTGAAGCCACACTCGCCCAGAGTTTTCCCATCATCAAGGAGCTGGTTGTCCTTGTACAGCCACTGCTCATCTGGTGGCTGCTTAAGCATACTCTCAATGATGCGCTTCTGCTTGAATGTGGTACTCGACTCCTTGGCATTCGTGAAGATGGTAGTCTTTTGGCGCCGGATCAAGAGAAACACGTGCATCCCAGAGTCTACTTCTGGCTCCACGTGCCGGCACAGCTACGCTCAGTCCCGAGATCCTGTTTTTTTTTTTTTTTATTTATTTATTATGTATACAACTTTCTGCCTCCATGTATACCCACATGCCAGAGGAGGGCGCCAGATCTCATTACAGATGGTTTGGAGCCACCATGTGGTTGCTGGGAATTGAACTCAGGACCTCTGGAAGAGCAGACAGTGCTCTTAACCACTGAGCCATTTCTTCATCCCCCACCGAGATCCTGTTTTTAAAATATCAAATTAAATAAAACTCACCTTGTGTTGGATTTAAGAAAGGTTGTTTTGTATTAAAACATGCATTTATTAGTTAGAGGAATCAGGTACTTGAGCCATAGTGAGCATGTGGAGGTGAGAAGAAAACTTGGAGTTCAATCCTTCCACACACTGAGCTTTTGTTGTTGTTTTTTTCAAGACAGGGTTTCTCTGTTTAGCTGTCCTGGTTGACCTGGAACTCCCTTTGTAAATGTAATGTCTGTCTTGTCCCTTCAAGAGACAAGCCCCACCCTCCCAAGTCTACAGAGGCAGGAGGATCTTCCTTCTGCTTCCTGCCTGCAAGCTCTCCCTTTCCTCCCTCCCTAAGAGGTAGTTTCTCCTCCCTCTCCTCTCCCCTCTACATCCTCTCTCTGTTTCTCTCTCTCTGCCTCTTTCTCCTTGTTCCCTTTCTCTTGCCCTGTCCCCTGTCCCCTTCCCTTCCACAACCCACTAAACAAATATCCAACCTCACTCTTGCATGCTGTGCCTATTTATCTCTGTCTCTCACCCGCCATAGCTCCTCTGGGACCTGGTGATCCACCAAAGTCTCTCACCTGTCCTGTGGCGCCCTGCCTGGGACCCACTGCTGACCCTCAGGGAACTGTGCAGCGTTTTATTCTTACAATTACAATAGACCAGGTTGATCTTGATCTCACAGAAATCTGTCCACCTCTGTGTCTAGACATGTGCCACCATGCCCAGCTGCCACTCTTGAGTTTTTAAATCTGAAAATGATTTTTTTAAATATTTATTTATTATGTATACAATATTCCGTCTGGTTTATGTCTGCAGGCCAGAAGAGGGCACCAGACCTCATTACAGATGGTTGTGAGCCACCATGTGGTTGCTGGGAATTGAACTCAGGACCTTTGGAAGAGCAGGCAATGCTCTTAACCACTGAGCCATCTCTCCAGCCCCGAAAATGATATTTTTTTGTTTTTTATTTTTTTTATAATGCAAAAACTGGTAGCTTTTATTGTGCAGGAAACAACTTGTGCAAAAACTTACATTTCTATACATGGAAACTTGCTGGGTAGCTAATAAAATAGCTACTGTATACATACATTAAAAAAATAAAATTAACTTCACTGCCCATAGGCTAGCTTCTTACTGATCTTAGCATCACAGAATAGAAATAAAAACTTCTGGAAAAGATACAAATGTTATAACGTCCTATGGTGAACAATTAAAGTTCAACTGTTCACTAATCTTACACCTACACCTGCCTATGTAACCATACTTCCTAAAGAATGAAAACCTTGGTAACATTTCTAAAAACAGCCAACAATATTCAACAAAACTCCTAACACTATAGAGAATAATTCTGAGATCGTATTATGAAAATAAAAATTTTCTCAAGCTGACCAGTCAAAGAACGGAAATCAACAGTCTCACTTCTCTAGGAGTAATTCTAGTTCTTCCTGCAAAGAACTAAGCTGCTCCTTCTCCCTGTCTTCTTTTTGTTTGAGTGCATCTAGAACAGCCTGAAACCTGTTCTTGAGAGCCAAGTTTTCTACTTTCATGATGAGATCCTCCTGGCGCTTTGCCCTGTCTTGGGTTTCCTGGAGCTTGTCTTTCATGTTATCAATCTGTTTCTTTATTCCCATAACCAACTGGTTGGTTCCTTCATTTTCTTGGTGCTGTTCTTCTGACTCATTGAGCTTGTCTTGTAGCTGCCTCTCCAGATCTTCCTCGGTGTCAATGACGTTGACATCTTCCTCATCTTCACTGCTGCTGCTGAGGTCATTGAATATCTCTCGAAGCTCATCGAGTTCTAGTGAGTCATGGCCCTGCCTGTGGACAGACATTCCTGGAGAGGAGATATCCAGGCCTTGATTTTCTGTCTCCTTTGTTTCATCTTCAGCAATTATCTCCCAACGAGTGCTGAGAGCTTCAGCATCATTACTCAGCAACCGCTTCACTTCTTTTTCCACAACGGGAGACTCAATAAACTTCTTCTGTGCTGGCTTCCGGAACCTTCTCTTTCTGACATTTTTTAGAGGTAGAGTGATTCCATGGTTCCAAACAAACTTTTTCTCTTTGTCCTCATCTTTTTCCTTGCTTGCTTTGGGATCAGCGGCGGCAACCGGCTCCTCCACATGAGGGTATAGGTCACCATCTACTGTGCATACAAGCATCTGACAGATATCTGCTGTCTTGTAAAAGGTTTTGTTGTCGATGGTTTTCAAGCTTTCCACAACACAAGGCAAATCTACCAATTTTGCGGCCAAGGGCACTCGATCCACCCTGACAATTCCATGCCGCCTGTCAGGGTGTAACTCAATGGTCAGTATGTCCTTCAGGTTGACGTGTCCAGACTGCACCGCCCCCCTCACAGTTGAGGCATATTGTGGGGGCAATCGTAAGATAAACTGGCTCTCCAGTTCATGAGGCGCATCGTCTTTGCTCTTACTCATCTTTGATTGCTTGGGCGTTCCTCCTCCAAGAGATGCTTGCTGCACTAAAAGAGTTCAGCTCAGTCTGCGGGCGAGGTACAGCTTCCAGCGGCCAGAGCAAAACGGCGGGGAGCAGCGTGTTGCCTTTCCCGTTTTCTCTGGGCTCTGGGCCGCCACACACCGACCTGCCCGCCACCAACAACGAAAGGGCTCAAGTCCTTTGTCCGCCACCCACCTACGCAGAAAACAAGCGAGGAAGAGCGAAAATGATTAATTTTAAAATGACAATATATACTATTTGAAATGTGTGAGAGTCCTTCAGTCCGAGTATGGTGGCGATCCTGCCTCCTGGAATCCTCAGAATGAGACTGGCTGAGAGGTGTCTCCTCAGGTCTTATATACCCTCTCTAGGGCGGGGATTAAGGGCGTGTACCGCCCCGCCCAGTTTCTATGACAAACTAGTCTGGCTACTTGGATTAAAGGTGTGTGATGCCACTGTCTGGTCGGTGAGGCTGACCAGGGTGTTTGTTTTACTCTCTGATCTTCAGGCAACCTTGATTTACTAAAATACAAATGAAATACCACTACAATAAGCAGTCTGACAGTGTGACCCCCTAGATCTAGTGCCCACCAGGGTAGCACACGCTCCTCTGCGATCTCATCAATACTGCCTCAGACCAACATCTGAACCCATTTACTCACTGTAACAGGGGAAATCATTGCTTTCCAAGTTCACCTGAACTTGGAGTCAAACGTATATCTATAAATGTCAGAAATCAGAGGCAGAGTTCACAGGAAGCAGTTAGGTGAGAAGGAAATGTCCAGCAGATTCGGTCTCATGTGGGTGAAGACACGTAGAAAACACACCAGGGAGAGCCAAGCCACTTTATTTTAAATTAGCTGAGGAGCAGGAATGGCTGGACAGGGAGATGCCTCGGGAAAGAGGGCACATAGCAGAGGGGATGAGAAGACTGCCTCGGGTGGACACTTCATCTAGATCATCCTTCTTACAAGTCCTTACAGGTGACTCCACAAGATATTGGGGCCCTGAAAGAACAGATCCTCTCGCCCCAGGCTGTGGGCATGGGACTGAGAGCTGCTGGGTTCCAGGCTAGAAAGGGTGTTCTCAAGTTCTAAGAGGAAGTAAAATGACAAACCAACCATTAGCGAGACTGTGATGTGCCTAAAACCAGGCCCTGGATATCCTGGAAAGGACGCGCAGGCCTGGTTTGTATTTGCCCATGCACAGGTGTTTCTCACTGAGTACCTGTTTCTGTCCCCAACTGCAATGAGTGATGTAATGGGGAATGTAATAGAACCTGTCCTGGACCTAGCTATTGTAGACCAGGCTGTCCTTGAACTCACAGAGATCCACCTGCCTCTGCCCCCCTCTTGAGTGCTGGTTTCAAAGGCATGTGCCACCACCGCCTGGCCCTGCTTACTATGTTCTTAAAACTTTGTGTTTCCTGGCTGTCGATGGATAATCCAAAGGCCAAGTAATCCAAGGTCAGGACTCAAAGGAGCCCTTCCTTATTCCTTAGAATGTTTCTGAGTAGGTGGTCAAGATGAGGAAAGGACAGTGAGGTGGGGGTAAGGCACTGTGTGCCACATCAGCATACCAACCTGAGTTTGATATCTCGAACCCATGTAAAGAGATAGAGAGCAAAATCCATGAAACTGGTCTCTGAGCCCCATAGGTGCATTCATATATACACAGTAATAATTTCTGTCAACTTAACAGTAAACTATTGTCACCTGGGATAGGAAACCACAACTGTGGGACTGCCTAAATCAGATGGGCCTTGCTGGGCGGTGGTGGCACACCCCTTTGTTCCCACCTTTCAGGAGGCAGAGGCAGGCAGATCTCTGTGAGTTCCAGTCGAGCCTGGTCTACAAGAGCTAGCTCCAGGACAGGCTCCAAAACTATGGAGAATCCCTGTCTAGACAAAACAAAATACAAAAGAAGGTTGGCCTGTGGGGATTTTGTGGTAATTTGTTTTTATAAGGTGGGGTGGCTCATTGACTTAGAGGGGCACAGTCCACTGTACACAGTAAGTACCATTCCTAGACAGCAGCTGGTCCTGGGTTGTTTTAATTTCACTTACCCCAAGTTGCTTTCAGTCACAAGATAACACAGAAAGGAGAAGCAAAGCAGACACCAGGCAAGCACTCTACCAGGAGCTACACCTCCAGTCCTGAGGCAGCTCTTAAACCTAATATTTAAGAATAGTGGGAGCTATGGAGATAGCTCAGCCACAAAGTGCTCTTGTGAAGAAATAAATTAGGTTCATGGAGCCTCTATTAAAGAAGAAGTCAAGCCGGACAGACCATGCTTATAAAACCAGCCCTGTTCAACATACGCAAATCTATTAACGTAATCCACCATATAAATAAACTGAGAGAAAAAAACCATATGATCATTTCATTAGATGCTGAAAAAGCATTCGACAAAATTCAACACCCCTTTATGATAAAGGTATTGGAGAGACTAGGGATACAAGGGTCATACCTAAATATAATAAAAGCTATTTACAGCAAGCCGACAGCTAACATTAAATTAAACGGAGAAAAACTCAAAGCCATCCCACTAAAATCAGGAACAAGACAAGGATGTCCACTCTCTCCATACCTCTTCAATATAGTGCTTGAAATTCTAGCAATAGCAATAAGACAACATAAGGGGATCAAGGGGATTCATATTGGAAAGGAAGAAGTTAAGCTTTCGTTATTTGCAGATGATATGATAGTACATATAAGCGACCCCAAAAACTCTACCAAAGAACTCCTACAGCTGATAAACACCTTTAGTAATGTGGCAGGATACAAGATCAACTCGAAAAAATCAGTTGCCTTCCTATACACTAAGGATAAAGAAACAGAGAGGGAAATCAGAGAAGCATCACCTTTCACGATAGCCACAAAGAGCATAAAGTATCTTGGGGTAACCCTGACCAAGGAAGTGAAAGATCTATATGACAAGAACTTTAAGTCTTTGAAGAAAGAAATAGAAGAGGACACCAGAAAATGGAAGGACCTCCCTTGCTCTTGGATTGGGAGGACCAACATAGTAAAAATGGCAATTCTACCAAGAGCAATCTATAGATTCAATGCAATCCCCATCAAAATCCCATCAAAATTCTTCACAGATCTGGAAAAGACAATAATCAATTTTATATGGAAAAACAAATAACCCAGGATAGCCAAAACAATCTTATACAATAAAGGAATGTCTGGAGGCATTACCATCCCTGACTTCAAACTCTATTACAGAGCTACGGTATTGAAAACAGCTTGGTATTGGCATAAAATCAGAGAAGTCGACCAATGGAATAGAATAGAAGACCCTGACTTTAACCCACAAACCTATGAGCAACTGATTTTCGATAAAGGAGCTAAAAGTATACAATGGAAAAAAGAGAGCATCTTCAACAAATTGTGCTGGCAAAACTGGATGTCAATCTGTAGAAGAATGAAAATAGATCCATATCTATCACCATGCACAAAACTCAAGTCCAAGTGGATTAAAGATCGCAATATCAGCCCGAACACACTGAACCTGATAGAAGAGAAAGTGGGAAGCACTCTACAACACGTGGGCACAGGAGACCACTTCCTACGTATAACTCCAGCAGCACAGACAGTAAGGGCCTCATTGAATAAATGGGACCTCCTGAGACTGAGAAGCTTCTGTAAAGCAAAGGACACTGTCGCTAAGACAGAAAGGCAACCCACTGACTGGGAGAAAATCTTCACCAACCCCACAACTGACAAAGGTCTGATCTCCAAAATATATAAAGAACTCAAGAAACTAGAACGTAAAAGGCTAATCAACCCAATTATAAAATGGGGCACTGAGCTGAACAGAGATCTCTCAACAGAAGAAGTTCAAATGGCCAAAAGACACCTAAAGTCATGCTCAACTTCCTTAGCGATCAGGGAAATGCAAATCAAGACAACTTTAAGATACCATCTTACACCTGTCAGAATGGCTAAAATCAAAAACACCAATGATAGCCTTTGCTGGAGAGGTTGTGGAGAAAGGGGTACACTCATCCATTGCTGGTGGGAATGCAAACTTGTGCAACCACTCTGGAAAGCAGTGTGGAGGTTTCTCAGGAAATTCGGGATCAACCTACCCATGGACCCAGCAATACCACTCTTGGGAATATACCCAAGAGAGGCCGTATCACACAACAAAAGTATATGCTCTACTATGTTCATAGCAGCATTGTTTGTGGTGGCCAGAACCTGGAAACAACCTAGATGCCCTTCAATTGAAGAATGGATGAAGAAGGTATGGAATATATACATATTAGAGTACTACTCAGCAGTAAAAAACAAGGACTTCTTGAAGTTTGCAGGCAAATGGATGGAAATTGAAAACACTATCCTGAGTGAGGTAAGCGAGACCCAAAAAGAGGAACATGGGATGTACTCACTCATATTTGGTTTCTAGCCATAAATAAAGGACATTGAGCATATAATCCGGGTTCTTAGAGAAGCTAAATAAGAAGGAGAACCCAAAGAAAAACATATAGGCATCCTCCTGAATATTAACCTTCATCAGGCGATGAAAGGAGACAGAGACAGAGACCCACATTGGAGCACCGGACTGAAATCTCAAGGTCCAAGTCAAGAGCGGAAGGAGAGAGAACACGAGGGGTGCACCCACATACTGAGGCAGTGGGGATGTTCTTTCAGGAACTCACCAAGGCCAGCTGGCCTGGGTCTAAAAAAGCCTGGGTTAAAACCGGTCTCGCTGAACATAGCGAACAACGAGGACTACTGAGACCTCAAGAACAATGGCAATGGGTTTTGGATCCTACTGCACCTATTGGCTTTGTGGGAGGGAGCCTAAGCAGTTTGGATGCTCACCTTACTAGACCTGGATAGAGGTGGGTGGTTCTTGAACTTCCCACAGGGCAGGGAATCCTGATTGCTCTTTGGGCAGTCGAGAAAGGGGGATTTGATTGGGTAGGGGGAGGGAAGGGGGGCGGCGGTGGGGAAGAGACAGAAATCTTTAATAAATAAAATAAAAAAAAATAAAACCAGCCCTGGAGAGGCAGATTCTGAGAGCTTGCAGCCACACCCACATGTCAAGTTCTGGATCAATAAGAGATCCTGCCTCAAAGAATAAGTAAGGGACTGAAGAAATGGCTCAGTAGCACTTACTGCTGTTTTAATGGATACACGTTCAATTCCCAGCACCCAGCGTGGCTCACAGCAATTCATAACCCAAGTTCCAAGGGATCCAACATAGTGCATATGCGGGGAAAACATTCATCCACATAAATCCTTTAAAACAAACAGGCCAGGCAGTGATACCACAAGGCCTTTGATGCCAGCACTCTGGAAACAGAGGCATGTGGATGTCTGTGGGTTCGAGCTAGTTCCAGGACAGCTAGGGTTGTTACACAGAGAACCCCCATCTTGAGAAACAAAAACAGACAAAACAAAAAGAGAGAGAGAAAAAACTGAAGGTAAACAGCACCCAAAGAACACCCTTTGGTTTCCATATTCTCACAGACATGTATGTTCACCTACACATAAAAAAGAATAAATTCCTCTCTTTATTTTTTATATTTTTTAATTTTTATTGGTATTTCTTGAGCTCTACATTTTTCTCTGCTCCCCTCCTTGCCTCTCCCCTCCTCCCTTCAACCGTCCCACAAGGTCCCCATGCTCCCAATTTACTCAGATTATCCTCTTGATAATCTCTGGTTTCCAGCTGACTGGGTGAGTTTCTTCTGTCGCGGTCTCGTCCTCTTTGTAAACTTTGATGGTTTTGTCAGCTTCTGCTGTTAGCAACCGGCTTTCCGACTGATCAAAAGAACACAAGCAAATATTCCCGAGTCACTGTCCAAAGACCCAGGCTGGACAGCAGCACTGACCCGCTGAAAATTGTAGCCAGTTCTCCAGTCCCAAAGGTGCATGGTGCCATTGTCAGCTCCAGACACCAGTACTCCGTCGGCATTGACTGCCAGCGTGTTGATGATGGCGCTATGACCGGAGAGATTCTGAATGAAGCCTCCGTCAGGGAACTTCCACTGCTTTATGTTATCTGGAGACCCAGATGCAAATGTGTAATGTCGTGGATGTAAGACCACAGCCCTGACAGATTTCTTATGATTCGTCAATGTCACTCTTGTCTTTCCAGCCACCAGATCCCATAATCGTATTGTGGTATCGTGACTCCCGGTGATAATCTGTGGTTCCGCAGCCTGGCATCTCACGGTAGCAACTGCATTTGTGTGTCCAGACAACGTGTGCACACTGGCTTTAGTCCTCGCGTCCCAGATGCGTGCAGTTGAATCTCGACTACAAGTCGCCAGGACGTCGATTGTTGGATGCAAATCCAGACCATACACTGCACTTAGATGGCCATGATAGTGCCGTATAACCTTGTTATACTCAAGATCCCAGCACTTTACTTGCTTGTCTTCTCCACAAGAGAACAAGTAGGGGCTCCTCGTGCTCACAATCACACCACGCACCGTGCTGATGTGCCCAGTCAAGGACAGCTTCAATTTGCCTCTAGCCAAGTCCCAAATCTTGATAGTTCTGTCGGCAGAGCCAGTAATGAACCACTGATTGCCAGGTTCCACAGCAATGCACCGAACCCAGCCAAGATGCCCACTGATACACCCATTGTATGACTTAAGTTAGCCACTGTTTTTGTTTCTACTTTACTATGAGGACTGGAGATGTAACAAGGTTAAATATATTTTGGTTCATATAACTAAAAGGTAGGGAGCAAGGATTTGAACTTGAATTCTTTGAAGACCATAAGGCTTAATACTATGTTAAATATAGATTTTAGTGTGTATATTTCCTCTTTAACCCCCTTTAAGACATGTTCCCTGTACTACTGGACTGGCATCCAACGTGCTCTGGAACTGGCCTTGAAATTCTGAACCTCCTGCCTCTACCTCCTAAGAGTTTAGATTACTAGCATGCATGCAAAACACACCTGGCTCTTTTTTATGTTATTAATTTTGAAGACAGATCTCACGTGGCCCATGCCTGCCCAACTGAGGAAGGCCTTGTTTTGTTTGTCTGTTTGTGACACGCTTGCTATGTAGCTCAGGCTAACCTTGAATACATGGCCCACATTTTTCTTAGCCTCTTTAGTGCTGGGATTATGAATATGTGCCCCTATAACTGGCTACTTGTGTTTACTGGCTAGTCATATATCAACCAGATACACAAACCACAGTTATCTGAAAGGAGGGAATCATAACTGAGAAGAAAACTCCATAAGATCCAGCTGTAAGGCATTTTCTTAACTAGTTATTGGTGGGGATGGGTCCAGCCCATTGTGGGTGGCTCCATCCATGGGCTGGTGGTCCTGGGTTTTCTAACAAAGGAGGTTGGGTAAGCCATAAGGAGCAAACCAGTACACCACACTCCTTCATGGCTGCCCAGCCCACATCATAATCAACAATCCGCAATCCATTGCCACCAGTGCCTTGTGCCTTTGGTCTTTTTTTGCGCCTCTTCCGAAGGGATTCTGAACCTCCTTCCTGGCCGGCATCTGCTCTAGACAAGTAATGCTTCAGACATCTACCCTTGGAGAGAAGTTGAGCTGCCACCATGGCAGCAACGAGAAAGAGGCTGACCTACAAATTTATTTTTTCCATGGGTAAATTTCCATGTTTAATGTAAAAGGCTCAAAGCATTGGATTATTTACATGTGGGTTAGAAAAGATGGCAGTGAACAAGGGTCTTCCTGAGGGGCTGTGAGAAGACAGTTCATTTCAACCCCATTAAATAGAGACTTCCCGTTCCGAGGAGGAGCTCACGATAGGCACCATATCCAGACCCTTGATGCACGAGCACCAGCTTCAGATCAGGTCAGCCACATTCATGGGCATCTCGTCTATCTGGGTGGAGTAGTACTGTTCTATGTCCCTGAGGATGTCATCGTTCTTCACAAAATTGATGGCCATACCTTTGCGGCCATATCGCCCTGATCTCCCGATTCTGTGAATGTACAGTTCTCTGTTGTTGGGCAGGTCGTAGTTAATGATGAGGGACACCTGAGGGACTTCCAGGCCGCGAGCCCAGACATCTGTAGAAATGAGCACTCGGCTGGCACCTGAGCGGAACTCCTTCACGATGGACTCGCGCTCCTTCTGGGGCATGTACCCGTGCATGGATGACACAGTGAAGCTGGATTCTCTCATCTTCTCTGTCAGCCAGTCAACCTTCCTCTTGGTGTTGCAGAAGATGACAGCCTGGGTGATGGTCAGCGTGTCGTAGAGGTCACACAGAGTGTCCAATTTCCACTCCTCTCTTTCCACCGCCACGAAGAACTGCTTGATGCCTTCCAGAGTCAACTCATCACGCTTCACCAAGATGCGGATCGGGTCGGTCATAAACTTGTTGGTCATCTCCAGGATCTCGTGAGGCAACGTGGCACTGATGAGAACCACCTGTGTGGCTGGCGGCAGGTGCCTGTACACATCGTAGATCTGCTCCTTGAAACCTTTGTTCAGCATTTCATCAGCCTCATCCAAAACCAACATCTTGATAGCCCGTGTCCTTAAACTTCTATGGCGAATCATATCAAAGACACGTCCCGGGGTGCCTGCCACAACATGTTGCCCATAGTCCAGCTACCGGATGTCCTCCCCAACATTGGTGCCCCCAGTGCAGGCGTGGCACTGTACGTTCATGTAGTCCCCCAGAGCCAGCAAACCCTTCTGAATCTGTACAGCTAACTCTCTTGTTGGAGCCAAGATCAAAGCCTGGGTTTCTCGAACCTGGATATCCAAGCTCTGGAGGACTGAAATGCTGAAGGTGGCTGTCTTGCCGGTGCCAGACTGAGACTGTGCTATGACATCTCTCCCCTTAATTATCTGCTTCATAGCGCGCTGCTGGATTGCTGAAGGCTTCTCAAACCCGTAGGCGTAGAGGCCGCGCAGTAGGTCCTCCCGCAGGCCCATGGTGTCGAACGTGGGGGTCACGTCCACCTCCTCGCTGCTCTCGAACTCCACTTTGGTCATGTCCTCCTCTTTGAGCAGCCGCTTCCGCGTGGAGCCCAAAGTCGCCATCGTGGCCGTGGCTGCCAGGATTCCAAGTCCACCTAGAGGTGAGGAGCTCGAGCAGCAGCGGGCTGACCTACAAATTTTTAAAAGTTCAATACAGTGCAATGTAAATAATACAAGACACTGTCTCAAAAAGAATAAATTTAATTTTAAAATAAAATCATTATTTATGTTGAGACTCTCCGGTCTCAGGTTTCTTTGGTATTGAACAAATACTTTTTCTGAATATTGTATTTTCTTACACTCTAAATTTTGTTTTGCTTTTTATTTTTTGGGACAGGGTCTCCGGGTCCATGTAGACCAGGATGCCCTCCAGCTCATAGAAATATGCCTGTCTTGGCCTCCTAAATATTGGGATTAAAAAAAGATGTTCACCCCTCAAGTCCTGGATTAAAACTTTTTTAAATGAAAATTTTCAGTCTTTTTCTTAAGTCTATTGCTAGCAAAAGAGTTATTTGGCATGTGTAAGCCAACAAAACAAAGCTGTCCGGCAAACAAACAGCAAACCAATATGCAAGCCAAGCCTGCAGATTCTCAGAATATTCTGCTGTTCCACTCCAAAGAATATTTCTATACTGCACTAACGTCGCAAAAGCACTACGGGAACTTTTAAAAGAGTTTAACTTACGTAATTCATGTGTTTAAAGTAGAAAAGAATGTTTAGGAAACATTTAATTTATTTAAGAAAAAGAAAGGCTGGGTGGTTGTGGTGCACCTTCTTAATCCCAGCACTCGGGAGGCAGAGGCTGGTGGATCTCTGTGAATCTGATGCCTGCATGGGCAACAAAGCGAGTTCTAGGACAACTAGGGCTGTCACACAGATAAATACTGTCTCAAAAACAAAAAAAAATAAGCCGGGTGGTGGTGGCGCACGCCTTTAATCCCAGCACTCAGGAGGCAGAGGCAGGCGGATATCTGTGAGTTCGAGGCCAGCCTGGTCTACAAGAGCTAGTTCAAGGACTGGAACCAAAAAGCTACGGAGAAACCCTGTCTCAAAAAATCCAAAAATAATAAATAAATAAATAAACAAAACAGTTTAAGAAAAAAAGGAAGGTTTTGTGTTGTCTCTGTTTTTGAAGATGACTCAATTTCAGAGAAACTGAGAAGCCTGCTGCAACCGTTCAGGCTGGGCTGCTAAGGACGAGGAGGTGTAGAGAATCTGGAGTAAGTCTCAATAAACTGTAGCACAATTAGCAAACACACATACACAGATATTGGGGTTCAACCTGAAGATCAGAAAAGCAAAGCAGCCAGACACTACCACTTACCTCTCTTTCAGTCCGAGTATGGTGGTGATCCTGCCTCCAGGAATCCTCAGAATGAGACTGGCTGAGAGCTGTCTCCTCCTGTCTTAAATCCCTCTCTAAAGCTTGGATTAAAGGCGTGTACCACTCCTGTCCAGTTTCTATGACAAACTAGTTTGGCTACTTGGATTAAAGGTGTGTGAGGTCACTGCCTAGTCTGTGAGGCTGACCAGGGTGTTTGTTTTACACTCTGATCTTTAGGCAAGCTTGATTTACTAAAACAACAAATGAAATACCACTACAATGAGCAGTCTGACAGTGTGACCGCCTAGATCTGGTGCCCATCAGGGTACCACAAGCTCCTCTGCAATCTCATCAATACTGCCTTAGACCAACATCTGAACCCATTGTACTCACCACAACAGGGAAATCATTGCTTTCCACGTTGACCTGAACATGGAGTCAAACGTGTATCTATAAATGTCAGAAATCAGAGGCAGAGTTCACAGGAAGCAGTTAGGTGAGAAGGAAATGTCCAGCAGATTCGGTCTCATGTGGGTGAAGACATGTAGAAAACACACCAGGGAGAGCCAAGCCACTTTATTTTAAATTAGCTGAGGAGCAGGAATGGCTGGACAGGGAGATGCCTCAGGAAAGAGGGCATATAGCCTAGGGGATGAGAAGACTGCCTCGGATGGATACTTCATCTAGATCATCCTTCTTACAAGTCCTTACAGGTCACTCTGCAGGACCTTGGAGCCCTGAAAGAAGAGATCCTCTTGCCCAGGGCTGTGGGCATGGGAATGAGAGCTGCTGGGTTCCAGGCTAGAAAGGATGTTCTGAAGTTCTAAGAGGAAGTAAAATGACAAACCAACCATTAGCTAGACTGTGATGTGCCTAAAACCAGGCCCTGGACCATCCTTCGAAGGATGCACAGGCCTGGTTTGTAGTAATAGGGAACAACGGCTGCATCCCCGGCACCCGGCTGCCCACATGGCTAGCTTATGCCCAGAAATAATTACACAGAAACTGTATTCTTTTAAATACTGCCTGGCCCATCAGTTCCAGCCTCTTATTGGCTAGCTCTTACATATTAATCTAACCCATTTCTATTAATCTGTGTAGCCCACGAGCTGGCTTACCAGGAATGATCTTAACCTGCGTCTGCCTGGAGTGGGAAAATCATGGCGACTCCTTGACTCGGCTTCTTTCTCCCAGAATTCTATTCTGTTTTCTCCGCCTATGTAAGGGTTGGCCTATCAAATGTGCCTAGGCAGTTTCTTTATTAATAAGAAACCACTCCCACACTGGTTTGTATGTGTCCACTCACAGGAGGCTTCTCACTGAGTACCTGTTTCTGTCCCCAAACTACAATGAGTGAGGTAATGGAGAATGTAGTGGTACCTGTCCTAGAATTAGCTCTTGTAGACCAGGCTGGCCTTGAACTTACAGAGATCCACTTGCCTCTGCCTCCGTCCTGAGGGCTGTAATTAAAGGAATGTGTTACCAATGCCCAGGCCTTTCCCTCATTTTTAAGAAATAATTACTGTGTTTATGTGAATGTACCTATGGGGTTCAGAGGGTAATTTCATGGATTTGGCTCTGTCACCTTTACATAGGTCCCAGGGGTCAAACTCAGGTTGGTATGCTGGTGTGGCACACAGTGCCTTTACCCCCACGTCACTGTCCTGTCCCTCTCTTCATCACTTCCTCAGAAAGATTCTAAGGAATAAGGAAGGGCTCCCTTGAGCCCTGACTTGGATTACTCTGCCCCTGGATTTTCAATCGACAGCCAGGAAACACAAAGTTTTCAGAACAAAGCAGGCAAGCTGGGCAGCGGTTGCATAAGGCCACCACTCAGGAGGCAAAGGCTGGAGTTTTTTCTGAGTTTGAAGTCAACCTGGTCCACACATTTCCAGAACAGGCAGATTTATTTTTTAAAAAATCCTCTTCAGAAAATAAACAAATTAAATAGATCAGGCCAGGCTCGGTTGCAGGTGCCTTTAATTCTCCTATTCAGGGAGCAGAGGCAGTTACTGTCTCAAGGAGTTCAAGGCCAGCCTACACAGTGAGTTCTAAGATTAAGACCATTTGTTGCTCTTGGAGAGGAGTAGCATTCATCACCCACAACGCTGGCTGGTCACCCTCTGCTGGCCTCTGTAGGTAAAGCTTGCACATAAAAATAAATTGAAGGAAAAAAAAGCTTGCAATAATGGTAGCTGGACTTAGTGTCAAAATGGCCTCTGTACTCTGCCTTGCTTTTCCCTTCTCCACAACACATAGCAGGTGTGTGCACACACCGTCGATTTCAGCTGGTTTGCTATCCGAGGAGTAATGTTGCTGCCAGGAATTGAAGTGCCAAATTTGCCACCCAGAAAGCCCCCTGATTGTGTGCCTAAAAGAGCTGGCCGCATCACTCTTCCTGAAGGCTTCAATTTCCTTGGCGTGACTGGACCTACCGGGATGCCGTGACTCCTGCAGAACGGTACTCAGAAGAACAGAAGATTTACTTTTCCACCCCACCTGCACAACGCTTGGCCCTATTAGGCTTAGCCCAGCCCTCAGAACACCCTAGCAGTACATCTGAGATTCCAGCAGAGGACAAAGCTGGATTAGCCCCAGTGTCTCTCCACCTCTCTCCCCAGGCCCTTGATACCTTTCCCCTGTGGGCTCCCACTTTGGTAGATTTATTTGGGGTAGAACTTGGGTTTGGAAAAAGCACTTTTTCAGTTTTTCAAAACAAGGTTTCTCTCTGTGGCTATGGCTATCCTGGAACTCACTCTGTAGACCAGGATAGCCTCCAAATCTGAGATCTGCCTGCCTCTGCCTCCCTAGTGTTGGGATTAAAGATGTGTGAGAGAAACACATTTATTTGGACTATTTCCTAAGGCTCGAAAACAGAGTCAAGACTCAATTTACATTGGTCAAGACAAACACATTCAAGACAGACTCAAAATCAGCAGCTGCCTTCAAATATTGGACTCATGCCTATTATATTTTTGTGTAATACTGCAAAATACTATTGAGAGGTGTGGTTCTCCATCTTTCTAATGTAGTTCCTCATGTTGTGGTAACCCCCAACAATAAAATCACTTTCATTGTTATTGAAATAAGTGATTTTGTTGTTTTGAATCATAAGGTAAATGTTTCCCCAATGGTCTTAGGCTACCCCTGTGAAAGTCTCCTCCAACCACCTAAATGGGTCTTCACCCACAAGCAGAGAATTGCTGATTTAGAGGATCCTAGGGGTATACATACACCCTTTAAATGGTCCCCACCACATAGGGCTAAGCTAAGTAATTATTTAAATAAACTACTTTGAAACTAACCTATAGTAGTGATGTTATTACTAAAGACTTAAAGAATCTTACCATCGAGCCTGCCATCCGTCCTCATGGAAGAAGAGAACTGACTCCTGGAAGCTGTACTCTGACCCCATATACACTGATGTACCCCTCTCCCCATGAACATGTGATTTAAGAGGAAGAAAAGACAAATGGTCAAGGGCTGGAGAGTTAGCTCATTGGTAAGAGCACTGGTAAGAGCTCTTCCAGAGGTCCTGAGTCCAATTCCCAGAAACCATATTGTGGCTCACAATCATCTGTAATGATATCTGGTGCCCTCTTCTGGCCTGCATGTCTATCTGCAGGCAGAACACTGCATACATAATAAATAAAATCCTAAAAATAAAATTAAAAATTAATGGTCAGGCCTATCAGTTCTTTACTCCCAGAACTCTTGAGATGAGTGCAAGATTAAAGCCAACCTAGGCTGCAAGGCAAGACTGCATTTCTGTGTAGGCCAGAAGCATGCCTTAGTCTTCTTGAGGCTGGAATTTAGAGGCAGTTGGGAGCCATGTGCTGTGTGTTGAGACAGTCCCCCTGAATCTGATGCTTATTTGAGGTTTGCTAACCAGCAATCTACCTGTCTCCCTTATATTTAGATAACAAACACACAGCTTTGGTCCTGGCATTTTTAGGTGGTTGTTGGGGACTGGACTCAGACCCACGTGCTTGCACTGTGTTCTTTTCACAGCGTATTCTACACATGGTCATAATGAGCTTACTAACCCTGTAGCCACAAAGGGTACGGAACAAGAGCCAAATAGTAAGATCATCAAATCAGCTGCTCAGGAAATCTTAGCCATGCTGGAGTTCTCTCCGCACAGCCGATGCTTTCTTTTGCCTTCACTTCTCTGGTGCTGGGATTACAGGTGTATCCCACACCGTTTATGTGGCAGCAGGCTTAGAACATAGGGGG
The DNA here is from genome assembly GCA_902806775.1 of Microtus agrestis. Lineage (NCBI taxonomy): Eukaryota > Metazoa > Chordata > Mammalia > Rodentia > Cricetidae > Microtus > Microtus agrestis. The sequence goes on along the minus strand of CADCXT010000070.1, from coordinate 759,508 downwards.
GCTTTGTGCACACCATGCAAACTCTTCATTTCTGTCAACTTGACAGTAAACTATTGTCACCTAGCAGAGGAAACCCCAACTGAGGAATTCTCTAGATCAGACTTGTTTTGGGGGATTTTGTGGGATTGGGTTTTTTTTGGGCAGGGAGAGGCTAATCGACTTAGAAGGGTCCAGTCCACTGTACGGCAGCAGCTGGTCATGGGCAGACAAGTAACTCTTCAAGTACTCCCTCAGCCTTGGAGAACAGCAGAGCTGCCATCATGGCAGTGACAAGGGCAGAGGCACCCGTTAAACTTTTAAAAGTTCACTATACTGCCATGCATATAATACAAGACCCTGTCTCTAAAAGAATAAATTGAATTTTAAAATCATTAATTATGATGAGACTCTCGGTGCCAGGTTTCTTTGGTATCTGACAAATACTTTTTCTGAGTATTGTATTTTCTTACACTCTAAAATTTTGTTTTGTTTTTCATTTTTGGGACAGGGTGTCTCTATGTAGACCAAGATGCCCTCCAGGTCACAGAGATACCCAAATCTTTGACTCCTAAACATTGGGATCATAAGTAATCACCCCTCAAGCTCTGGATTAAAACTTTTTAAAAAATAAAAGTTTTCAATCTTTTGTTTTCTTAAGTCTATTGCTAACATAAGAGTTAATTGGCATGTGTGGGCCAAGAAAACACAGGTCAGGTTCCAAGCCTACAGAGAATCCCTCTCTCGAAAAACCAAATAAATAAAGACAAATAAACAAACAAATTAATAAATAAATAATAATTTTAAAATAAATTAAATTACTGTGTTCTGTATGCCCTTATGGAGCCCAAAGGAAAATTGCTGGAGTCAGGTCTCTCCTTCCACCATGTGTGTCCCAGGGGATTAACTGAGGGTGTCAGGCACCTTCCCTCACTGAGTCCCCTCACCAACTTCCTGCTCTATTTCTTTTTGTTTTTAAGACAATGTCTCTCTACACTTCTAGCTGGATTAGAACTCCCTGAGTAGGCTGGCCTTGAACTCATTGAGACAGTACTTGCCTCTGCTCCCTGAATAGGGGAATTAAAGGCACCTGCAACCAAGGCTGGCCTGATCTATTTAATTTGTTTGTTTTGGGAGAGCATTTTCTTAATAAATCTGCCTGTTCTAAAACTATGTAGAACAGGTTCACTTCAAACTCACAAAAATCTCCAGCATAATCCCCTTGAGGGCTGGGAATATGCAACCACTGCCCAGTTTGCCTGCTTTGTTCTTAAAATTTTGTGTTTCCTGGCTGTCTCTGGAAAATCCAGGGGCAGAATAATGCAAGTCAGGGCTCAAAGGAGCCCTTCCTTATTCCTTAGAATCTTTCTGAGTTGGTGGTGAAGAGAAGGACAGGACAGTGAGGTGGGGTAAAGGCACTGTGTACCATATGGGGGAGAGTCTTCTGTTTTGTGTTAATTTCATTGTTTAAATAAAAAGACTGCCTTGGACCTTTAATAGGACATAAAATTAGGTAGGCGGAGTAAACAGAACAAAATGCTGGGAGAAAGAAGCTGAGTCAGGAGTCTCCACGATTCTCCCACTCCAGGCAGACACAGGTTAAGATATTTCCTGGTAAGCCAGCTCATGGGCGACACAGATTATTAGAAATGGGTTAGATCAATATGTAAGGGCTAGCCAATAAGAGGCTGGAGCTAATGGGCCAAGTAGTGTTTAAATGAATACAGTTTCCGTGTGATTATTTCGGGTATAAAGCTAGCCATGCGGGCGGCCAGTTGCCAGGAACACAACCCCGCCGCTCCCACTACTACAGTGCCACACCAGCATACCAACCTGAGTTTGACCCCTGGGACCCACGTAAAGGAGAGAAAGCAAAATCCATAAAACTGGCCTCTGAGCCCCATAGGTACATTCATATATACACAGGAATAATATCTTAAAAATGAGGGAAAGGCCTGTGCAGTGGTAATACACTCCTTTAAGTCCAGCAATCAAGAGGGGGGCAGAGGCAGGTGGATCTCTGTGAGTTCAAAAAGAGCCTGGTTTACAATAGCTAGGTCCAGGACAGGAACCACTACATTTCTCATTACATCACTCATTGCAGTTGGGGACAGAAACAGGTACTCAGTGAGAAGCACCTGTGCATGGGCACATACAAACCAGGCCTGCACGTCCTTTCCAGGATGTTCAGGGCCTGGTTTTATGCACATCACAGTCTCGCTAATGGTTGGTTTGTCATTTTACTTCCTCTTAGAACTTCGGAACACCCTTTCTAGTCTGGAACCCAGCAGTTCTCAGTCCCATGCCCACAGCCTTGGGCGAGAGGATCTGTTCCTTCAGGGCCCCAAGGTCTTGTGGAGTGACCTGTAAGGACTGTAATAAGGATGAGCTAGATGAACCGTCCATCTGAGGCAGCTTACTCTGCCTCTGATTTCTGACATTTATAGATACACGTTCGACTCCAAGTTCAGGTGAACTTGAAAAGCCATGATTTCCCCATTGTGGTGAGTAGAATGGGTTCGGATGCTGGTCTGAGGCAGTATTGATGAGATCTCTTAGGAGCGTTTGCTACCCTAGTGGGCACTAGATCTAGGCGGTCACACTGTCAGACTGCTTATTGTAGTAATATTTCATTTGTGTTTTAGTAAATCAAGCTTGCGTGAAGATCAGAGTGTAAAACAAACACCCTGTCAGACTCACTGACCAGACAGTGGCATCACACACCTTTAATCCAAGTAGCCAGACTAGTTTGTCATAGAAACTGGGCGGGAGTGGTACACGCCCTTAATCCCCGCCCTAGAGAGGTTATATAAGACGGGAGGAGACAGCTCTCAACCAGTCTCATTCTGAGGATTCCTGGAGGCAGGATCACCACCATACCCGGACTGAAGGAGAGGTAAGTGGTGGTGTCTGGCTGCTTTGCTTTTCTGGTCTTCGGGTTGAACCCCTGGAGGAGCTGGCTGAGCCGCGGCGACTATGGTGGAGGAGGTCCAGAAGCATTCTGTACACACACTGGAGTTCCGGTCACTAAAGAGGACCCATGACATGTTTGTAGCTGATAACGGAAAACATGTGCCTTTGGATGAAGAGAGTCACAAGCGGAAGATGGCAATCAAGCTTCGTAATGAGTATGGTCCTGTCTTGCATATGCCCACTTCTAAAGAGAACCTTAAGGAGAAGGGACCTCAGAACGCGGCAGAGTCATATCCCCATAAACAGTATCCTGCCAATCAAGGACAAGATGTTGAATACCTGGTGACAGGTACACATCCATACCCGCCAGGACCTGGTGTTGCCCTGACCGCCGACACCAAGGTCCAGAGAATGCCCAGTGAGTCAGCCGCACAGTCCTTAGCTGTGGCGCTGCCGAATCAGGCCAGAGCTGATGCAAATCGTACTGGACCTGCTGGGAGTGAGTACCGACACCCAGGAGCTTCTGACCGTTCCCAGCCCACAGCGGTGAACTCTGTGATCATGGAGGCCGGCAATACCAAGAACTCTGCATTAATGGCTAAAAAAGCCCCTACAATGCCCAAACCCCAGTGGCACCCACCGTGGAAACTCTATAGGGTTATCAGTGGGCATCTTGGCTGGGTTCGGTGCATTGCTGTGGAACCTGGCAATCAGTGGTTCGTTACTGGCTCTGCCGACAGAACTATCAAGATTTGGGACTTGGCTAGAGGCAAATTGAAGCTGTCCTTGACTGGGCACATCAGCACGGTGCGTGGTGTGATTGTGAGCACGAGGAGCCCCTACTTGTTCTCTTGTGGAGAAGACAAGCAAGTAAAGTGCTGGGATCTTGAGTATAACAAGGTTATACGGCACTATCATGGCCATCTAAGTGCAGTGTATGGTCTGGATTTGCATCCAACAATCGACGTCCTGGCGACTTGTAGTCGAGATTCAACTGCACGCATCTGGGACGCGAGGACTAAAGCCAGTGTGCACACGTTGTCTGGACACACAAATGCAGTTGCTACCGTGAGATGCCAGGCTGCGGAACCACAGATTATCACCGGGAGTCACGATACCACAATACGATTATGGGATCTGGTGGCTGGAAAGACAAGAGTGACATTGACGAATCATAAGAAATCTGTCAGGGCTGTGGTCTTACATCCACGACATTACACATTTGCATCTGGGTCTCCAGATAACATAAAGCAGTGGAAGTTCCCTGACGGAGGCTTCATTCAGAATCTCTCCGGTCATAACGCCATCATCAACACGCTGGCAGTCAATGCCGACGGAGTACTGGTGTCTGGAGCTGACAATGGCACCATGCACCTTTGGGACTGGAGAACTGGCTACAATTTTCAGCGGGTCAGTGCTGCTGTCCAGCCAGGGTCTTTGGACAGTGACTCGGGAATATTTGCTTGTGCTTTTGATCAGTCGGAAAGCCGGTTGTTAACAGCAGAAGCTGACAAAACCATCAAAGTTTACAAAGAGGACTAGACCGCGACAGAAGAAACTCACCCAGTCAGCTGGAAACCAGAGATTATCAAGAGGATAATCTGAGTAAACTGGGAGCATGGGGACCTTGTGGGACGGTTGAAGGGAGGAGGGGAGAGGCAAGGAGGGGAGCAGAGAAAAATGGAGAACTCAACAAATATCAATATAAAATTTAAAAAAATATAAAATGAAAAGAGGAATTTATTCTTTTTTATGTGTAGGTGAACATACATGTCTGTGAGAATATGGAAACCAAAGGGTGTTCTTTGGGTGCTGTTTACCTTCAGTTTTTTTCTCTCTCTCTTTGTTTTGTCTGTTTTTGTTTCTCAAGATGGGGGTTCTCTGTGTAACAACCCTAGCTGTCCTAGAACTAGCTCGAACCCACAGAGATCCACCTGTCTCTGTCTCCAGAGTGCTGGGATCAAAGGCCTTGTGGTATAACTGCCTGGCCTGTTTGTTTTAAAGGATTTATGTGGATGAATGTTTTCCCCGCATATGCACTATGTTGGATCCCTTGGAACTTGGGTTGTGAATTGCTGTGAGCCACGCTGGGTGCTGGGTTTTGAACCTGTATCCTTTACAACAGCAGTAAGTGCTATTGAGCCATTTCTTCAGTCCCTTACTTATTCTTTGAGGCAGGATCTCTTACTGATCCGGAACTTGACATGTTGGTGTGGCTGCAAGCTCTCAGAATCTGCTCCTCCAGGGCTGGTTTTATAAGCATGGTCTGTCCGGCCTGACTTCTTCTTTAATAGAGGCTCCATGAACCTAATTTATTTCCTCACAAGAGCACTTTGTGGCTGAGCCATCTCCATAGCTCCCACTATTCATAAATATTAGGTTTAAGAGCTGCCTCAGGACTGGGGGTGTAGCTCTTGGTAGAGTGCTTGCCTGGTGTCTGCTTTGCTTCTTCTTTCTGTGTTATCTTGTGACTTAAAGCAATTTGGCGTAAGTGAAGTTAAAACAACCCAGGACCAGCTGTAGCCTAGGAATGGTACTTACTGTGTACAGTGGACTGGGCCCCTCTAAGTCAATGAGCCACCCCACCTTATAAAAATTTTTTTTTCACAAAATCCCCACAGGCCAACTTTCTTTTGTTTTTTGTTTTGTCAAGACAGGTTTCTCCATAGCTTTGGAACCTGTCCTGTAGCTAGCTCTCGTAGACCAGGCTGGCTTGGAACTCCTTGAATGGGGACTCCTTGGAGGAAGAGAGAGATCTGAATCAGAATATTTGGTCCTCTGTCTTCTCTGGGGTGGAGAGAGGTCAGAGTCAGAGCTCCGGTGCCTCTGTCTCTTCTGTGGCAGTGACACATCTGAGTCAGAATCCTGGTGTCCTGGATTTTGTGTTTGCCATGGAGGACAAAGCTCTGAATTAGAGGCTTTTTGGCAGAAACCTTGAGGATCAAGCTGCTGTTTCCGCTGAGAAAGGTCATCAGAGTCCTGCCCACACTTGCTGACCTTGGAGAGTGACAAGTGAGAGGGTCCCAGCCACCTCTGAAGTACAGTCTTATTGGAGGACGCAGCTTTACTACTCTTAGTTCTGGGCAGCTACAAATCCGGGGAGTCATGACGGGCCCTCCTGAGAGGCTGTGGGTGTGAAGTGTCAAAAGTCCTTCTATATGTGGCTGTGTCAGGGGACTGGTTATGGACCCTTCTGGGGAGAGATATACCCGAGGAACCAGGATAGCCTCTCCTAGTCGATACACCTGAAGGCTTTCTGATGAGAGAAGTGTTGGAGGAAGGTCATTGGTTAACTAATAAAGAAACTACTTGGCCCTGATTGGTTAGAACATAGGTGGGTGGAGTAAACAGAACAGAATGCTGGGAGGAAGATTAAGTGAGATCAGACGCCCTGCCGCTCCAGCCCAAGGCAGACACGATGAAGCTCTGACCCAGGATGGATGTAGGCTAGAATCTTCCTGGTAAGCACAACTTGAGTTGCTACACACATTAATAGAAATGGGCCAAGCAGTGTTTATATGAATACAGTTTGTGTGTCGTTATTTTGGGGCATGAGCTAGCCAGGTGGCTGCGAGCTGGGGCGGCAGGAACGCAGCCCGCAGCTCCCACTACAGAACGGCACAACAAAATGGCGCCCAGTCGTGGGTGACTGAATCCACACAAAGCCTGAGAAAGCTTGGGAAAGAATAGAATAAAGCATGTTTTCTTGGTAGCAGCAATTTCTTGGTTCTTCTCTGCTTGCTAGAGCCAAGCAAGCGCTCTCATCTAAGAGAGGTTTCCTGACTCAGCTTTAGCTGCAAAACCCTGCAGCTCTTAAGAGGTTCAGTCACAAAACACTTAAATGGTATTGATAAAAGCTGACTGCTTGCTTGTTTGTTTTCAGCCGTAGCAGGAAAAAAGTTGTGCTGTTTTATTTAAAATGCTGGTTTCTGGTCTGTCCTGCCAGGGTAAACTCTGACTCTTTCAAGCAAGCGGTCCTGACTACAGAGCTTTTGAGTGTTGCTTAATACTGTTGCAGCTTGTTTGCTGGCAAGGACCTTGAAATGCCATAGAGTTGTGGCAATAAAAATGGCTACAGCCGGTACCTCAGCCATGAGGCTGGAAAGCTAAGGAATGGGCTGGATTCAGCTGTCAAAGCCACAGCTTTAATCCTACCCATATTGCTCAGTAATTTAAAGGCTCATGTGGTCAGAAAGAGAGAGAGAGATACAGTAAAGAGAGATTCAAAAACAAAACAAAAAAATCTTTAAATGATTTACAGTGTGTTAAAAATATATGCAAGCTAAAAGTTAAAGTTCTTAAAAGTAAAAAAAAGGAAGAAAGAGAGTAGTTGGGTGTGGTGGTACACACCTTTAATCCCAACACTTGGGAGGCAGAGGTAGATTGACCTCGGAGTTGAACTCTGTGACTTCAAGGTGTGGTAGCACACACCTTTAATCCTAATGCCTGGGAGGCAGAGACAAACATTTCTCTGAGAGTTCAAGGACAGCCTGGTCTACAAAGTTATTCCAGGACAAATATATACAGAGAAGGTGTCTCAAAAAAAATAAAAGTAAAAATAAATGAGATAGAGGTTAAAATAAAGCACACAAAGATGGAAAATACACAGAGAATTTTGATACTGTATGCTATTATGCTCTCTTTGAAAGAGCAACAGCTGCTAAAAGATATTTGTTTATAAATGCTGCTGAACTAGTCCAAGATAGATATTTTCAAAATACCTTGACTTTAAAATTTGAATCTAAGGACATGATGCTTTGGAAAGGAGTTTCTTTTGTTTTCACAGAGGATGAGACTCTTTGGATTGCTTCTATCCCAGTATGGTATGATAGACCACGCCCTCCTGAATGGTTGCTGTGAACACCTTCAAAAAATCACATTTGCCGACTGAGACTGAGATGAATCTATCACACAGGTTACACCATGAAAGACCTAAATAACAGCGCCCCCATTCAGCAGGAAGCAGTTTGGAGAGAAATAACTGTGCCCATATTCCCAAATACTGTTTATAAATGTTCTTTTCCATTTAAAGGGGGAGATGATATAGGTATAAATAATTTGCATTGATATGGATTTTTCTTTAGTGATTTAAATTTAATGTCAATTTTGTTATATGTATATGTATTTTTCTGATATTGATTAAAGTATTGTGATTGTGTAGTTCATTTAAAAATGTAATGTATATAGGTTGTTAATAGATAATCATAATAGTCAAGTTTGTAGTCATGTTAAGATTTTCTAGATGTACTAGATATATTTTAGATAGGCATTCTTCATATCTTTCAAAGATTACAGAATATGGCATTTTAAATGTTTTAATAACTTAGGGTTTTTCATGACAATGATACATGTCTGCTCCTGGCAGCACCAATCTACTTCAAGAGGAAGATGGGCATTGAAGAGGCTACTTAAAGAGTTTGATACCCATTTGGGCAAGAAACTGCTCTTGCCTGGACTATTGCATAAACTGGACACAGAGAACCTGCAGAGAGAGGACTGCTGAACTTGTTTAAAGGTGAGATGATCAATTGGGGTTCCTGATTCATGAAAGAGTCTGTGAGACATTCTGCAGGACACAGCAGATAATGACTCTCTTTGAAATTTCCTGCTTCATGGAAACATCTCTGGATACTATGGGCCTGAAGGCTGAAGATTGATGCCCCAACAGTACAGAGGAACTTTGGGTGACTGTCCAGGCAGCAAGATGTCTCTGTGATTTCTAGAGTTTTGTAAGTTTCTTATTTCTTGTTTGCTTAGGTAATATTATATCCTTCTGGAGTCTTTGATGGAGTTGAAGAATAGATAAATGTTATAGTTATAGTTTTCCTTAGTTATGATAAAGGTTAAAGTAGATATAGATATTGTTACTGTAAATATTGCTTGATAACTGTTTTGTTATGTGTGATTTTACTATGTTAAAGTTAAAGCTTTTATTTTTGTTTAAATAGCAAAAGAGGAAATGATGTGGGAGAGTCATATATCAATCTGTTGATTTCATTGGTTAAGTAATAAAGAAACTGCTTGGCCCTCATAGGCTAGAACATAGGTGGATGGGGTAAACAGAACAGAATGTTGGAAGAAAGAGGAAGTGAGCTTAGACGCCATGCTCCCCTCTCCCAGCCAGACGTGATGCAGCCAGTCACCAGGTCAGACATGCTGAATCTTTCCCGGTAAGCGCAACTAGTGGTGCTACACAGATTATTAGAAATGGGCTAAATTAATACGTGAGAATTAGCCTAGAGGAGGCTAGATATAATGGGCCAGGCAGTGTTTAAAAAAATACAGTTTGTGTGTTGTTATTTCGGAGCATAAGCTAGCCAGGCAATCAGGAGCTAGGGTGGCAGGAATGCAGCCCGCAGCTCCCCACTACACATCTCCACTGTAGACTCCCAGGAGCTTCCATTTGGCATTGGAGCGGAAGGCCTCCATATGCTTTACCTCGTCTGGATGCTCATCCACAAACTCAGCCACCACAGGCAAATCTCCATCCTCTTCCTCCTCCTTTTCTGGCTCAGCAGTAGAGATAACTGCCCATCCCACATCATCATCAACAATCCGCAATCCCTCGCCAGTGGTGCTTCCCGGCTTTGGTCCTTTTTTGTACCTCTTCCAAAGGGACTCTGAACCTCCTTCCTGGCCGGCATCTGCCCCAGACAAGTAACGCTTCAGATATTCAGCTTTGGAGAGCGGTGTAGCTGCCACCATGACAGCAACTAGGGAGAGGCTGACCTACAAATTTTTTTTTTATAACCTGCATTTATTTCTAAAGAAACAAATTTTAAGTAATGCTAATTTAACCAATAGAGAAAAAGCTTCTATGAAAATATACAATTTCCATTACAGACTAGAAGGCTAATACTAAAAAAATAGTTGTAAGCCAAAAAGGTTGGCTTGTATGGATGGGAGGAAATGCCCCTTTGAAGTACACAGCATCAAACAAGGTCTTATAAAAGACTGCTCTGTGGCCTTCTTCATTTGCAAGTTCTTGATGAATTCATAAAGCTTGGGTTTCAGTCTGTAGATCAAGCTATATCCATGCTTCTTAAACCAAGTTTTCAGAAAAGGAGGAATCAAATGATTCAGAATCTCAAGTGGGATTTATGCTTTACCATGTACCTATCCAATGTTTCCCAGAAACGTAAGAAAACTGGTCGATCCAAATGACGCTTATGATAGCTGAGTTCTAATACTGTTACATCCCATTTTTGAACATTTGGATCTAGACGAACTTCATCATACTTGAGGTGGAAGGCTTTAATTTTAGCAAATATGTCAACTGGTGATCCATTGGGTAGAAGCCACGGCCAATCTTTGAACTGCCAAGCAGGACCTTGAACAAAAGCAGCTACAACCCGATCCCAGTCTTGAGGCATAAGTTTCAGGGGCTGGTCTACTACTCTATAAGGTACCGTGACACTAATTGCTGTGCCCCCTGGTTGCATCTGATCTTTTCTTCTCTGTATTAGTGTTTCATTTTCTCGTTGACAACCTTGTTTCTTCTTTTCATCTGATGGGACAAACTTTAGATCCTGTAGAAGGTCTTTTGCATTAAGCATAGTTATTAAAGAAGTGGTAGCTGCAGGGATAATAATAATGGGCGTTCGTGATCCTTTCTTCTGATTTGGGGGCGGTCTTGCTTGAGAAACTGGTCTAGGTACAGGCTGGGCTGCAGGAGTTTGAGTCTTACGGGCAGATGCACCTTCCGTTACAGATTTCAGTGTCATGCCATGGTATGTGCCCATAGTATCAATCTTAAAGCCTTCCGTTCCTTCTTTGCCTTTGAATCTCTCCTGGTTATATCTGTTGTAGGCCGCTGGGATAGGCTGCTTTGTACGCAAAGTAGGATCCACAGGGGCTGTATTTGGAGCAGGCCGCTGTTCGGGGGCACGCCCTTCTTCTCTGGCTTTTACAGATTGAAGAATTGCAAAAATGTCCTTGGAAAAATTCTTTCCTGTGCTTTGTAAGATAGTTGTTCTTGTTCTCCACACTCTCTCTCTGCTGACAATATCTCTGGTCACATCTACCTCAGCATCCACAAAACTCCTCTGTTTAAGGGCAGTTATATCACCATCTAGATCAGTCTTGATAGTAGATCTTTTCTTAGCCATAATTTTGGCTTTGATTGCAGCAATTTTTTCCACTGACATGGCTTCAGACAAAGACCTAATCTGTTCAGTCTGTATAATCCCTTCTTTATGGCCTTCCAAACGAGCTGCCAATCTCTCTTTATCAAGACGCACACACTCGTCATCCTCAATTCGTGGTTTCTTTGCTTCTGCTAAAACTTCATCTGCAGCTCTTTTGACTTGAGTGGACCGCTGAAGACCTATTTCCAGGGGTGCACTCCTATCGATGCTGGCTGATGTTGATGCTTCCCCATTGAGATATCCAAGTAGATCTTTTCGGTCAGGTCTTCTAACCACAGGAATATTTTCAGTAGCTGCACGTCGGACATAATCAGGATGAGAAAGGTGTACATTTTTAAGTAGAAATAAGATAGAATCCAATGTGTAGTATTCTCTGGGTTGGCCTTTCTTTCCAGTCCCCCAAACGACATAGTTGGTCTTCACATTCTTGGGCCAGGAGAACAACTCCCCGAAGATGACTTCGTGTCCCTTGACCACGATGTCCTTCTTCTGGATGTTGTACTGTCGCAGGACGCTGAGCACGTCCGCCATCTTCGCCCCTTTCGCTGCAGCCGCTGCCTCGGGCCCAGGGCCCCGGGCACGACCTTCGCTGATGCGCCTGCCTGCACTTCTCCCCTTCGCCTAGCCCTCTGCCTCTGCCGCCACTGCCCCGCAAACCAACAGCAGCCGCACTAACAGCAGCCCACGTCTGTGACAGCAGCACGGGCAGAAGCCACTGACCTACAAATTTTTAAAAGTTAAATATACTGCAATGCAAATAATACAAGACACTGTCTCAAAACAATAAAACTTAATTTTAAAATAAAATCATTATTTATGATGAGATTCTCATGTCTAAGGTTTCTTTGGTATTTGACAAATACTTTTTCTGAGTATTGTATTTTCTTACACTCTACAATTTTGTTTTGCTTTTTATTTTTTGAGTCAGGGCCTGGTCCATGAAGACCAGGATGCCCTCCAACTCACAGAGATACACCTTTCTTGGCCTCCTAAATATTGGGATTAAATATTTTCACCCCTCAAGCCCTGGCTTAAACCTTTTCTAAATGAAAAATTTCAGTCTTTTTCTTAAGTCTGTTGCTAACATAAGAGTTATTTGGCATGTGTAAGCCAAGAAAACACAAAGCCATCCGGCGAATAAACAGCAAACCAATATGCAAGCCAAGCCTGCAGATTCGCAGACTTTCTACTGTTCCCCCCCTTCAGTCCGAGTATGGTGGCGATCCTTCCTCCAGGAATCCTCAGAATGAGACTGGCTGAGAGCTGTCTCCTCCCGTCTTATATAACCTCTCTAGGGTGGGCATTAAGGGCGTGTACGACCCCGCCTAGTTTCTATGACAAACTAGTCTGGCTACTTGGATTAAAGGTGTGTGATGCCACTGTCTGGTCGGTGAGGCTGACCAGTTTTACACTCTGATCTTCAGTCATGCTTGATATACTAAAATACAAATGAAATATCACTACAATAAGCAGTCTGACAGTGTGACCGCCTAGATCTAGTGCCCACCATGGTAGCACACGCTCCTAAGAGATCTCATCAATACTGCCTCAGACCAGCATCTGAACCCATTCTACTCACCACAATGAGGAAATCATTGCTTTCCAAGTTCACCTGAACATGGAGTCAAACGTGTATCTATAAATGTCAGAAATCAGAGGCACAGTTGGCTGCCTCGGATCGATGGTTCATCTAGCTCATCCTTATTACAGTCCTTACAGGTCACTCCACAAGACCTTGGGGCCCTGAAGGAACAGATCCTCTCGCCCAAGGCTGTGGGCAGGGAACTGAGAGCTGCGGGTTCCAGGCTAGAAAGGGTGTTCCGAAGTTCTAAGAGGAAGTAAAATGACAAACCAACCATTAGCGAGACTGTCATGTGCATAAAACCAGGCCCTGGACATCCTGGAAAGGACGTGCAGGACTGGTTTGTATGTACACATGAACAGGTGCTTCTCACTGAGTACCTGTTTCTGTCCCCAACTGCAATGAGTGATGTAATGGGGAATGTAGTGGTACCTGTCCTGGAACTAGCTCTTGTAGACCAGGCTCTCCTTGAACTCACAGAGATCCACCTGCTTCTACCCCCCTCTTGAGTGCTGGTTTCAAAGGCATGCGCAACCACCGCCTGGCACCGCTTACTATGTTCTTAAAACTTTGTGTTTCCTGGCTGTCATGGAAAATCCAAAGGCCAAGTAATCCAAGGTCAGGGCTCAAGAGAGCCCTTCCTTATTCCTTAGAATGTTTCTGAGTAGGTGGTCAAGATGAGGACAGGACAGGGAGGTGGGAGTAAAGGCACTGTGTGCCACACCAGCATACCAACCTGAGTTTGATATCTCGGACCCATATAAAGGAGAGAAAGCAGATTCCATGAAACTGGCCTCTGAGCCCCATAGGTGCATTCATACATACACAGTAATAATTTCTGTCAACTTAACAGTAAACTATTGTCACCTGGGATAGGAAACCACAACTGTGGGACTGCCTAAATCAGATGGGCCTTGCTGGGCGGTGGTGGCACACACCTTTAATCCCACTTCTCAGGAGGCAGAGGCAGGCGGATCTCTTTTTTTTTTTTAATATTTATTTATTTATTATGTATACAATATTCTGTCTGTATGCCTGAAGGACAGAAGAGGGCGCCAGCCCTCTTTACAGATGGTTGTGAGCCACCATGTGGTTGCTGGGAATTGAACTCAGGACCTTTGGAAGAGCAGGCAGTGCTCTTAACCGCTGAGCCATCTCTCCAGCCCCAGGCGGATCTCTTTGAGTTCCATGCCAGCCTGGTCTACAAGAGCTAGCTCCAGGACAGGATCCAAAGCTATGGAGAAACCCTGTCTCAACAAAACAAAATACAAAAGAAGGTTGGCCTGTGGGGATTTTGTGGTAATTTTTTTATAAGGTGGGGTGGCTCATTGACTTAGAGGGTCCCAGTCCATTGTACACAGTAAGTACAATTCATAGGCAGCGGCTGGTCCTGGGTTGTTTTAACTTCACTTACCCCAAGTTGCTTTAAGTCACAGGATAACACAGAAAGGAGAAGCAAAGCAGACACCAGGCAAGCACTCTACCAAGAGCTACACCTCCACTCCTGAGGCAGCTCTTTTTTTTTTTTCAAAAGTGTGGACCCCCTGGAGTTGGAGTTACAGGCTATTGCGAACTGCCTGACTTGGGACGGGGGGAATCAGAGCCTCTTTTTTTTTTTTAAAGATTTATTTATTTATTATGTATACAACATTCTACCTCCATGTATGTCCACATGCCAGAAAAGGGTGCCAGATCTCATTACAGATGGTTGTGAGCCACCATGTGGTTGCTGGGAATTGAACGCAGGACCTCTGGAAGAGCAGCCGGTGCTCTTAACCACTGAGCCATCTCTCCAGCCCCCTGAGGCAGCTCTTAAATCTAATATTTATGAATAGTGGGAGCTATGGAGATGGCTCAGCCACAAAGTGCTCTTGTGAGGAAATAAATTAGGTTCATGGAGCCTCTATTAAAGAAGAAGTCAGGCCGGACAGACCATGCTTATAAAACCAGCCCTGGAGGAGGCAGATTCTGAGAGCTTGCAGCCACACCAACATGTCAAGTTCTGGATCAGTAAGAGATCCTGCCTCAAAGAATAAGTAAGGGACTGAAGAAATGGCTCAATAGCACTTACTGCTGTTGTAATGGACACAGGCTCAGTTCCCAGCACCCAGCGTGGCTCACAGCAATTCATAACCCTAGTTCCAAGGGATCCAACATAGTGCATATGCGGGGAAAACATTCATCCACATAAATCCTTTAAAACAAACAGGCCAGGCAGTTATACCACAAGGCCTTTGATCCCAGCACTCTGGAGACAGAGGCAGGTGGATCTCTGTGGGTTCGAGCTAGTTCTAGGACAGCTAGGGTTGTTACACAGAGAACCCCCATCTTGAAAAACAGAAACAGACAAAACAAAAAGAGAGAGAGAAAAAACTGAAGGTAAACAGCACCCAAAGAACACCCTTTGGTTTCCATATTCTCACAGACATGTATGTTCACCTACACATAAAAAAGAATAAATTCCTCTTTTCATTTTTTATTTTTTTTAATTTTATATTGATATTTGTTGAGTTCTCCATTTTTCTCTGCTCCCCTCCTTGCCTCTCCCCTCCTCCCTTCAACCGTCCCACAAGGTCCCCATGCTCCCAGTTTACTCAGATTATCCTCTTGATAATCTCTGGTTTCCAGCTGACTGGGTGAGTTTCTTCTGTCGCGGTCTCGTCCTCTTTGTAAACTTTGATGGTTTTGTCAGCTTCTGCTGTTAGCAACCGGCTTTCCGACTGATCAAAAGCACAAGCAAATATTCCCGAGTCACTGTCCAAAGACCCTGGCTGGACAGCAGCACTGACCCGCTGAAAATTGTAGCCAGTTCTCCAGTCCCAAAGGTGCATGGTGCCATTGTCAGCTCCAGACACCAGTACTCCGTCGGCATTGACTGCCAGCGTGTTGATGATGGCGTTATGACCGGAGAGATTCTGAATGAAGCCTCCGTCAGGGAACTTCCACTGCTTTATGTTATCTGGAGACCCAGATGCAAATGTGTAATGTCGTGGATGTAAGACTACAGCCCTGACAGATTTCTTATGATTCGTCAATGTCACTCTTGTCTTTCCAGCCACCAGATCCCATAATCGTATTGTGGTATCGTGACTCCCGGTGATAATCTGTGGTTCCGCAGCCTGGCATCTCACGGTAGCAACTGCATTTGTGTGTCCAGACAACGTGTGCACACTGGCTTTAGTCCTCGCGTCCCAGATGCGTGCAGTTGAATCTCGACTACAAGTCGCCAGGACGTCGATTGTTGGATGCAAATCCAGACCATACACTGCACTTAGATGGCCATGATAGTGCCGTATAACCTTGTTATACTCAAGATCCCAGCACTTTACTTGCTTGTCTTCTCCACAAGAGAACAAGTAGGGGCTCCTCGTGCTCACAATCACACCACGCACCGTGCTGATGTGCCCAGTCAAGGACAGCTTCAATTTGCCTCTAGCCAAGTCCCAAATCTTGATAGTTCTGTCGGCAGAGCCAGTAACGAACCACTGATTGCCAGGTTCCACAGCAATGCACCGAACCCAGCCAAGATGCCCACTGATAACCCTATAGAGTTTCCACGGTGGGTGCCACTGGGGTTTGGGCATTGTAGGGGCTTTTTTAGCCATTAATGCAGAATTCTTGGTATTGCCGGCCTCCATGATCACAGAGTTCACCGCTGTGGGCTGGGAACGGTCAGAAGCTCCTGGGTGTCGGTACTCACTCCCAGCAGGTCCAGTACGATTTGCATCAGCTCTGGCCTGATTCGGCAGCGCCACAGCTAAGGACTGTGCAGCTGACTCACTGGGCATTCTCTGGACCT
This sequence comes from Microtus agrestis, assembly GCA_902806775.1. NCBI lineage: Eukaryota > Metazoa > Chordata > Mammalia > Rodentia > Cricetidae > Microtus > Microtus agrestis. Next base: position 743,091 of record CADCXT010000070.1, on the reverse strand, counting down.
TGGTGTCGGCGCTCAGGGCAACACCAGGTCCTGGCGGGTATGGATGTGTACCTGTCACCAGGTATTCAACATCTTGTCCTTGATTGGCAGGATACTGTTTACGGGGATATGACTCTGCCGCGTTCTGAGGTCCCTTCTCCTTAAGGTTCTCTTTAGAAGTGGGCATATGCAAGACAGGACCATACTCATTACGAAGCTTGATTGCCATCTTCCGCTTGTGACTCTCTTCATCCAAAGGCACATGTTTTCCGTTATCAGCTACAAACATGTCATGGGTCCTCTTCAGTGACCGGAACACCAGTGTGTGTACAGAATGCTTCTGGACCTCCTCCACCATAGTCGCCGCGGCTCAGCCAGCTCCTCCAGGGGTTCAACCCGAAGACCAGAAAAGCAAAGCAGCCAGACACCACCACTTACCTCTCCTTCAGTCCGAGTATGGTGGCGATCCTGCTTCCAGGAATCCTCAGAATGAGACTGGTTGAGAGCTGTCTCCTCCTGTCTTATATAACCTCTCTAGGGCGGGGATTAAGGGCGTGTACGACCCCGCCTAGTTTCTATGACAAACTAGTCTGGCTACTTGGATTAAAGGTGTATGATGCCACTGTCTGGTCGGTGAGGCTGACCAGGGTGTTTGTTTTACACTCTGATATCAGGCAAGCTTGATTTACTAAAACACAAATGAGGAGCTGGAGAGATGGCTCAGTGGTTAAGAGTATTGCCTGCTCTTCCAAAGGTCCTGAGTTCAATTCCCGGCAACCACATGGTGGCTCACAACCATCTGTAAAGAGGTCTGGCGCCCTCTTCTGGCCTTCAGGCATATACACAGACAGAATATTGTATACATAATAAATAAATAAATAAATAAAACACAAATGAAATATCGCTACAGTAAGCAGTCTGACAGTGTGACCGCCTAGATCTAATGCCCAACAGGGTAGCACATGCTCCTATGAGATCTCATCAATACTGGTTCAGACCAGCATCTGAACCCATTCTACTCACCACAACGGGGAAATCATTGCTTTCCAAGTTCACCTGAACATGGAGTCGAACGTGTATCTATAAATGTCAGAAATCAGAGACAGAGTAGGCTGCCTCAGATGGACAGTTCATCTAGCTCATCCTTATTACAGTCCTTACAGGTCACTCCACAAGACCTTGGGGCCCTGAAGGAACAGATCCTCTCGCCCAAGGCTGTGGGCATGGGACTGAGAGCTGCTGGGTTCCAGGCTAGAAAGGGTGTTCTGAAGTTCTTAGAGGACACTGCTTGGCCCATTAGATCCAGCCTCTTATTGGCTAGCTCTTACATATTGATCTAACCCATTTCTAATAATCTGTGTCGCCCATGAGCTGGCTTACCAGGAAATATCTTAACCTGTGTCTGCCTGGAGTGGGAGAATCGTGGCGACTCCTGTCTCAGCTTCTTTCTCCCAGCATTTTGTTCTGTTTACTCCGCCTACCTAATTTTATGTCCTATTAAAGGGCCAAGGCAGTCTTTTTATTTAAACAATGAAATTAACACAAAACAGAAGACTCTCCCCCATCATGGCACCCCACCTTTACCCCGCCTCACTGTCCTATCCTGGTCTTCACCACCAACTCAGAAAGATTCTAAGGAATAAGGAAGGGCTCTTTTGAGCCCTGACTTGCATTACTCTGCCTCTGGATTTTCCAGAGACAGCCAGGAAACACAAAGTTTTAAGAACAAAGCAGGCGGGCTAGAGAGATGGCTCAGCGGTTAAGAGCATTGCCTGCTCTTCCAAAGGTCCTGAGTTCAATTCCCAGCAACCACATGGTGGCTCACAACCATCTGTAATGAGGTCTGGTGCCCGCTTCTGGCCTGCAGGCATACATGTAGACAGAATATTGTATATATAATAAATAAATATTTTAAAAAAGTTATATTCTTTCTATTATATGTGTATAGTAGATTGAAGGACTGTTTTCTCTGTCCTGATCATTTAAAAAAAAAAAAAAAGAACACAGCAGGCAAGCTGGGCAGTGGTTGCATATGCCCAGCCCTCAGGGGGATAAGGCTGGAGATTTTTGTGAGTTTGAAGTGAACCTGTTCTACATAGTTTTAGAACATGCAGATTTATTAAGAAAAATGCTCTCCCAAAAACAAACAAATTAAATAGATCAGGCCAGCCTTGGTTGCTGGTGCAACCAAGCCTGGTCAGGCTCACAGACCACGCAGTGACATCAAACAACTTTAATCCAAGTAGCCAGACTAGTTTGTTATTGAACTGGGCAGTAGTGTCTCATGCCTTTAATTCAATCACTGGAGAGGAATATAAGACAGGAGGAGACAGCTCTCAGCCAGTCTCATTCTGAGGATTCCTGGAGGCAGGATCTCCATACTCAAACTGACAGAGAGGTAAGTGGTAGTGGCTGGCTGCTTTGCATTTCTGGTCGTCATGTTGAACCCCAATATTTGTGTCTGTGTTTTTATTAATTGTGCTACAGTTTATTGAGACTTACTGCAGATTCTCTACACCTCCTCATCCTTAGCAGCCCAGCCTGTATGGTTGCAGCAGGCTTCTCAGTTTCTCTGAAATTGAGTCATCTTCAAAAACAAACAGAGACAACCCAAAACATTTCTTTTTCTCTTTAACTGTTTTGTTTTTGTTTTTTTGTTGTTGAGACAGTGTCTCTGTGTGACAGCCCTAGCTGTCCTAGAACTCGCTTTGTTGTCCAGGCAGGCACCAAATTCAGAGATCCGCCTGCCTCTGCCTCGCAAGTGCTAGGATTAAGGGCGTGCACCACCACCTCCAGCCTTTCTTTTTTCTTAAATAAAGTAAATATGTTTCCTATACATTCTTTTCTACTTTAAACCTATGACTTGTGTAATTTAAACTCTTTTAAAAAGTTCCCATAGTGGCAGGTGGTGGTGGCACACGCCTTTAATCCCAGCCCTCGGGAGGCAGAGGCAGGTGGATCTCTGTGAGCTTGAGACCAGCCTGGTCTACAAGAGCTAGTTCCAGGACAGGCTCCAAAACCACAGAGAAACCCTGTCTCAAAAAACCAAAAAATAAAATAAAATATAAATTCCCATAGTGCTTTTGCGACGTTAGTGCAGTATAGAAATATTCTTTGGAGAGGAACAGCAGAATAGTCTGAGAATCTGCTGGCTTGGCTTGCGTATTGGTTTGCTGTTTATTTGCCAGATGGCTCTGTGTTTTCTTGGCCCACACAGGCAAATAACTCTTATGTTAGCAACAGACTTAAAAAAAAGACTGAAAATTTTCATTTAAAAAAGTTTTAAGGGCTGGAGAGATTGCTCAGTGGTTAAGAGCACTGCCTGCTCTTCCAAAGGTCCTGAGTTCAATTCCCAGCAACTGCATGGTGGCTCACAACCATCTGTAATGAGGTCTGGTGCCCTCTTCTGGCGCCTGAAGACATACACACAGACAGAATATTGTATGCATAATAAATAAATAAATATTTTTAAAAAAAGTTTTAAGCCAGGGCTTTAGGGGTGAACATCTTTAATCCCAATACTTAGGAGGCCAAGACAGGCCTATCTCTGTGAGTTGGAGGGCATCCTGGTTTACATGGACCAGGAGACCCTGTCCCAAAAAATAAAAAGCAAAACAAAATTTAGAGTGTAAGAAAATACAATATTCAGAAAAAGTATTTGTCCAATACCAAAGAAACCTGAGACCTGAGAGTCTCATCATGAATAATGATTTTATTTTAAAATTAAATTTATTCTTTTTGAGACAGTGTCTTGTATTATTTACATTGCACTGTATTGAACTTTTAAAAATTTGTAGGTCAGCCCGCTGCCGCTCCCGCTCCTCACCACTTGGTGGTCTTGGAATCCTGGCCTCCACAGCCACGATGGCGACGTCGGGCTCCACGCGGAAGCAGCTGCTCAAAGAGGAGGACATGACCAAAGTGGAGTTCGAGAGCAGCGAGGAGGTGGACGTGACCCCCACGTTCGACACCATGGGCCTGCGGGAGGACCTACTGCGCGGCCTCTACGCCTACGGGTTTGAGAAGCCTTCAGCAATCCAGCAGCGCGCTATGAAGCAGATAATTAAGGGGAGAGATGTCATAGCACAGTCTCAGTCTGGCACCGGCAAGACAGCCACCTTCAGCATTTCAGTCCTCCAGTGCTTGGATATCCAGGTTCGAGAAACCCAGGCTTTGATCTTGGCTCCAACAAGAGAGTTAGCTGTACAGATTCAGAAGGGTTTGCTGGCTCTGGGGGACTACATGAACGTACAGTGCCACGCCTGCATTGGGGGCACCAATGTTGGGGAGGACATCCGGCAGCTGGACTATGGGCAACATGTTGTGGCAGGCACCCCGGGACGTGTCTTTGATATGATTCGCCGTAGAAGTTTAAGGACACGGGCTATCAAGATGTTGGTTTTGGATGAGGCTGATGAAATGCTGAACAAAGGTTTCAAGGAGCAGATCTACGATGTGTACAGGCACCTGCCGCCAGCCACACAGGTGGTTCTCATCAGTGCCACGTTGCCTCACGAGATCCTGGAGATGACCAACAAGTTTATGACCGACCCGATCCGCATCTTGGTGAAGCGTGATGAGTTGACTCTGGAAGGTATCAAGCAGTTCTTCGTGGCGGTGGAAAGAGAGGAGTGGAAATTTGACACTCTGTGTGACCTCTACGACACGCTGACCATCACCCAGGCTGTCATCTTCTGCAACACCAAGAGGAAGGTTGACTGGCTGACAGAGAAGATGAGAGAAGCCAACTTCACTGTGTCATCCACGCACGGGGACATGCCCCAGAAGGAGCGCGAGTCCATCGTGAAGGAGTTCCGCTCAGGTGCCAGCCGAGTGCTCATTTCTACAGATGTCTGGGCTCGCGGCCTGGATGTCCCTCAGGTGTCCCTCGTCATTAACTACGACCTGCCCAACAACAGAGAACTGTACATTCACAGAATCGGGAGATCAGGGCGATATGGCCGCAAAGGTGTGGCCATCAATTTTGTGAAGAACGATGACATCCGCATCCTCAGGGACATAGAACAGTACTACTCCACCCAGATAGACGAGATGCCCATGAATGTGGCTGACCTGATCTGAAGCTGGTGCTCGTGCATCAAGGGCCTGGATATGGTGCCTATCGTGAGCTCCTCCTCGGAACGGGAAGTCTCTATTTAATGGGGTTGAAATGAACTGTCTTCTCACAGCCCCTCAGGAAGACCCTTGTTCGCTGCCATCTTTTCTAACCCACATGTAAATAATCCAATGCTTTGAGCCTTTTATATTAAACATGGAAATTTACCCATGGAAAAAATTAATTTGTAGGTCAGCCTTTTTCTCGTTGCTGCCATGGTGGCAGCTCAACTTCTCTCCAACGGTAGATGTCTGAAGCGTTACTTGTCTAGAGCAGATGCCGGCCAGGAAGGAGGTTCAGAATCCCTTCGGAAGAGGCGCAAAAAAAGACTAAAGGCACAAGGCACTGGTGGCAATGGATTGCGGATTGTTGATTATGATGTGGGCTGGGCAGACATGAAGGAGTGTGGTGTACTGGTTTGCTCCTTATGGCTTACCCAACCTCCTTTCTTAGAAAACCCAGGACCACCAGCCCATGGATGGAGCCACCCACAATGGGCTGGACCCACCCCCATCAATAACTAGTTAAGAAAATGCCTTATAGCTGGATCCTATAGAGGTTTCTTCTCCATTAAGGTTCCCTCCTTTCAGATAACTGTGGTTTGATATCAGGTTGATATATGACTAGCCAGTAAACACAATTAGCCAGTTATAGGGGCACATATTCATAATCCCAGCACTAAAGAGGCTAAGAAAAATATGGGCCATATATTCAAAATTAGACTGAGCTACATAGCAAGTGTGTAACAAAAAGACAAACAAAACAAGGCCTCCTTCAGTTGGGCAGGCATGGGCCACGTGAGATCTGTCTTCAAAATTAATTATGTAAAAAAGAGCCAGGTGTGTTTTGCATGCATGCTAGTAGTCTAAACTCTTAGGAGGTAGAGGCAGGAGGGTCAGAATTTCAAGGCCAATCCCAAAGCACGTTTGATGCCAGTCCAGTAGTACAGGAGAACATGTCGGGTTTTTTTTTTTTTTTTTTTTTTGGTTTTTTCAAGACAGGGTTTCTCGGTGGCTTTGGAGCCCGTCCTGGAACTAGCTCTGTAGACCAGGCTGGTCTCGAACTCACAGAGATCCGCCTGCCTCTGCCTCCCGAGGGCTGGGATTAAAGGCGTGCGCCACCATTGCCCGGCAGGAGAACATGTCTTAAAGGGGGTTAAATAGGAAATATACAGGGCTGGAGAGATGGCTCAGTGGTTAAGAGCATTGCTTGCTCTTTCAAAGGTCCTGAGTTCAATTCCAAGCAACCACATGGTGGCTCACAACCATCTATAAGGAGGTCTGGCGCCCTCTTCTGGCCGTCAGGCATACACACAGACAGAATATTGTATACATAATAAAAATAAATAAATATAAAAAAAAGAGGAAATACACACAGTATAATCTATATTTAACATAGTAATAAGCCGTATGGTCTTCAAAGAATTCAAGTTCACGGGGCTGGAGAGATGGCTCAGTGGTTAAGAGCATTGCCTGCTCTTCCAAAGGTCCTGAGTTCAATTCCCAGCAACCACATGGTGGCTCACAACCATCTGTAAAGAGGTCTGGCGCCCTCTTCTGGCCTTCAGGCATACAGAGAATATTGCATACATAATAAATAAATAAATAAATATTAAAAAAAAGAATTCAAGTTCAAATGCTTGCTCCCTAACTTGTAGTTATATGAACCAAAATATATTTAACTTTGTTACATCTCCAGTCCTCATAGTAAAGTAGAAACAAAAACAGTGGCTATATTATTCTATACACATAGCATATAGCCATTAGTTAACTTAAGTCGTACAATGGTCATACAATTATTGATTAGACAAACATTAAACATTCCATTCTTGTCGCAACAATTGCCCATTTTTTATAGTGTTTATAGTGAATGTCTAGAAGCATGAAAGCAAGAAAGAAACTGTGATGCTTAATTTTAATTGCCAAACTCGAATGGGTCATAAAATGCCCAGAGCACCAGGAGAGCACACTTTTGGGTGTGTGTAAATCTTCCAGAGCAGATTAACTGGAGGGTAGGAACAATGACTGGCCCTGAATATAGGCGGTACTGACATGTGAACGAGCAGCCTCACGTTCCCGCCACTGTGGAACCACTGGGCACCACGCCTTCCTGTGATGGTGGACAGTGTCCCCTCGAGCCTCAAGCCAAAATAGCCCTTCTTCCTTCAAGAGGCTTTAGTCAGGCACTTAATGAGAGCGTCTGGAAAGGAAATAATACAGGTATGGAAAAAAAGGAGCACTGCCGTAATAAACTAGACCACACGCCTTCTGGACTGGTGTGTGCGAGGGGTGCTGAAGAGCCTGGAGCTATAGGGTGAGAGAAGCCCTAGCCCCCTCTCTCTCTTGCTCTCTTTCTCACAGAGATCCACCTGTCTCTGCCTCCCACATGCTAAAATTGAAGGCATGCACCACTGCCCGGAGCTCTATTTCTTCTTCTTTCTTTCTCTCCTTTTTTCTTTCATTCTCTTAGTCTCTCTCGTTCTATCTCTTCTCTCTCTCTCTTGTTTCCCTCTCTCTTTTTCCCTCTTTTACTCTCCCATACTCTCTCCTTTTCCTGTTTTTCTCTCTTGTCTTTTGCTCTCCCACGCTCTCTCTCACCTTCTTTCTCTCCTTCCCTCTCTCTCGCCCTCTCTATTTCTTTTGGTTTTTTTTTTTTTTTGAGACAGCCCTTGCTGTCCTGGAACTCACGTTGTAGACTAAACTGAACTCGAACTCAGAGCTCTACCTCCTCTGCCTTCCAAGAGTTGTCCTTCAAGGTGTCCGCCATCATTGCCCAGCCCCAGCCTGGGTATCTTTTTTTTTTTTTTTTTTTTTTTTGGGTTTTTCGAGACAGGGTTTCTCTGTGCTTTTGGTTCCTGTCCTGGAACTAGCTCTTGTAGACCAGGCTGGTCTCGAACTCACAGAGATCCGCCTGCCTCTGCCTTCCCGAGTGCTGGGATTAAAGGCCTGTGCCACCACCGCCTGGCCCAGCCTGGGTTTCTTAATGAGACACCTTCCCTTCAAAAAAGGAAGGGAAGTCCTGTGAGCAAAGATACGTTATTTTTTGAAAATAATAATAAGAAATTGTCAGTTTATTATGCTATGCTTGTAAGAAGACTACTACCAACCAAGCCAGTTGGAATTTGAAATCCCTTATCTCTCCCCACGTAGCCGAGTGTAAAATCAGACCTGTTGAGCTGACACAAGGAATTTTGAGAGAGATGTAGCAGCACACGCTGTAATCCCAGCATCTGTGAGGTAGAGGCTGGAGAATAGATTTCAAGGTCATATTGGCCACACAGCACGGTTAAGGTCTCAATAAATCGAAACAAGAAATTAATTATACTTTTTTATTTTATTTTATTTTTAATTTTACTTTCTGTGCTTGAGTGTAGCATCTAGGATCTGTCACCCCCAGGAACTCTCTGGCTGTTGGATAGTTCAATAATGGCACAGTGGGTAAGGTCACTTCCTGCCAAGCCTGATGATCTGATTTCATCCTTAGGTGCCACATCGTGACAGGAGGGAAGTGACTGATCCGTGTGCAGCGGTACATGCCCGTAAATAAGTTAATAAATATATGGCTATAAAAATGAGGATGGACTTTTGGTCACACTGCATGTGTACTTTGTTACTATCCAGGCTGGCATCATCTCTTGTGCACTCAATAAACTTTTGGTTCTAAAATAAGGTGGTTGGCAACTCCTTACAGTATTTGAAATAAGTTTTACATGGCAGATTGCTCAAGTTAGCTGACTCAGCAGGCAGTTACATCTAAGTGAGAAAATAGTAGTAAAATCCCGAGTGCTTAGAAAGAACTATTTCCATTGCCTCTCTGATGGAAGCAGTTAAATGTGCTTATTCTACAGAGGAGCCAGGTTCAGCTGCCAGCGCCCACGTGACAGCTTACAGACACTGTTATGCCGAAGTTTATTATCCCCAACAGGAAACCGGATTCTGACAGATTCTGATGTAAAGCACAAGAGCGTTTTTCATATTCAAACTTGAGTTTGGACTATACCTCTACCACACCAATGCAGTGGGTGAGGGAAGTGCAGCCTGAACCCAGGAAGGGGGAACTTTCAAGGGGAAATGCCATAGTAAGGGGCGTTCATGTCCTGTCATCCTGGGATTGAGTAAGGAGGGCATAGGGCAAAGTAGTCTCTGAAACCATTGGTCAGGATTTGGGCACGAAAACCCTAAAAAAGCCCCTTTAATAACTGACAAGGTATCTTCAGGGGCAGACTGCCTCCTAGGAACATCTGAACCTCATTAAGGTTTATGTCCCTGCTCCCTAGCTCCTTAGTTGGCTATTTTCAGGGTATCCATCCAAATTGCGCTATCGCAGCACATATCTGAGCTGAGATCCCCCCTCATTATATGGCTTAAGATGATGCCCCCTCTTTAAAATGGAGTCTGCAAAGTCAGGTCCTCACACCACCATTAACTCCAGTTAGGGGATCCAAAGCCCTGTTCTAGCCTTCACAGACACCAGACGTGCAAGTAGTGCACAGACATACATCCAAGTGAAACACTCAAACACGTAAAGAAAACATCCTGAAACAAGACAGTTCCATTTTTCCTCCTGTTGAGGACTGCTTGCTTTTGGAATAAATAAGAATCTCTGTGGAACCTGTTAAAATCTCCAGGCCTCCTCCAAAGAGATTCTGATGCTCCAGGTAAAGTAGAAGATGAGAACTATCGGTTTTAGACATCTCTGGTCATTTTAGGGTTTTTTGCTTTTTTTCCCTCCCTCTCTGTATAGCTTATAGACTGGCTTCTGATACAAGGCTTTCTTCTTGCTTAACATCCCAAATGCTCAGTGTACATTTGTACCCCAACATGCCTGCCTGACTGGCCTCCTCGGGTAATTCTTTGTTTTTGTGTTTTTGTTTGTGTCTGAGACAGGTGTAGACCAGGCTGACCTGGAATTTGTCACTGTCTACCTGTCTCCAACCCTGAGATATCAAGCTTTGTTTTCCTCTCTGACTCCCTAGCTGATTTACTTTTCCACCCTACCTGCACAACGTTTGGCCCTATTAGGCTTAGCCCCGCCCCCAGAACGCCCTAGCACTACATCTGAGAATTCCAGCAGAGCACGAAGCTGGCTTAGCCCCAGTGTCTCTCCACCTCTCTCCCCGGGCCCTTGATACCTTTCCCCTGTGGGCTCCCACTTTGGTAGATTATTTGGGGATAAATTTTTGTTTTGAAAAAGCACTTTAGTTTTTCAAAGCAAGGTTCTTCTGTGTGGCTATGGCTGTCCTGGAACTCACTCTGTAGACCAGGCTAGCCTCCAACTCGGAGATCTGCCTGCCTCTGCCTCCCGAGTGTTGTGATTAAAGATGTGTGAAAGCACATTTATTTTGACTATTTCCTAAGGCTGGAAAACAGAGTCAAGACTCAATTTACATTGGTCAAGACAAACACATTCAAGACAGACTCAAAATCAGCAGCTGCCTTCAAATATTGGACTCATGCCTATATTTATATATATATATTTATATTTATATATTTATAACTCATGTTATATTTTTGTGCAGTACTGCAGATACTATTTAGAGGTGTGGTTCTCAATCTTCCTAATGTAGTTCCTCATGTTGTGGTAACCCCCAACAATAAAATCACTTTGTTATTGAAAAAACTGATTTCGTTGTTTTGATTCATAATGTAAATGTTTTCATAATGGTCTTATGCTACCCCTTTGAAGTCTCCAACCCCTAAAGAGGTCTTGACCCACAGGCAGAGAATTGCTGATTGTATCCTAGGGGTATACACCCTTTAAATGGTACCCACCACATAGGGCTAAGCTAAGTAATTTTTTGAATAAACAACTTTGAAACTGTAGGACCTATAGTAGTAATGTTATTCCTAAAGGCTTAAAGAATCTTACCATCACACCTGCCATCCGTCCTCATGGAAGGAGAGAACTGACTCCTGGAAGCTGTACTCTGACCCCATATACACTGATGTACCCCTCTCCCCATGAACATGTGATTTAAGAGGAAGAAAAGACAAATGGTCAAGAGCTGGAGAGTTAGCTCATTGGTAAGAGCAGTGGTAAGACCTCTTCCAGGTGTCTTGATTCCGATTCCCAGAAACCATATTGTGGCTCACAATCATCTGTAATGATATCTGGTGCCCTCTTCTGGCCTGCATATCTATCTGCAGGCAGAACACTGCATACATAATACATAAAATCCTAAAAATAAAATTAAAAATTAATGGTCAGGCCTATCAGTTCTTTACTCCCAGAACTCTGAGATAAGTGCAAGATTAAAGCCAACCTAGGCTGCAAGGCAAGACTGCATTTGTGTGTAGGCCAGAAGCATGCCTTAGTCTTCTTGAGGCTGGAATTGAGGCAGTTGGGAGCCATGTGCTGTGTGTTGAGACAATGCCCCTGAACTTGATGCTTATTTGAGGTTTGCTAACCAGCAATCTACCTGTCTCCCCTGCATTTAGATAACACACACACAGCTTTGGTCCTGGCAGTTTTATGTGGTTGTTTTGTGCTTGCACTGTGTTCTGCTCACAGCATGTTCTACACTTGGTCACAAATGCGTTTATTAACCCTGTAGCCACCAAGGGTATGGAACAAGAGCCAAATAGTAAGATCATCAAATCAGCTGTTCAGGAAATCTTAGCCATGCTGGAGTTCTGGGCAGTGCAGAGTGTAGTTCTCTCCGCACAGCCGATGCTTTCTTTTGCCTTCACTTCTCTAGTGTTGGTATTACAGGTGTATCCCACACCGTTTATGTGGCAGCAGGCTTAGAACACATGGGCTTTGTGCACACTATGCAAACTGTTCAGTTCTGTCAACTCTACAGTAAACTTTGTCCTCTGGGAGAGAAAACCCAAACTGAGGATTTTGTGGGACTTAAGGTGGGGAGGCTCATTGACTTAGAGGGGCCCAGTCCACTGTACACAGTACCATTCCTAGGCAGCAGCTGGTCCTGAGCTGTTTTAAGTTCACTTACCCCAAGTTGCTTTCAATCACAACGTAACACAGGAGAAGCAAAGCAGACACCAGGCAAGCACTCTACCAAGAGCTACACCTCCAGCCCTGAGGCAGCTCTTAAACCTAATTTTTTTATGCATAGTGGGAGCTATGGAGATGGCTCAGCCACAAAGTGCTCTTGTGAGGAAATAAATTAGGTTCATGGAGCCTCTATTAAAGTTAGGCCTGATAGACCATGCTTATAAAACCTGCCCTGGGGGCTGGAGAGATGGCTCAGTGGTTAAGAGCATTGCCTGCTCTTCCAAAGGTCCTGAGTTCAATTCCCAGCAACCACATGGTGGCTCACAACCATCTGTAAAGAGGTCTGGCGCCCTCTTCTGTCCTTCAGGCATACACACAGAATATTGTATACATAATAAATAAAATAAATAAATATTAAAAAAAAACCTGCCCTGGCGATGGTGGCACACACCTTTAATCCCAGCACTCAGGAGGCAGAGGCACGCGGATCTCTGTGAGTTCGAGACCAGCCTGGACTACAGAGCTAGTTCCAGGACAGGCTCCAAAGCCACAGAGAAACCCTGTCTCGAAAACCAAAAAATAAAAAAATAAAAAATAAATAAATAAAATAAAATAAAACCTGCCCTGGAGAAGCAGATCTTGAGAGCTTGCTAGTCACACCCACATGTCAAGTTCCAGATCAATCAGAGATTCTGCCTCTAAGAGTAAGGGACTTAAGAAATGGCTCAATAGCACTTACTGCTGTTGTAATGGACACAGGTTCAATTCCCAGCACCCAGCGTGGCTCACAGCAATTCATAACCCAAGTTCCAAGGGATCCACATAGTGCATATGCAGGGAAAACATTCATCCACATAAATTTTTTAAAAGAAACAGAAACAGGCCAGGCAGTGGAGCCACAAGGCCTTTAATTACAGCACTCTGGAGACAGAGGTAGGTGGATCTCTTGGGTTCGAGCTAGTTCCAGGACAGCTAGGATTGTTACAGAGAAACCCGTCTTGGAAAAACAAACAAACAAAAAAAAAAGGAAAAAAATCCCAAGGTAAACAGCAACCTTTGGCTTCCATATTCTCACACACATGTATTTTCACCTACACATAAAAAAAAACATAAATTCCTCTTAAATGAAGCTCACCACGTCCTCACATTTTCAAGTTTAATAGATACTACAAAAAGAACAGGCTGATTTCTGCAACAGGTGTATCATATAGTCTACCCACAACACAGCTCAGGCCATTCCGAATAGTGGAAGAAAGGCCAACCCCCACCCCCAGCACTGTAGGAAAGACATGTCTTGGATGACACCAAGTTTTGTTTTTAAGCATGAATAGAGTACAAGAGATTTTCTTCTGGCTGCCCAATGGAGCCTGGCAGAAAAATGTTTCAGTGCTCACTTCTGCTTAGAGAAATATTCTTTGCTCTTTTGGACATCAGGCTTGATGGTATCACTGCCAGGTTTCCAGCCGGCTGGGCACACTGCAAGAGAAAGGTATGATTAATTATTAACCTGCTCAGTAGTATATATCTCCTATCTCCTTCTCCATGAACCAAGGGCTGTCATATTGGTGGCACATACTGGTAGATACGCTGAAGGGAGACAGGAGGATTATAAATTCAAGGCCAGACTAGACTACAAATTTTCGTGGCACATCCCTTTTTTTTTAATAAATATTTATTTATTTATTTATTATGTAGACAATATACTTTCTGCGTTATGCCTGAAGGCCAGAAGAGGGCACCAGACCTCATTACAGATGGTTGTGAGCCACCATGTGGTTGCTGGGAATTGAACTCAGGACCTTTGGAAGAGCAGGCAATGCTCTTAACCTCTGAGCCATCTCTCCAGCCCCATTCGTGGCACATCCCTTTATTCCAACATTGAAAAAGCAGAGGCAGCAGCAGATCTCTGGAATTTAAGGACCACCTGGTCTACATAGTACATTCCAGACAAGGTAGCCCCCTAGTGGGCCTGGGCACAGGAGTTGGCCCCATCCCTCACCAGCTGCCACATGGTTCTCCACAGTACATGGCTTCTGGCAGGTGTGCAGATGGGAAAAAGATACACTTTTCCTTCCATGGAGGGCGGTGGTGGAGCAGGCCACTAGGGGTTTTAGCATGCTCCAATGAGTATATGGACAATACAAAATGAACTTGACTGGTTTTATTTTTTTCCTTTTTTTTTTTCGGGTTGGACTGGAGTACATGATGATATTTCCAAATAATCAAAAAAAACCAAACCAAATACAAAGCTAAGAATGACTCATGCCTGGGGCTAGAGAGATATCTCAGAGGTTAAGACCACTGACTGCTCTTACAGAGGTCCTGAGTTCAATTCCCAGCAATCACATGATGGCTCATAACCATCTGTAATGAGATCTGGTGCCCTCTTTTGGCCTGCAGGCATACATGGAGGCTGAACACTATGTACAAAATAAATAAATCTTAAAAAAAAAAAAAAATATATTTCTTTAAGAAAAGAATGACTCATGCCTATTAATCCCAGCACTCAAGTAACTGCCACAGTGGAGACCTGTCTAGGCCAAATTCCAGGCTAGCCTTGATGAGAGTGAAACTGTCTCAAAATACATCAGAAGCTGGCTGGTGGTGGCACATTAATTCCAGAGGCAAACAGATCTCAGGCCAGCCTGGTCTACAAAGTGAGTTCTAGGAAAGCCAGCACTGTTACACTGAGAATGCCTGCCTCAAAAAACAACAAAAACAAAAAAGCAAACTTAAAAAAGCTTGACACCCTCTAGATGCTCATACTGAAGCAGCAGAATAAATTCCACTTTATTTATTCTTTTTTTCTTTATTTAGGTTTTTCGAGACAGGGTTTCTCTGTAGCTTTGAGTCTATCCTGTAACTAGCTCTTGTAGACCAGGTTGGCCTCGAACTAAGAGATCCCCTGCCTCTACCTCCCGAGTGCTGGGATTAAAGGTGTATGCCACCACCACCAGACTGAACTCCATTTTAGAGGGGACCCAACTTTGGGGAGGGGAGGTGGTTAAATACAGCCCAGCAAAGTCATAAACCTTCCCAAGAAACTGTGCCAGCCCTGGTCAAAGTACGTGACCCCACCAGAGTGTCCAAACAATATCTGTTTACATCTCTTTTCTTCAAATGTCCTTCTTGGTATCTGATTAACTGCTATTTTGAAATTTCCCCTATACCCCAACCTACAATTCAAAAATTGATCTTTTATCCAATCCTGAAACATCAAGGCTTGATGCTACCCTGCCTTGTGGTTTTCTCCTTTAAAATCTCCTTACCCTGAAGACTTAGAGCCATTCTCCCCCACCAGCTCTGTTGGAGGGAAGGATTATGGTCTGCGTTAGCTAACTTGTAATCAAACCCCAGTGTGTTTCCATTGGATACTGGCTCTGTGGTGGTCTTGTTTGTGGGTCCTGTGACAGAGGCATTACCTACTCACATACACACAATTTTAATAAATAATACATCTTTTTTTAAAAAGTCTGGAAAAAACCCTGTCTCAAAAAACAAACAAACAAAAAAAAAAATTCCCTTTCTCTCTGACACAGGGCTCTACCTGTAATTCACTAGGTAGACCAGGCTGGTACCAAACTTACAGAGATCCACTTGTCTCCTGATTGCAGGTATCAGCCGGGCTGTGTGGTGCACGCCTTTAATCCCAGCACTCGGGAGGCAGAGGCAGGTGGATCTCTGTGAGTTCGAGGCCAGCCTGGTCTACAAGAGCTAGTTCCAGGACAGGCTTCAAAGCTACAGAGAAACCCTGTCTCGAAAAACCTAAACAGTGAGATTCTCCTCAAATCTGCATCAGTCATTGATTCCAAAATAGCAGATCAGAGGTGGAGAATATGAAAATTGAACAAAAAGCCTTTTTTTTTCTCCAGGTTTGTCTATTACCCTACCCCCACAGACCACTCTAATCCAGATTTTTTTTGGGGGGGTGGGATTTTTCGAGACAGGGTTTCTCCATGGCTTTTGGTTCCTGTCCTGGAACTAGCTCTTGTAGACCAGGCTGGCCTGGAACTCAGAGATCCGCCTGCCTCTGCCTCCTGAGTGCTAGGATTAAAGGCATGCGCCACCACCGCCTGGCTCTAATCCAGATTTTCATTTCTTGCACAAACACAATTGCCCTTTTACCCAATAGCCTTTGCACCCTACCATACTGCTATCTTATTAGCGGGCAGATGACTTACCTTCACCATGTTTGTCAGTGAACTGGAAGGCCTGAACTAGTCTCAGAGTCTCGTCCACAGAGCGGCCAACAGGAAGATCATTTACAGTGATCTGTCGAAGGATACCTTTATCATCAATAATAAAGAGGCCCCTGGGTAGAAGAGAGTGAAGGATTGAGAAAGAGGCATTACAAGTCAAATTTTTGCATTGTTGTAAGTCCTAAGAAAATGGGCTGCTCTACAAAGTTATACCAGCCTACTATTAGTGAGACCACACTGAACAATGCAATGAGATAGATACAGCTCAGTCAGCAGTGTGCTTGCCCAGCATACAGGAAACCCTGGGTTTGATCCCAGGACCACATAAACTAGAAAGAATAGTGCACAAAAGGAAAGTGGACACAGCAGATCAGAATTCAAAATCATCCTCAGACAAACATGTCCAAAATAAAACATGGAGGCTATACATAGCAGTACAAGCAGTACATACCTATAAATTCTAGTACCCAGGAGGCTGAAAGGAGGATCACTAGAACGAGGCCAACCTGAACTATAGCAAACTCAAGGCTAACTTGAGATATAGTATAACCAAGTTTCTCAAAAGTAAAAACAAAGGCTGGAGAAAGAAGACTCAGTAAAGTGAGGCTCTTGAAAGTATGAGCACCTGAATTTGAACCCCATAACCCATTAAAAAATAAATTACCAAAAAAATAAAAAAATCTCACCTTTAAAAAATTTCAAGGGGCAAGAGAGATTGCTTAGAAATTAAGAGCACTGGCTGCCCTCTCCAGTGGACCTGGGTATGATTCTTAGCCCTGAAATGTTGCCTCATAACCAGTTGGGGTTTTGTTGTTGTTGTTTTGTCTTTTTAGTTTTTTCGAGACAGGGTTTCTCTGTAGCTTTGAAGCTTCTCATGGAACTCACTTTGTATATCAAGCTGGCCTCAAACTCATGGAAGAAGCACCTGCTTCTGCCTCCTAAGTGATGGGATTAAAGGTGTGCGCCATCGGCCAGCGAAATTGCAACCATTATAAACTCTAGTTCCAGGTGATCCAGTGGACATAGGTGGCACACACAGACACAAATATGCACACATTATTTCCTTTGTGGGGGGTGGGTGTTGTTATGGAGGGGCAGTTCAAAATAGAATTTCTCTGTATAGCCCTGACTGACCTGCACTCACTTTGGAGAGCAGGTTGGCCTCAAACTCAGAGATCTGCCTGCCTCTGCTTCCCAAAGTCTGGGGACTGGAGATATGGCTCAGTGGCCAAACAAGTTTGATCCCAGCATCCATGTCAGGTTGTTTACAACTAACTGCCTATAACTCCAGCTCCAGGGGATCTGACAAACTCTCCTATCCTCCTTAGGGTATCCACACGTGTGGTATACACTTACACACACAAAAACTTAAAAAAAAAAAAAAAGGAAGTATAACTACTTACAAGATTTTTGTAAATATTAAACAAGATAATGTATAAAAGTTAACATAGTATCTGGCACGAAGAATTGAATAGCTCTTAGGTATATGACAGAGAAACCCTGTCTCAAAAAACCAAAAAGAAAAAAAAAAAAACAAAGTACATACCTGAAAGAGATACCTTCATCAGCCTTTAAGACTCCATAATCCTGAGCAATACTGCGCTTGGGATCTGATACCAAAGGAATGTTCATAGGTCCCAATCCTCCTTGTTTCTTGGGTGTATTAACCCTATAGCAAGAGACATTCTTAGAATCCATTCACTCAAACCTTGTGAAAACAAGAATATTAACTGGACCTATATCCCTCCCCTTTCAGATACCTTTCCCCCAAAACTTTTCCAACAGTAAAATGAATGGCTTGACAACACTTAAGAGTGTATATCAAATAGCAACTCAAGCTGCTTTGCCTCTGCTGCTAGACAGTAGAAAGGAGTTGGAGCCCAGAAGCCGACACTTGACTCTACTGCCAAATCTCTAAATTTGTTCAAGAAATCCATAACATGTTGTGGTCTACTCCTGTAATCCCACCTACTCATGAGGCTAAGGCTGGAGATACTACAAACTAAAAGAAAGCCGGCCTGAGTTACATATTAACCTTGACTCAAAAACAAAAACAGAAAACAAAAAATTCCAAACATGCCAAATGGGACATAAACTTTACCATGCCAGATGACAGAAGTGAGAATCCACAGAAGCTCCAATCACTTGGCAGTTCAGTTTCTTAAATTCTTCTGCCCTATCACTGAAAGCAATGATCTCAGTGGGGCACACAAAAGTAAAATCCAGAGGGTAAAAGAAGAATACGACATATTTTCCTGGGGAGGAAAAACAGGTAATCAAGAGGTTAGCTTTGAAACTGAGTTTTTTTCTCTCTCTCTGTATCTCAAGCTGAACTTGCTCCGTATACCAGGCTTGTCTTGAACTCACAGGGATTCATTTTTCCTCCAGATTGCTGGGATTAAAGGCATGTGACATCACCACCAGGCAATTGTTTTATTTTTGACATAGGGTCTCCTTCTGTAGACCGGCTTATCTTGAAACTTATTAAAGCAGGATTACAGGCAGAGGTAGCTACCACACCCAGTGTGTGTGTGTGTGTGTGTGTTTTGGGGTACGTGGTTGTTTGAGACTGACTTACTATGTATCCTCGAGCTGACCTGACACTCCAAAAAAAAAAAAAATCTCAAAAAGCAAAATCAAAACAACAACAAAACAAAACCACCAACAACAAAAGTTGGGGGTGGAAATTGAAGGACAGAAGAATTAGGAGTTTGCGGTCATCTAGCAGTTAAGAGCTGGCTGCTCTTCAAGAGGTCCCAGACTTAATTCCCAGCGCACAAATGCCTGTAATATCATTACCAGGGGATCCAAGACACTCATCTGGCCTCTTCTAGCACCAGACATACATGTATGATATAGACATATGTGCAGATAAAACACCCACACACATAATTAAATTTAATAAAAAATAGATAAGGAAAGGCAAGCCAACAACACAGACAGAAAGTAAAGTCAGAGCCTTTATGAAATAATGGAAGGATAATTAAACAATACCATGGGTAATTTTCTCCCTTTCCATCCTGTTATGAGCAAGGTTTCTTGTTTCTGCTGTGGTACTATAGACTAGTTAGCTCCATCGATCTTGAATAGGACTAGTGGGATTATAGAATCCAATCAATGAATCCTTTTTTTTTTTTAATTGGTTTTTGGAGACAGGGTTTCTCTGTGTAACAGCCCTGGCTGTCCTGGAACTAGCTCTGCAGACCAGACTGACCTTGAACATACAGAGATCTGCTGCCTCTGCCTTTACAATGCTGGGATTAAAGACGTGCACCACCACTCAGCAAACCCTATTTTTTATGTAGGCTCCATGGATTAAAATAAATTTGAGTCCTCAGGTTTGTGCAGCAAGCACTTTTACCTGGTGAATATGTTCCCAGCCTTCATGGGTAATGTTTAAATAATTTCATGAATTAAAACAAATACATTCCTAACAAGCCCAACAGGACGTGACTAGAAAAATTTTACAACCAAAAGTACCCACAGTACTGGTAGATAACAGGATTTCTAGCTCCAATTCTACTTTAGTAACTCAGATTCTCACTAAAGTAAATCTTCTAATAGGCCAGAAGCCTCTCATCATTTCTAATGGCTGAACAACTGGAACATTTCCACATATCCTCGTTATTTTCTGGTAGCAACTATGTCTGAAAGTCAAAACAAGCAGTCCCTGACTCATCTAAGCAATCTCTCTGTGGCTTTGCTTAACAAGCACTTTGAAGCCTCAGTAGACCAAGCCCTACAGGGCAGAGAGCAACTACTCCCTAGACCATGTGCCAGGGTCACCTCCCTAGAGGTGCGTTTTAGACTGTTTGCTGTAAATCTTTTTCTTAGGGCCCACAGTAACTGTTCACATATCAACAACAAAGAAAGATAGCAGTAGATTTAACTGGATATTTTACCCAAAGCTATCTCCAGAAACTCATAGACCACTAAGAAGGTACATTTAACACCAGTTTGAAGCTTACACCTAAGGAATCAAATGCTCTCAATGGTCCCAAAAGACCTAGCTACTGAGATTGCAAGCAGGAGAGGAAGAATGGGGACTAGAAAGCTCGGCAGTTTTCGGTATTCATGCTGCTCTTGCAAATGACTCTAGTTGGGACCCAAGCAGCCACAAGGCAACTCACAACCATATGTAACTACAATTCTAGGAGTTCCAAAACCTGTGCACACAAGCAAAGTACATAAATACATACAGGCAAAACATTCACGCACATAAAAATATATACACCTTTAAAAAATAATTAAGGTGGTCAATTTATGCTTTACTTTTTTAACTTTTTGAGACGGGGTCTCACTATGCATCTTTGGCTGGCCTGAAATCCAGAGGTCCACTTGATGCACCACTACACCCAGCTAGGAGGTCAATTTTTTGAAAAGGGAGAGAAGGTAGAACATTAGCAGAACCTGCTGTATGAAAGTTTGGCAAAGAACCTGCTGTATGCTGCATGAAAAGTATGGCAAAACAAAATTAATTGCAGCTATCAACTTTTTTCTGTGAGCAGAAGCAAAGCCACAGCTCCAAAGACTTGAATTTAAGACTAAATATATTCAAGTTTTCTTAAAACAAGAGATGAGTGGGACTATAATGTGAGTTCAAGGCTAGCCTGTTCATAAGAGCTAGTTCCAGGACAGGTTCCAAAGCCAGAGAAACAGAGGGGGGGGGGACACACTACTTAGCTGTTATCACATGACTGTTCTTCCAGAGGCTCTAGTACAGATGTGGGGGGGTTCACAAACATCCAGCCCCAGGGGATCCAACACCTTCCTATTTGTAAGCACATGGTGCATAGGAAAACTATTCACCCATACACATAAAAATAAAACACATCCTAAAAGTTTTCCAATTTAAAAGAAGAGGAAGGGGAGAAGGCCAAGGCCAAGCATTGATGCCAGACACTTTTAATGGACACAGAGGCCGGCAGATCTCTAGAACATACCACCCTGGTCTACATATGAAGGTCCAGGCCAGCCAGGGGATAGTGAGACCCTGTCTCAAACAAGCAAACAAAAAGAATCAAAGGAGGGCACGGTGGTGCTTGCCTTTAATCCTAGTAGAAAGGAGACAGAAACAGGAGAATCCCTGTGAGTTCAAGGCCAGCCTGATCTATGTAGTAAGTTCCAGGACAGAGAGCTACATATAGATTCTATCTCAAAAGAAAAAAAAAATCTTTCCAATAATAGAAGCACAACTTAAAAGATAATCAAGCAAATATTAAGAGGCTTACGCCTAGGAGAACTACCTAGTAATCACTGTCCCAGCCATGACTTCACTTCAGCATGGAGACACGTGAAGCGGCCTCTTACCCAAATCAATTCTTACCTTTGTAATCACTTAGGCTGATATCTTTGAATTGGCCATCTGGCATAACAGCTGTGGCTTTGAAGTTGGGGGCAGGATGCCCAATTTTTGCATTTCCTGAAGACATTTTGCTATCAGCTGAAAAAGGCAACAACAACAAAAAAAATTGAAATAAGCCTGGTTTTTCTAAATAACCAACAGCTTTCATCACTTGGCACTTAACTGTAGTTCAACCAAGGGACTGTCCCATGGCCTTGAATATATTGTTTTATGGTAGTCACAACCCAAAAGCTCCAACTCCAGGGTAAAACAAGACTGAATGTTAGCCTTTGTTTTCCATTACAAAAAGCTCCACAGTGTCTAAATAAGTCAGTTCTAACACCCTTTCTGAACCAGTTTTTGCATATGCATTAGAAAGAAGCAAGAAAGAATGGGAACAGACACAAGAAGAATCCAAGCAACACAATGCAAGGACATTGGTATTTATTTCAAAACATTAGGTGTTGTGTTTATTAAGCAGTTCTTTCTGCATAACTTATTTGAGGCCAACCTAGGTTAATTGAGACTTTAAGTTTTTTTTTTTTTTAGGTTTCTACCAGGGACAGTGGGAATAATTCCAGCACTCTGGATGCTGAGGCAAGAGGATACTGAGAAAAGACTGATAAAAACTTGCCTCAAAAAGTTTCTAGATCAGTGAGGCTATGTTAAGGCACCTGCTACCTCATGACCTTAGTTTAATACCCTCAATCTGCATAAAATGGAACAAGAACTCACTTCTACAGGTTGTCTTAACACCAGAGCCCACACACATACATGTTTCGGGAGCGTAATCCCCAACACTTGGTTAGTAAAACCTGAAGTATCAGAGAGTTCAAGGCTAGCCACATTAGAGGGCAGACCTAAAGAAAACCCTATCTTTAAAAAAAAAATCCAAGTATTGTTAGAAAACGATTTCTGCTATGTATCCAGATCAATACCAAGATAGATTCTTAAGATTTACACCGTTAGGCGATTTGGAGAGATGGCTCAACGGTTAAGAGCCTACACTGCTCTTTGCAGAGAACCCTGATTCGGTTTCCAGCACCCACGTCGGGTGGTGGACAGCCACCTGTAACTAGCTACAGAGAGGGTCTCACACATCTACCCTCGAGCACCTGCGCTCACACGCACGTACCCAAAGACGGCCACACATAATGAAAACAACAATCTAAAACAAAACTTAAAACACTCAAGTCTGAATGCTGCAAGTTCCAAACTTCTTGGTTCATAACTCCAATAACCAAAATAAAGGCTAGGTGCGTCGTCCATCGCAAACTTTTAAACAAAACTTTTTTTCTCATCAAAGTTCTTTTCAAGGGCATGCAGCAACTAGTGCGCTACATCATCTTATCAAACTTGCTTTGCAAGATGGCCTGGCACTCCAAAGGCCAACCAATCCCAGAAAATTGAATTCTGGCCGCTGCGAAGCCTCTGTAGAGGAATCGGCCCAGAACGCCCGAGACGGTCACGCCCCAACCTCACCTGAGGTTCCTGCCACTCACGCCATCTCACCCACCCCAGAACTTCAGGAAACAGCGCGGCACAAGCGGAGCGCGCGAAGGGAGCTTAGTCGAGCAGACTCCAGCACTTCCCGTCCCACCGCTTCAATCTACGCTACCAGAAAGCCCGGAGAGGAGGAAAAAAAATCAACGTTAGCCTCATGTTCCAACAGGTCCGGGAACTAAGGGCCACGTGAAGAATGCGAGCAGCGTCCGAGCACTCGTGGCACCAGGCCTCACCCGGCTGCCTCAGCCCGTGACCGCCTCTGCAGAGCCCGGACCGGCCTGGGGCAGAAAGAACCGGTGCTGTGAGGAGCGAGCCTCGTTTCGCGGCCGCGATACCCGTACACTCACCAGGGCCGAGTTACAGGTCTCAGAGAAAGAAACAGCTACGCAAAGGAAGGAAGACGACGCCCGAGACGCGCGCGGGGCGCAGCTTTTATAGCCCACAAAGTTATCGCGAGACTCGGAGCGGGCCGGGGGTGCGGGAGGAAGGGGGGGGGATCTGGCTGAGCCCCGCCCTGCCCTGGCCGCCCTGGCGGAATGACTCAGCGCTTTCCCTGGAAGTTGGGGGGGTCTCAATTCGAGCTTTTCGCGGCAGCTGTTCATAGAGGTGGGAAAGGACTTCCCTTTGAGGCATCGCTTTTTATCGGGGGTATCTGAGAAACCTTGCCGCTCTTTATTCCCAGGACCCCTATGTGTTTGTTGTGCATAAGGGTCTCCCAATCTGCTCACGGAAGCCCACGTCTAATTACACCGTATTCGGGGAACGGTTCACCCCAGTAGTTCTCAATTGCTTCCCGGCCTCGAAAACCCTGATCTAGGACTGGATAGATGGCTCAGCAGTTAAGAGCACTGGCTGCTCTTCCAGAGGACCGGGGTTCAATTTCCCAGCACCCACATGGCAGCTCACAACTGTCAGTTAAGTCCAGTTCCAGTGGATCCAACATCTTCACACAAACATGCACGCAGGCAAAACACCAATACACATGAAATAAAAAGAAATAAATCATTTAAAAAAAAAAAAAAAACCTTGTCTGGTCCTCAGTGACCCACACCACCTAAGGAGGCAGACTTCTCTATTGGTCTCTGATGACTTCGCTGCTGCTCTGTCTTGCATACCCTTTTTTCCACCCTCTTAAATCTTTCTAAATCTGATCTTGTCACTAATCTGATTTGTGGTTTTAAAAATTGGGGCTCTGTGGTCAATTTCCTGAGTTAAAAGTCACTGTTCCAGTGATTGTTCCTCTGGGGAGCCAGAGGCAGGTGGATCTCTGAGATCCAGATCAGTCTAGTCTACAGACAGAATTCCAGGACAGCTAGAAACCCTAGCTCAAAAAAAAAAAAAAAAATTAAAAAGTCACTTCCTTGTATGTGATCTTTCATAGAAAATGTAACCCCATTAAGCCTTGTCTTTTCTTGCCTATAAAATGGAATAATTCTAATATATTTTTGGAGGGGGGCAGTTCAAGGCTGGGTTTCCCTCTGTAGCCCTGATTGTCCTGGAACTTACACTGTAATCACGGCTGGCCTCGAACTCGGAGATCCATTCACCTGCCTCTGCATCCTGAGTGCTGGGATTAAAAGTGTGTGCCACTATGTCCTGTTAATTCTAGTATCTTAGTGGAAATAATTAATGTTCGTTAGAACAATACCTAAGTTTGCTATGGTGGTAGGTTTTAGTTTTTGAGACAAGTATCTCCTTTAGTAGTCCAGGCTGGACTCATAATCCTCCTGCCTCCACCTCCTGAGTGCTAGCATCATTGGGAAACCTGGCTGGTATTACTTAGTTCTTACTATTACTAGTTTCTAGAGATGTTAACTGTTATTTCTACTGAACCTTCTCCATCTTCCTCGCTGAAAACCCAGAACCACCTGGTCTGTTTGTGCACACCAGGAAACTAATTCCCCTTCACGACAGATAAGCATTACTTCCTGTAAAGCTGCCCCTGACTCTGGCAATCCCTCTAACAGTGTTCCTAACTCTCATTTGCCCCTTGAACTGACCATTGTACCTAAACAATAACCTGGACAGCCACGAAAAAATTACAGCCCTTCAGTTTTGTTTGCACATCTGCCTCCCCTGCTAGCATGACTTTCTAGAGCAGTGGTTCTCAACCTTCCCAGCTGCCACACTTTCCTGCGGTTCCTCGTGCTGTGCTGACCCCAGCCAGAAAGCCATCCTCATTGTAACTTCACCTCTGTAAGTTTGCTACTGTTATGACTCATAATGTAAATATCTGTATTCTCTGACGGTCTTAGGGGACCCCTGTGAAAAGGGTCCTTTAACTCAACGGGTCTTGACCCACAGGTTGAGAATCCCTGTTCCAGAGGGTGGGATTTGTGTCTCTAAAATGTGATATAAAACTCTGAGCTCTTAATAAATAGTATTGGGGTATTGGGTCCCTCTTCTACTTACTCTTTCTTTTTCTTTTCCTTTTTTTTTTTTTTTTTTTGAGACAAGGTCTCTCAGTGTTGTCCTTGCTATCCTGGAACTTGCTTTGTAGACTATGCTGGCCTCAAATCCACAAAGATTCTCCTGCCCCTGCCCCCCACCGCTGGCATTAAAGGCATGCACCCCTATACCTGGCCCCTCTCTTGACTCTTATTACTAACATAATAAGGCAAGAAGTAAGGGAAATGCTATGTCATGCTAGCTGAATATTTCCATTTTGGAGTATTTATCATCCCTTACAACAGCAGTGATTTTTTTTCCTTCTCAGCATGAGCTTGACCAGTTATTTTGCATTATCCATTTCCAGTTAGTGGAGGCGGTAACCCCATTAGTTCCCAGGGCCCTGGGACCAGTACAGAAATGGGGAAGTGCTGTGTCATGCTGCCTGAGCTTCTGGCTTAGACTTTTTTTTTTTTTTTGACATTTTTCATTTGTCTTAACAATAGTTTTAGTTGCTTTTTAGTGTGTCGTGTGTGTGTGTGTGTGTGTGTGTGTGTGTGTTTGCAGGTACATGTACCGGTGGTACACTCCATCACAGATGGTGGAAGAAGTTGGGTGTTATGTCTTTATTTAAAAAAAAAAAAAAAAAGGCACAGAACCTGAAGCAGAGCTGGTGGAGATGCTCTGGTCTCTGCCCACACAGCACTGGCTTATACACATATCCTTGCAGCT
Source organism: Microtus agrestis (assembly GCA_902806775.1). Taxonomy (NCBI): domain Eukaryota; kingdom Metazoa; phylum Chordata; class Mammalia; order Rodentia; family Cricetidae; genus Microtus; species Microtus agrestis. Next base: position 716,873 of record CADCXT010000070.1, on the reverse strand, counting down.
ATCTCAGGCTCCTCCCATGGTCCCTCACCAGTGGTGCTGGAATCCAAACTCATCTTCATGTTAATACAGCAAGCACCTTTACCCATTGGAACATCTCTCCTGACCCTGGCTACCTTGTTTTCCCTTCTCACCCTGAAGAGGAGCAGTTGCCACTGCTCATTTCTCTCTTATGAGAGAGAGCAGAGTGAGCCAGCAGACAGTCTTTAGGCTTCAGTGTTCTCCCTCCACCTTGTGGTTCCTAGGCATGGAAGTCAGGTCATCAGGCTTGACGTCGGCTCCTTTACCTGCTGAACCATCTACTAGCCATTGCTTTTGAAACTGAGTCTCACTGTAGAGCCTAGACTGACTGGAACTCAGGCAGTTCCCCTAACTCAGCCTCCAACGTGGTAAGATTACTGCTGAGTTATCGTGATAGGCTTCACACTTCTTCTAGTTTAATTTTTTTTTGGAGCCTGTCCTGGAACTAGCTCTGTAGACCAGGCTGGTCTCAAACTCACAGAGATCCGCCTGCCTCTGCCTCCCGAGTGCATGCTGGGATTAAAGGCATGCGCCACAATCGCCCGGCTCTAGTTTAATATTTTGATGCTACAGATCGGACCTTGGATCTTCCCTGAGCTAGGCAGAGGCTATAGAACAAGCTCCACCCACAGCCCATACTTCAGTTCCAGAGGCCTTGACAGTCTCTGGTCTGTCACACAAGGGCACTAGACTTGTATGTGCAAGGAAAACACTCATACACATAAAATAATTTTTTTAAAAAAATATTAAAAAAGAAAGAAAGAAAGAAAAATCACCATCTGGGTCAGCAAGAAAGCTCAGTGGATAAATGCACTTGCTGCCAAGCCTATAGCTTCAGTCTAAGTCCCAGAACCCAGGAGGTGGATGGATAGAACTCGCTCCCTTAAGCTATCCTCTGATCTCCACATGCATGCCTTAGCAGGCAGGCAGGCAAACACGACTGAGGCCCTGTCTCAAACAGTTTTTAAAAAGAAGCTAAGAAGCCGGGCGGTGGTGGCGCACGCCTTTAATCCCAGCACTCGGGAGGCAGAAGCAGGCGGATCTCTGTGAGTTCGAGACCAGCCTGGTCTACAAGAGCTAGTTCCATGACAGGCTCCAAAACCACAGAGAAACCCTGTCTCGAAAAACCAAAAAAAAAAAAAAAAAAAAAAAAGAAGCTAAGATAAAATCCTAAATTAAAGAACATCTAGATAAGTAAAGATGTATCGTGTTCATGAATGGAAAGAAATAATGTGGGGACTGGCAAGTTGACTCATAATTAAGAGCACTTACTGTTCTTGCACAGGACCTGAGTTCTTTTCCCAGCTCCAGAACATGCAATGCCTCTGACCTCCACAGGCGCATATACACGTGCACATGTACACATTGATACACATAATTAAAATTAATAATGACTAAAAAGTGGGGTTTTTTTTTAAAGATTTATTTATTATATATACAACATTCTGCTTGGATGTATGCCCGCCGGCCAGAAGAGGGCGCCAGATCTCAGTACAGATGGTTGTGAGCCACCATGTGGTTGCTGGGAATTGAACTCAGGACCTTTGGAAGAGCAGGCAATGCTCTTAACCGCTGAGCCATCTCTCCAGCCCTCGGAAAACTTTTTAAAAGATTTATTTAGTTTTATTTAACTGTATTCACGAGTATTGCTTACATGTATGTATGTGTGCCACGAAAATGCTAGGTGCTCGAGGAGGCCAGAAGTTTTGAGTCTACAGGAAGTGGAGTTATAGACAGTTAGTTGTGAGCCATCTTGTGGTTACTTGGAACTGAATTCAGGTCCTCTGGAAGAATGAGTGCCCTTAACTACTGAACCATCTTTCCAGCCCCTGAATATGGCTTCTTTAAAAACAAAACAAAACCACATGGTGGCTATGGTGGCGTGTGCCTTTAATCCCAGCACTTGGGAGTCAGAGGCAGGTGAATCTCTGTGAGTTGAGGCCAGAACCAGGACAGCCAAGGCTGTTACACAGAGAAAACCTATTTCAAAAAAACAAAATAAATAAAATAAAAAACAAACCCACAAAATTCAGGGTAGAAATGCAAGTGGAAACATACAAGTTAAGCTTCCTGGAAGCAAGGCTCTATATGGAGATGGTCCTGACTTCTGGAGTACGGCTCCTTGGAATTGTGTGTGCCTGTCTTGGCTACACCCTTGGATGGTGACTCAATTCTACCATTTTTTTCCTCCATAAAGAAGCATAGAATCTTTGATTATAGTGTTCTTTGTCAGTAGTTGCCTTGGGCCTAATTTGTTATGAGAGACAGTTATCTGACTCATGAAAAGTCATTGTTCCTTCTTCATAGTTAACTAAGTATAACAGGCAAGGCAGCTCCATTAATGTTCGACAAATCAGTATAAAGCAAAAGTCAAATCAACAATCATCTTTTATATTAAGCTTTGCTAACCTAATGACAACCTACCCCAAACATATAAAATATTAAAATTAAGCTTATAGGCTATTAAAGTTAAATGCCTTATTTAATTGCAACAACACATACAAAAGAAAAGCATGGAAACCAGACCACATGATTTCCAAATCATGGAAACCAGATCTCTGTTATGAGATCATCATGGTGATTCAGAATACGTTTATGTTAAAGCTGGGCATGCAGCACATCCAGGATCCCAGCACTCAGGGGCAGGGGTGAAACAGAGCAGGATGATTACTCCGAGTTTGAGACCAACTTGGCCTATGTAGTGAGCTCCAAGACTACTATGAGGTCTCCTTTTTATAGCTGAGGACCCAACCCCGGACCTTATTCTTGCTAGGCAAGTGCTCTACCACTGAGTTAAATCTCCAATCAGGAATCTAATTTTAAAAATGATATTAAATTTCATCTGTGATCTCAGGTTTCAAAACCATATCTTTATAAAAAAGATAGAAAAAAGTTTTTTCTCTTATTTCTCAATCTAGGACACTTATGTCTAAATAACTCCTTATTATGGGGTTGGAGCCTATCCTGTGCATAATAAGACATTTAGTAATACTTGGCCTCTGCCCTCTAAATTCTCATAGCATACCTGCTCTCCCCTTGCTGCTTGCACACAGCCCTGCCAGTACTTTGCCAGCTGTCCTGTAGGTGACAGAATCATTTTAGCGGAGAACCACTGAACTGGAGAGAGTGAAATAAGTGGCTGGTGGCTCCTAGCCTGTCCTATCTCCAGTTCATTTGACCTCGTTGGAAGGCTTAGTTTTGTCATCAAGAAGCAGGGGGAAGATGTTCTTTTATGCAGCTGTATTTCTAGCCTTTTATCTTGGACAAAACTTCCTGGGAAACCGGGCCCTTCTTGCCAAAACATTGCAATTAAGAGAGCCTGGTGGTGGTGGCACACACCTTTAAACCCAGCACTTGGGAGGCAGAGGTAGGTGGATCTCTGTGAGTTCGAGGCCAGCCTGGTCTACTAGTTTCAGGACAGGCCCCAAAGCCACAGAGAAACCCTGTCTGGAAACCCCACCCCCGAGAGAGAGAGAGAGAGAGAGAGAGAGAGAGAGAGAGAGAGAGAGAGAGAGAGAGAGAGAGAGAGAGAGAAGAGAGAGAGGTAATGTTGGACTAGATGTATCTGTTTGACTTGCTTTTAAAAGAAACCCACAGCCAGGCATGGTGGCGCACACCTGTAATTCCAGCACTCAGGAGGCAGAGGCAAGCGGATCTATAAGTTCGAGACTAGCCTGGTCTACAGAGTTTTCTCTCAAACAAACAAGCAAAACAAAGAGTCTTAGCTGCTTTGCCATTTGACAGATGAGCCTGGAGGTGGGGGGAGGGGAGTCACAAAAGACTGAGAAAGCCCGATTCATTATTAGCCCCACCTCACCTCTAACCACAGGCAGGATCTCACCTCCCTTAAAGCACTTAGTCATGTTCGCTTGGCAGACTGCAGGTGGTAGTTCTAGAGGCTTCTACATATCCTCTCCTTCCACTTTCCCCTAGGGATGGACAAGGCTGAGTAATGGACAATGATTTGAGACCTGCAAAACCAGAAAGGGTTTGTAGCAGAGTCAGCTCATATGGGTCACCAGCTGGGACACCTGACAAGAGAGGACAGGAAAGGTCTGGTAATCTGCCCCTAAACCTCATCATCACCCAGGCATTGTGGCGCACATCTTTAATCCCAGCACTCAGGAGGCAGAGGATGGCCCGTCTCTGTGAGTTCCAGGCCAGTCTGGCTGAAACAGCAAGTTCTAGGCCAGCCAAGGCTCATCATACATGGTTCATGGGCCAGGAAATGCTGGCCCTCTCTAGTTGTGAAGTAACAACAGTAGCAACAACCACACATACACACACACACAAAACCACTTCATATCATTGAAGCTGAATTTAAACATACTATTGCCCCATCCACACACATGTGACATGGTTTTCAAATCCCTGCTGCCGCCTCTGACTTGACCTTGGCATCAAGTTCAGCCTCCTTCCTAACACGATACACAAGACCCTTTACCTTCTGACCCCCTATGCTCCTCCCTCATGTATACCTTTCTCTACTCTCCTCTATAAAGTGTTCTTGCAATACTCTGCAACTGAGAAGTTTCCTAACAGCTCCTCCTTTCCCAGTAATTTTTTATTTTTTGGGTGCCTTTTCCGTGTTCATTGTTCCTGTGGATATTTCCATCTTGGACAGAGCACTTATCACAGGTTCCTATAACTGTTAATTACTTCCTTTTCTCTTTCTCCAGTGTATTGTTATCTGATTAAACAAAGGTCACCGGGGTTGTAAGTACCCCACGGCCTGGAAAAGAAACTTGTTGGAGGCCGGAGAGATGGCTCAAGGGAAGACACCTGCAGCCAAGTCTGACAACCTGAGTTCGACCCCTGGAGCCTGCGTGGTAGGAAAAGAGAACTGACTCCCAAAAGTTGTCCTTGGGCCTCCATGTGTGCGCCATGCCCCCTGACACAAACACACACAAATAAATAAATGCAATAATAAAAAATTTAAACAGGAGCTGGAGAGATGGCTCAGTGGTTAAGAGTACTGGCTGCTCTTCCAGAGGCCCAGGGTTCAATTCCCAACACCCACATGGCAGTTCACAACTGTCTGTAACTCCTGTTTCAATGGATCTGACACCCTCACACAGACATATATGTGGGCAAAATGCCAATGTACATAACATACAAATAAATAAATTATTAAAAGGCGGTGGTGGCGCACGCCCTTAATCTCAGCACTTGGGAGGCAGAGGCAGGCGGATCTCTGTGAGTTCGAGGCCAGCCTGGTCTACAAGAGCTAGTTCTAGGACAGCCTCCAAAGCTACAGAGAAACCCTGTCTTGAAAAAAGCAGAAAAAATAATTAATTAATTAATTAAAAAAAGAAGAAGAAGAAGAAGCCAGGCAGTGGTGTTGGTGCTCATCTTTAATTCCAGCACTCAGGAGGCAGAAGCAGGCAGATCTTTGTGAGTTCAAGGTCAGCCTAGTCTACAAAGTAAGTTCTAAGACAGGCTCCAAAGATACCCTGTTTCGAAAAATCAAAAACAAAAAAGGTAAGATACGGCAACAACTTTACCTCTGCATCTCAACATCCAGCACATGGTCTATAAGCAACTAGTACTCAGTGAATGTGGAATACACAGAGTCTTCAGTGGAAGGAGATTGTGGCTGGGCACGGTGGCAAATGTCTTTAAACCCAGCACTCAGGAAGCAGAAGCAGGTGGATCTCTATGAGTTCAAGGCTGGACTAGTCTATATGGTGAGTTCTAGGCTTGCCAGAGTTACACAGTGAAACCGTATCTCCAAAGAAAAAAAAATGAAATTGCTCTCGGGGTATATCAGAAGCAGGTTAAAATTGTAAAGAAAAGGGTACAGCTTTGGTGCACATACCTGCAAGAGTCTCTCCTTGATGGATCTCTTCACAGAAGATGGCCTTTTTCCTGGCAGGCCCGTGGTGGCTCGGCACGCTGTCCTTGCTACTGTCCCTCTTATAAAGTCACCAAGACTCAGTACTCCACCCTAATGAACTTACGTAAGCTTAATCATTTCTAAACACTTTACCTCTAAACAAAAGAGGTCAGACTGACTCATTAACATACACTTTAGGTTCCAGCAGGCAAACTGTATTTAAATCACAGCAGATAGCTAACTATGTATTTGGTAATCTAATTTCTAAGACTGATAGCATTCTATCCTCACCCCATTCAACTGTATTTCTTAGAAGAGCATACACTATTACTACTGACGTACATTCCCCGGCCCCACTGTGGGGATTTTGAGTGAAGCATTTCTTTGATAAATAGGAGTTACAAATTAGATTTTCTTTGCCTCCCTTCTTTCCTTCCTTTAGACAGAGGCTTACTGCAGAGCCAAGGCTGCAGTCAGACTCATGTTTGTTCTTCCTGGGCCTGCCTAGGGCTGGGTTTCTGGTTGTGCCACCATAAGCCACCCCCACTGCTTGGTTTTACTGTTTCATTCTCAAGAGGGTTTCTAGGCAGCACCTGACCAGGGAGTTCCAGTGTTCTAATTAGCTACTAATTGGCCATTCAAGTAATAATATCTGTCCAATACTCGGTCCCTAAAGATTAAGACTAATGAAGAAGCTATATGGGTTCCTAAGATCTCACTGTAAGCCCAGGCTTCTGTGAAATTTAATTAATGTTTATCAAATGCTCACTGCCTAAGTTCTTGGGCATCTGAAATTTCGTGAATTCAAATAATCTCTTCTGCAATTGGATAAGAACGCAGCAAAGCTAAGCAACTTGCTTGTCATTGGCCTTTAACTTAAAGACTAGCTTTGTGACTACAGTTTATCTGCTAGATTTCCTAGGAAGGAAGGAAGGAAGGAAGGAAGGAAGGAAGGAAGGAAGGAAGGAAGGAAGGAAGGAAGGAAGGAAGGAAGGAAGAAAGAGCGTCAAAGCCCAGCTCCAGCAGTGCTCAGAGAAGTCACCTTCTTACCCTAGTGAGGTAGGTAGAAAACGTTATTAATATAACTGGGACTTTAACTTTCACCCACAGTCTGTCTAGATAAGGAAATGCAGGCTGCTGGGCTCAGTCCAGATTGAGACAGACCTGAAGAAGAAATCCCCACACCCACCCAGGCTAGGGCCAGCCTCCTCCCTCAGCTTGCACAACCTCTATCCAGGACCAGGAACCACCACGCCGGCCTTCTGAAGCCCTCGGACTTTGATCCTTGGGGCAGAATAAACTGAATGTAATTAATACCAAATCCACCTTTAGTTATCATAACCAGACGTTTTCTTCCTCCCCCTCTTCACTTAACATATCATGGGTCCATAACAACGTTTACAGATCTACCTTTTTGTGACTGTATGGCTTTTGTTTGTTTGTTTGTTTTTCTAGACAGGGTTTCTCTGTGTAGCTTTGGAGCCTGTCCTGGAACTAGCTCTGTAGACCAGGCTGGCCTCGAACTCACAGAGATCCACCTGTCTCTGCCTCTGCCTCCCGAGTGCTAGGATTAAAGGCATGCATCACCGCCACTCGGCTCTGTATGGCTTTTATAGGATAGATGCATAATACTTTATTTGCCAGTTCCCTGCTTAGGAACATTTAGGTATTTTCCTTTCTTCTAAACAATGCGGTCTCTGGGCCTGGTAAAGGTCTGTAATCCTAACTATTAGAGAGACTAAACTGGGACATTACAGCTGAAGCAATTTGGGGAAACTGTCTCAAAATAGAAAGTAAAAGAAAAATAAATAAAAGCCTATTAGTAAACCCAGTGTGCTGGCGCAAGCCTTTAATCTCAAGGAGGCAGAGGCAGGCAGATCTCTCTGAGTTTGAGGCCAGCCTGGTCTACAGAGCAAGTCTCAGGACAGCCAGAGCTATTTGTTACACAAAGGAACTCTGTCTCGAGAAAACAAACAAAAAAAGGCACGATAGTGCTTGTCTAACAATCCACTAAGACCCTATTTCAGCCACTAGAACTACAAGTAAACACAGTAAATCCCTTTTATTTTTCTATTGTTCCTTTATATTAATTTTTTTTTTGAGACAGGGTTTCTCTATGTATCTTTGGCTGTCTTGAAACTCACTCTGTAGACCAGGCTGGCCTCAAACTCAGAGAGATCCACCGGCCTCTGCCTCCCGAGTGCGGGGGTTTTTTGGGGGTGAGGGGGGTTCGAGACAGGGCTTCTCTGTAACTTTGTAGCTCTGTAGCCTGTCCTGGAACTAGCTCTTGTAGACTAGGCTGGCCTCAAACTCACAGAGATCCTCCTGTCTCTGCCTCCCGAATGCTGGGATTAAAGTGTGTATCATCATGCCCAGCATATGTTCTTTTTTGTTTGTTTGTTTGTTTGCTTTGTTTTTCGAGACAGGGTTTCTCTGTGGCTTTGGAGCCTGTCCTGGAACTAGCTCTTGTAGACCAGGCTGGTCTCGAACTCACAGAGATCCACCTGCTTCTGCCTCCCGAGTGCTGCCAGCGTATATTCTTAACAATTGTTGGATGACGGGCTGGAGAGATGGCTCAGAGGTTAAGAGCATTGCCTGCTCTTCCAAAGGTCCTGAGTTCAATTCCCAGCAACCACATGGTGACTCACAACCATCTGTAATGAGGTCTGGTGCCTCTGGCCTGCAGGCATACACACATACAGAATATTGTATACATAATAAATAAATATTAAAAAAAACAATTGTTGGATGAGAAGAGTTACATATTTAGCATGTTAATAACTATTACTAAATTGCCTGAGAGGTGGGACTCTTTCTCTCTCTCTCTCTCTCTCTCTCTCTCTCTCTCTCTCTCTCTCTCATCTTCTCAGTCTGTCCTAGAACTCATTTGAACTCAGAGATTCACTTGCCTGTGTCTCCCAAGGGCTGGGATTAAAAGTGAGCTCCACCAAGCCCAACTCCTCGTTTTTTGTTTTTTTTTAAAGGCAAGCACCACTCGGTTTCTATGGCAACTAGTGTAGCTTCTGAGATTAAAGGTGTGTGTTACCCCTGCCAGGTCTGTTTTTTTTTAATTTTATTTTATTTTTATTTATTTATTATGTATACAGTGTTCTGTCTGTCTGTATGCTTACTGTCCAGAAGAGAGCACCAGATCTCATTACAGATGGCCGTGAGCCACCATGTGGTTGCTGGGAATTGAACTCAGGACCTCTGGAAGAGCAGTCAGTGCTCTTAACCTCTAAGCCATCTCTCCAGCCCTCCTAGTTTTTTTTTTAATATTTTTTTTATTTGTGTGCATGTGTGTGAATGCAGAAGTCAGAAAACAACTCTCATGGATCAATTCTCTTCTGCCACCTCGTGGGATCCAGGGATCCAGCTAGGTCATCTGGTCTGTGTACAAGCACCCTTACCTGATAAGCCATCTCTTTGTCTCTTTCTCTCTCTGTCAACAGCTTTATTGAGGAGGGAGAGATGACTCAGTGGGTAAGAACACCTACTGCTCTTTCAGAGGACTTAAATTTGGATCTCACATTAGGTGGCTCACAACCATTCATAATTCCACTCCGAAAGATCCGATTCCTTCTGGCCTCCAAGCCATACACATACACATGCACCTACTCACGTGCATACACATAATTCAAAAATAAAAATAGTGACTGGAGAGAAGGCTCTGCAGTAAAGAGCACTTGCTGCTCTTGCAGAGGACTCAGGTTTGGGTCTCAGCACCCACATGGTAGCTCACAAACTCCTGTTCCAAGGGATCGGACACCTCAGACACCCTTTTGTGGTCTCCTTGGGTACTTACACCCAAATGGTATACATACATACATACACGCGAAATACTCAAAACACGTAATTCTTTTCAGTTAAAAATCATCTTTTAGTCAGGTGGTGGCGCGCGCCTTTAATCCCAGCCTTTAGGAGGCAGAAACAGGCGGATCTCTGAGTTGAAGGCCAGTCTGGTCTACAAAATGAGTTCTAAGATAGCCAGGGCTACACAGAAAAACCATGTCTTGAAAAACAAAACAAAAGACTGAGTGTAGTAGCACATGCCTTTAGTTCATCACTCAGAAGGCAGAGGCAGGGTGTGTCTCTATGAACTGGAAGTCAGCCTGGTCTACACAGTAAGCTCCAGGCTAGCCAGAACTACAATAGTGAAATCCTGTCTCAAAAAAAGCCAAAGAACAAATTAAATATTTTTTAAAAGAAGAGCCCTATTGAGCTATAATGGTTTACATTAAACTGCCCATTTTCACTTCCCCTCTTCCCCTTATTTTGAAACAGCCTAACTTGCCTGTTTGTACATATGTGCACAACATGCATGCCTGGCGCTCTCAGAAGTCAGAAGAGGGCTTTGGATCCCTTGGGATTGGAGTTACAGATGGTTGTGAGCCACCACGTGGGTGGTGGGAATCAAACTTGGAGCCACTGGAAAAGCTTCAAGCGTTTTTAGCCACTAAGCCGGGGGTGTCAAATTTCTCTTTGGGCCACCAGCTCACAAATAAGAACACAGAAACTTATTATTAATTATGAAAGCATGGCCTTAACTTAGGCTTTTCCCACTAGCTCTTTTTTTTAAATATTTATTTATTAATTATGTATACAATATTCTGTCTGTATGCCTGAAGGCCAGAAGAGGGCGCCAGACCTCTTTACAGATGGTTGTGAGCCACCATGTGGTTGCTGGGAATTGAACTCAGGACCTCTGGAAGAGCAGGCAATGCTCTTAACCACTGAGCCATCTCTCCAGCTCCTAGCTCTTTTTTTAAAATATTTATCTTTGTGTTTTTCTTTTCTTTTCTTAAAAGATTTATGGGTTTTTTTTTTTTTTTTTTTTTTTTTTTTTTTTTTTTTTTTTTTTTTTTTTTTTTTTTTTATTTTTAATTAATTAATATTAAAAATTATTTTTTTTTTTTTTTTTTTTTTTTTTTTGGGGGGCCAGAATTTATTAAGGTTGGAACCATGTGGCTGCTGGGAATTGAACTCAGGATCTTTAGAAGAGCAGGCAGTACTCTTAACTACTGAGCCTTCTCTCTGGCCCCCACTAGCTCTTATAATTTAAATTAATCTGCTTTTATTTATCCACATGTAACTTTTTACTTTCTTTCATTCTGTATGTCTCTCTCCATGTCTCATTGGTGATGCTTCTGCAGCCCCTCTTCCCCTCTCTCCCCAGAAATCCTACCTACCTATTGGCCATTCAGCTTTTTATCACACCAATTACAGCAACACATTTTCACACCGTGTACAGATATCCCACAACACATGTGTGTTGAAGCACATAGGTGAGCTGCTATTGGGGTCAGAATGGGATGCTGGGAATCCTCCTTTATCACTGTGTCTTATTGCCTCAGGACAGGGTCTCTTGATGAACTGGAAACTTACCTTTTCCTCTCAGCTGACTGGCCCACAAACACTCACAATTCACCTCCCACCCCCAGTGCTGGACCTGTAGGCATGTACAGCCATGCCCAGGTTTATGTGAGCACTGGGAATTTGAACTCAGACTCACAGGTTTGCAGAGCAAGCAGTCTTGACCACTGAGCCAGCTTCCCAACCTTTCCTTTATTTTCTACTGGATTTACTTTATTTTTTTCCCTCAGGTCCTTGACTCTCAATCCACTTATTAGTGAAAATCATGTGTGAGCTATGCTAGTCACCTATGTTCCCTTTTTTAAAAGATGCATTTGTATTTATATATTTTATTCATTTGGGCGTTTGTTTTGCCTACATGCATGTCTCTACACCATGTACATGCATGCAATGCCCCTGAAGGCCAGAAGAGGGCATCGAATACTATAGGATGGAGTTACAGATGGCCTTTAGCACCCCCCCAAATAGATTCTGAGGATTAAACTTGGATCCTCTGTCAACCGGATGAATAAATCATGCTTTTATGTACATGATACTGATGATTGAACTCAGGGTCTTTTGTTTTGTTTTGTTCTTTGTTGTTTTTCGAGATGGGGTTTCTCTCTGTCACCCTGGCTATCCCGGAACTCGCTTTGTAGACCAGCCTGGCCTCCAACTCACAGATATCTGTCTGTCTCTGCTTCCTGAGTGCTGGGACTAAAGGCACAGGCCACCATGTCCAGCAAACTCAGGATCCTGTACATGCTAGGCAAGCATTCTACCACTAAGTTACAAAAAGCATTTCTTTTAAGAGAGATAGGATCTTGCTATGTATCCCAGGCCGGTCTTGAATTTACAATGCCGCAATGCCTGACTAACCCAATCACTTCTACCCACTTTTAACAGAGCACTGTTTGTGGGTGACATATGCAATAGAAGTCTGTAAAATCAGGAAATGAAGTTAACAGGAAATCAGTACTGCCCCATGACTTAGGCGGTCTGCTTCCGTCTGTGGCTTTTCCCCTTGCCTCGCAGTTCTGCCCATAGCACTCCCTCTCCTTCCTTCCCACTGTCCAGCCACAGTCCAGTGGTTTTAGCTGACTGCCGTCTTCTTCCCGCTGCCTCACTCAAGCGTTGGTTGCGTTGGTCTTTCTGACCGATTCCTGCCCTAATAGAACTATATCTGCTCTGCCAGCAGCTATGGCGCTACATAAAGGTGTGTGCATGTTTACATGTGTGGATGTGCCTGTGTGTGTGTGTGTGTGTGTGTGTGTGTGTGTGTGTGTGTGTGTAGAAGGAGGGAAAACGGACAACCTAGTTATAGAGTCCTGCATTTCTGAACCAGCCTGACTCGGTTAGGCTAAGACGCACTTTAAAGGGGGAAGAGGGTAGGAGAGAGGAGGTGACAGTTCTGCCCCAGGCTGCTTTGTAGCAGTCTACTCCATATTAATAAATAATAACGAATAATAATGACTACCATTCCATTCCTACTAGTGAGTGCTCTTGATTGTTTCATTTGATCCCAAAATATTTTTTCAAACTTCGAGAGATCTTGCCCTTCCATGACGACCGTGTAAGCTGCGTCTGATTATTCCTTGTGACTCCGTTCCAGTCCAGTTAGGGAATCTGTGTTGGACCCACATGGGCTTCAACACTTTATCATTTCTTTTGGGTTTTGGAGACAGGCTTTCAATATGTAGCCCAGGCTGGTTTTGAACTTGTGTTGATCCCTCTGCTTCTGCTTCATATAATATTTTTCTAAGTTTATTTATTTTATATGTAGGGGCGTTTAGCCTGAATGTTTGTCTGTGTTCCACATGTGTGTAGTGCCCTCAGAAAAGAGCATTAGCGCCTCTGAAACTAGAGTTACAAATGGTTGTCAGCTGTTGCATGGGTGCTGGGAACCAAAGCTGGGTCCTCTGCAAGAGCAGCCAGTGCTTTTAGCCACCGACCCATCATCTCTCCAGCCTCTTCTTTTTTAATAACCCACTGAGCTCAATTTGTGCTCCATCCACTCAGATGTTTTAAAATGTGTGGAACTGCATCCTTAAAGAAAATTGACTCCCCTTCCCCCAAAGCCATCAACTGTCAACGGTTCCTCAGTTAGAGGTGAGTGCTTATGGGTCTCTTTTTCCTGCATGCTGGATATCAATTGCCTTGATCGTCTACAGACAACCACAGCTGACGTGCATTCATGAGTTCAGTGGTCCCTTCCGGAAGATACTGCTCTATTCCAGTCCTCCCTGACTTGTAGTTCTAAACCATCTTCCCACCTGTTACTCTGGCTCCAGGGGATCTGACACACCCTCTTCTGGTCTCCACGGGTACTGTACTCATTCACACATATCCACATGTAGGCACATATATGGGTAGACAAAAACCAACTTTTTAGTCAGGCGGTGATTTAACACACCTTTAATCCAGCACTTGGGAGGCAGAGGCAGAGGCAGGTAGATCTCTGTGAGTTCGAGGCCAGTGGGCTCACAGAGCAACCTCCATAACAGCCAGGGCCACAGAGAGAAACCCTGTTTCAAAAAAGAACAAAGAAATGGGGCAGTGATGGCCCACGCCTGCAATTCCAGCACTCGGGAGGTAGAGGCTGGTGGATCTCTGTGAATTAGAGGCCATCCTGCTCCACAAAACAAATTCAGGACAGCCAGGGCTGTTACATGGAGAAACACTGTCTCAAACAAAACAAGACAACAACAAAAAAAGGGTATCTGTCTGTGGTGGTGCTGCCAGACATGGCAGTGTTAGGAGTCCTCTCAGTTCTTGTCTGACAGCTAGGCTAGCCAATCCGGTGAGCTCCAAATCTAGTGAGAGACTCTCAAAAAACAGTAAAGTGAGAGACTCTCAAAAAACGGTAAGGTGGAAATGCTGACTTCTGCCCGCCCCCCCCACGCATATATCGGCAAAGGATCACACACCTACACACCAAACAAACCCAAAACTGCCTTCCATTTTCACTCCTGCCAGCAGAGGCTACAGGGGAAAGAGGTGGGGGAAAAAGAGCAGCCAGCCATGGCGGAGCGCAGCCTTGCTTCTCTGTTGTGGGCTATTTCTTCACTGTGTTCTTAATGAACAGAACTTCTCTAGTCAGCGAGTCCGCCGCCTGACTTGTGACAGTCAGCATGTCTGGCAATCATCTCTTCTGGGTGGATTTGGGAATGAGACACTTCTTTTTTAACTTTTCGGTTTTTATTTATTATCATTGTGGAGGTGTATGTGTTTGGGAGATGCACTTTTTTTTCTCTTTTCTAAACAAGGTTTCTCCTCCAGGAGCACCTGGGCTGACTTAGAACAAAGAAACCACTAATGGTGTGTACTTACTAAGCTATTAATAAAAATGTACATACAGATTCCCTTTATAGTTTGTAGCACAAATGTATCTTTATAATGCAGAATATAAAAGTACCCTTCAATCAGGAGATCAGGGGCTAGAAGGTCCTTGCAATCCAGAAAGCATCACGTCCTGGCAGCTCATTTCAGGTTTAAGTCTTAGATCCTGGCTTTCTTTCTGTCTCTGCGTCCCCGCCCCCCATTCCTTCTTCCAGCCTCACCCTCTGATTGGGGGAGAATTGCTGTCTGTTTGTTGGGACTTCCAGGTCCAGGCCAGGGTGAAACTCTACAAACACCCCAAATCAACTACCCACCTCCCTCTGGGTGGCTGAGGCCTCTCTCAGTGGGTGGAACACCCATTAGGCTCAACATGGGTTTGTCTGAGACTGCCCAATCCCCAGAGCCTGTGCCAGGAGACCTTGGCTAATTCTCAGTTTGAAACTGCTGCTTCATGCCACCAGCCCAGCCCTGTTTTGAGTGGCTTTTAAAAGTTGGACTTCCTTTCAGTAGGTTAATTCAATCTACAGACTTCTCTGGCCTGCAGGGATGGCTTTTAGCCACAGCCTTGCCTTCCTGTAATACAGCTATGAGCCAAGCCCCAAAAGATAAGGAGCTCTTGGAGGCTTGGTTAAATGACCAAAAATAACTCCCCATCACCCCCACTCCTTTACAGGGAGACTCTTGCTAAAGGCTGAGACTATCTGCCTATATATATACAATTCTCACCCTATCTTTTTCCTCATCAACAGTTAAATACAATCATGTGGGGCTGGAGAGATGGCTCAGAGGTTAAGAGCATTGCCTGCTCTTCCAAAGGTCCTGAGTTCAATTCCCAGCAACCACATGGTGGCTCACAACCATCTGTAAAGAGGTCTGGTGCCCTCTTCAGGCCTGTAGGCATACACACAGACAGAATATTGTATACATAATAAATAAATAAATAATACAATCGTGTTCTTTCAACGTCTTACAGTGCTGCTACCCACTGAGCCACCGCACACAGCCTTGCTATGCCCTGCTTGTACATTTAATAGATGTACCGGGGACAAGTGGCTGGGCTTGAGTTCAAGAATAAGAATATAAAAAAGTAGATTCCAAAAATAAGGATGTAAAAATAAAGAAATATAAAGTTGTAGGTCTAGGAGAATGACAACAGACTGTCAGCAGCTTGAGGATTACACTATTAACAGTAGGTTAGTATGCTTTAAAACCCATAGCTCTATTCACAAGGCCAAAGCATCTCTCTGCAAACTGAGAGCTAGCCTATGGATATGAGCTGAGTGCATTATCCCTGTTGTGTGAAACTGGCAGCATACAAGGGGGACCACAAGGCTTCAGTAAACACTGCCTGGAAAGACAATCGATTACTAGTTTAACTGAAAAACTCTGTTAATGGAGATTGTAAAGTAAGGCAATCTGTATCTGAGTTTTACCTTGAGATTGTAAAAATTCCTTTGTTCAGATCTAATGCTTGGAATCCCTGCTATAAAAATATGGGTTCAGAAACCGGCCTTTTGCCACAGCCTAACAAACACCATCTCTGGCTGTGGTCTCAGCTAGCTGATAAGCTTCTGTGCCCTGCGGTGTTTTTTTATTTTTATATTTAAGTTTGTTTCTGATTTTCCTGAAATCTTGTTTCTGGAATAGAGTTTGTTTCTGGTTTATTAGACTTTGGTGGTCTGTTCCCATCTTTGCACAACCCCCCAGGACCCAACAGGCTTAGCTCGTTGGGGCTGTCAGGGCCCAGGCTTTTACCTAAAATCTCTACTAACACTAGGAGGACAGAAATAGAGCTTTGTTAAAGCAATGACAATTGTTTTAAGCCCATGAGTGTAGCAAGCTTTTTTTTTAAATATTTATTTATTTATTATGTATACAATATTCTGTCTGCATGTATGCCTGCAGGCCAGAAGAGGGCACCAGACCCCATTACAGATGGTTGTGAGCCACCATGTGGTTGCTGGGAATTGAACTCAGGACCTTTGGAAGAGCAGGCAATGCTCTTAACCTCTGAGCCATCTCTCCAGCCCCCTTTTTTTTAAAGAGAGCTTTTTTCTTAATATTTATTTATTTATTATGTATACAATATTCTGTCTGTGTGTATGTCTGCAGGCCAGAAGAGGACACCAGACCTCATTACAGATGGTTGTGAGCCACCATGTGGTTACCGGGAATTGAACTCAGAACCTTTGGAAGAGCAGGCAGTGCTCTTAACCACTGAGCCATCTCTCCGAGTGTAGCAAGCTTTGTCAGACTATCTTTTTTTTTTTTTTTTTTTTTTTTAAATATTTATTTATTTATTTATTTTTTATTATGTATACAATATTCTTTCTGCGTGTATGCCTGCAGGCCAGAAGAGGGCACCAGACCTCATTACAGATGGTTGTGAGCCACCATGTGGTTGCTGGGAATTGAACTCAGGACCTTTGGAAGAGCAGGCAATGCTCTTAACCACTGAGCCATCTCTCCAGCCCCCAGACTATCTTTGAACAGCCAGTCGGCAAATAATGACCCAGACAGAGACTTATTGTGAATTCTGAAAGCTTGGCCTTAGCTTAGGCTTTTTCCCAACTAGCTCTAATTAACCCATGTTTTTAAAATATACATTCTACTATGTCGCTTGCTTACCTCTTCTCATTTTGTTTTTTTTTTTTTGTTTTTTTTTTTTTTTTGGTTTTTCAAGACAGGGTTTCTCTGTGGCTTTGGAGCCTGTCCTGGAACGAGCTCTGTAGACCAGGCTGGTCTCGAACTCACAGAGATCTGCCTGCCTCTGCCTCCCAAGTGCTGGGATTAAAGGCGTGCGCCACCACCGCCCGGCACTTTTGTTTTGTTTTTTGAAACAGAATTTCTCTGTGTAGTCCTGGGTGTCCTGGAACTCATTCTCTAGACCAGGCTGGCCTCGAACTCACCCAAATGCTGGAATTAAAGACAGGCGCCACCACTGCCTGGCTGGTTACCTCTTCTTAGTAAGGCCATCTGACTTGCTCTTGAGTCTGCTGGTGAAATCTCAGGCCTAGATTCCTCCTCCTAGTTTCTCCCTTTCTGCCCGGAAGTCCAGCCTATTCTCTCCTGCATTGTTACTGACCATTAACCTCTTTATTAATCCAATCAGAAGGTGCCTTAGGCAGAGACGCCTTTTTATAGTATAAACTAATATCTCGGCAACAGGATATTTTTTTTTCTTGACAGAAATACTAGTTGCCTGGGAAGAGGGACCCTCACAGTTGAGGGATTGCCTGTCGGCATGTCTGTGGGAGGGGGGAGGGCTTTCTTGATTACAGACTGGTGCGGGAGGCTGCAGCCCACTGTGCATGGCACCAACACTGGCCAGGTGTTCCTGGGTTGTATCTGTAACCCAGATTGTACCTGTAAGTCTGTGTTCTCCGCGGTCTCTACCTCAGGTTCGTGCTTGAGTTGCTGTTCTGACTTCACTCAGTGGTAGACTGTGACAGGGAAGTGTAAGGTGAAAAAGGCCTTTTCCTCCCCAAGTTGGTGTTGATCAGTGTTTTATCACAGGAATAGAAAGTAGACTAGGGTAATGCCCCAAATCATAAACTATATCATTCAAAATTACGATTTTTATTTATTTTGTGGCAGGGTCTCTTGTAGCCCAGATTTGCCTATTACCTCTTATATAGCCACGGCTGAGCTTGAGTTAGTGACCTTGCCTCCTCCAATTTTCAGGTACTAGGATTAGAGACCTGATCCCCCCACACTCCTCAGCAAACAGATTAGTTCTGGAAAACAATACACATCTGACCTGACTAGGAAAATGCGTGGTGGGCTAAGGTTACAGTTTACATGGACACTTGAGTCTCAGAGTTGGGAAAAAGGCCTCTGGGTCACAGCAATGACTCAGCAATTCACTAACTGGCAAGGTCACTACTGACTGTTGGACTTGAGACTTTTCAGAAGACAGACTCAGCAGGAAAAACAATGGAGAGTCCATTAGACCTTGCAGAAGGTGGTGGAAGTACTGGGGTTTGGGGGGAGTAAAGGTCTTTGTACTCTCAGAGAAACACGAAGAGAACCAGGAATGTTAATTAGGTAGGGCGTCTCCTCAGTGGAGGCGATGCAAATCAAATACCGGTTTTCTCTCCAGAAAGCTGACTGGATTCTTGAATGACCTGGTGACCCTTTTACTATCCAAGGAGGCAGACCTCGCCCACCTCTTGCTGTGAGGCAGAAACTCAGGAGGTCGTCCCAGACTCTTCCCTCCCTAGACAGTTGTCCACTCTTAGGGGAGATGTCCCATGTACCTTATGGCCCTCTGATCTGTGCTATTGACCACACTAGATTCCAGGCCTTTAAGCTAGGACCCACCCTCATGGTGTAGCGACACCCACGCTTCATTGTGCACCAGGAGTGGACTGATTGTTGCCTGGAAACCTTTCCCCAAGTCGCACTGTGTTTAGATCTGCTGACAGGGAACCGCCTGGCAGTAGACTCCCTGCATCTGATCCGGGTTGATAAAGTCAGGCTGTGCAGGGTTTTCATTCTTATCTCTTCTCAAGGCTAGCTTCCCTGTTTGACAACTGCAAGGATTCGTTCAAAAGGGAATAATCGTATGTGTCTCTTCATGGTAAATCTGCTGGGCTAAGATGTGTTTGAGGGATTCTAAATTTTGATACAACGAAGTTCAATCTGAATTTACTTCTTTTGTTTTGTTTTGTTTTTCAAGACAGTTTCTCTGTGTGTAGCCTTGGCTATCCTGGAACTTGCTCTGTAGACCAGACCTCAAACTCACAGAATCTGTCTGCCACTGCTTCCTGAGTGCTGGGGTTAAATGTGTGAGCAAACATTGCCTGGCAAATTTATTTATTTTTTGAGATAAATTTTCACTCTATCTAGTTCAGCAGGCCTGGATGCTTTGTAGCTCAGATTGGCCTTAAACTCAGGTCAATTCTCCTGCCTGCCTTGGTCTTTATCCAGAGTGTTGGGATTATAAGCATAAATACATTTGTATTTTGCCTGCATATATATCTGTGTGAAGGTGTCAGATCTTTGAGTTATAGACAGTTGTGAGCTGCCATGTGGGTACTGGGAATTGAATTCAGGTCCTCTAGCTGCCAGTGTTCTTAAACACTGAGCCATCTCTCCTGTTCCAATGAAATAATGTTTTTTTGTTTGTTTGTTTTTTTGAGACAGGGTTTCTCTGTATAGCCCTGGCTCTCCTGGAACTAGCTCTTGTAGACCAGGTGGCTTCGAACTCACAGAGATCTGCCTGCCTCTACCTCCCAAGTGCTGGAAATAATTTGTTTTAAATAGAAAAGAAAAACGTCTGGGTGTGGTGGCGCATGTCTTTAATCTCAGCACTTAGGAGTCAGAGCTAGGCAGATCTCTGTGATTTGGAGGTCAGCCTGATTTATATAGTGAGTTCCAGGACTGCCAGAGCCACATAGTGAGACCCTGTTTCACAAACAACAACACCAAAAAAAAAAAAAAAAAAACCAAATCCAACAAACATAAATCAATCCCCAAGCAAACAAAATGTCTAGAGTTGTATATAATGATTCAATAAAATTCTATTTATGAATTATTTTTATTTATCTATATGTGTGTCACCTATATGCAGGTGTTCATGGAGGCCAGAAGAGTGTTAACCCCCTTAGAGCTGGAGTCACAGACTGTTATGAATCTTCTGACATGAGTGCTGGGAACTGAACTTGGGTTTTCCGAAAAAGAAGCAAGAGTTCTACACCCTCCCCGCACCCCCGGCCATCTCTCCAGTTCCAAGTATTTCCATTTAGATAGGGAATCATGAGTCTCAGGCTGGCCTCAAACTCACTGTGTAGGAGGCAAGAAACTTTGAACCTTCTGATTCTGCTCACCTCCATCCCCCAGTGTAGGAGAGGATGGCTTCTAAGCATTCCTAATTGTTTTTTTTCTTTTTTTTTTTCTTTTAAATATTTATTTATTTGTCATGTGTACAATATTCTGCAAGCCAGAAGAGGGCACCAGACCTCATTACAGATGGTTGTGAGCCACCATGTGGTTGCCGGGAATTGAACTCAGGACCTTTGGAAGAGCAGGCAATGCTCTTAACCACTGAGCCATCTCTCCAGCCCTTCTTTTTTTAAAGATTTATTTATTATGTACACAGTGTTCAGCCTCCATGTATGCCCTCAGGCCAGAAGAGGGCACCATATCTCATTACAGATGGTTGTGAGGCACCATGTGGTTGCTGGGAATCGAACTCAGGACCTCCGGAATAGCAGTCAGTGCTCTTAACCTCTGAGCCATCTCGCCAGCCCTGTTTTTTTTTTTTTCTAAACAAGCGTCTTATGTGTCCCAGGTTGGCCTCAAATTCATTAAGTAGGTAGAAGAGGATGGCCTTGAAGTCTTAATCTTCCTGCCCTCGCATCGCGAGAGACCAGATGGAAGTACGTGCCACCACGTAGAGCTGAGGTTTGAACCCAGGGACTTTACCAACTGAACTACATTCTCAGCAACTTATTGCCTCCACCTCCCAAGTGCTGGAATCAACAACCAGTTTTATGCAGTGCTGGGATTTGAACCCAGGACTTTATACTAAGCAAGCACTGTAGTAATTTAGCTACATCCCCAGCGCATATTTACGAAGTCATTAGCAGAGTGCCAGTGCAAGATATTGACTGGGAGATCAATAACTTTCTAGAATGGCGTCTGGAGAGGCCAGATTGTCAGTGTTCTCGTCAAATTTAGTGTTAGGGCAGCTCTGAGAAGCCGGCCATCCCTTGGAGAGATGGGAGGACCGAAGAACACACCAGGTACCACAGAGGCGCTTATTCTCCCGTAAGTACAGGAATCCAGGCCTAGAGAGGTGCCTACGCAGTGCATGGTGGGACGGTTGAAGGCGTGGCCAGCGCCCAGGACCGTCCACGTCGCCAGTGCGCAGGCACAGTTTGAGGACCCCGGCCCGTCCAGCAGCTCGCTTTCGAGTGAGCTCTTCCTGGGGAGGGATGTGTAAAGTCCCTGGTTTGGCTTCTACCGCCTCTTCTTCGCAGGACAGCGGGGGTCTCCGTCCTGCGCGTAATTCTCGAAACCGGGGCCTTGCTCCTCCTTGGGGTGGGGCTTCCTCTTCGCTTCCAGACTTAAGCCGAAGCCTGCCGGCTTACTACTTGAGTGCTGAGCTCAATTCTAGCCACATTGTCTTCTCCGCAGCCTGCGCTCACTGCCAAGGTGAGTTCTACCTACTGCTGGCCCCTTCCTTCCCTTCCTCCCCCAAGCGCCCTTCCCCCAAGGAAGAAGCTGGGCCTTTCAGTGCCGCGGCGTCCGCCCCGGGATTGAGCGGAGAGCGTCGACGTTTAGACAATGAGGTTTCGTTTCGGATTTGAGCTCTTCCTCCTGTTCTGTATGTTCTCAGATAACGTCTGTTTCTCTCAACCTCTGTTTCCCTAGAGGTGAAATGAGCAGAAACATCGGTACTATAGCGAGAACAGGGGTAAACCTTTGAATTGTACATTTTGGTTGCCCCCTCTCGGTTTTTTCATCTGCGCGACATTTCTGGAGCCTAGGCCTTTCCTAATGGAGGTGCAGGCGTGTTTCTAGCAAGTGGCGGAAGTGGGGGCGAGAAATTAGCTTGATTAAGCCATCGCCTTAGGTTTGAGAAAATTTGGACGTTATATATCCTGTTGCTGCGGAGCTTTTTTTTTTTAAGTGAAAAAACCCGAACCTTCACATCACTCCGAGCCTGCTACTAATGGACACTACCATTTACACTGTACATAGTCAGCACTGCAGGATCTCCCTAGGCTCTGATCAGGCCTGTTCCTTTTCCAAGGTTCCACTTTTTCCATTTGTAATACAGGTTTAATTTCAGCATGATCCTTTCTGGCTCGGTGGAATTGTTTGTTATTTAGATGTTTTTTTTTTTCAGAGTCTCAAGAATGTTTTCTAAAGATTGATTTATTTTATGCCTATTAATGATTTTGTCTGCATATATGTATGCTCCGTGTGGGTCCCTCGTTCCCATGGAGGTCAGAAGGAGGCAATGGATCCCCTGGAACTGAAGTTGATAGCTGATATTTGGGTTCTGGGAATCAAACCCAAGTGATCTGTGAGAGAAACAAGAGTTTTAAGCAGCCTAGCCATCTCTCCAACCCCCAAGACAGGGTTTCTTGTATCTTAGTCTTGCCTTGAACTTGTGATACATAGCCGAAGTTGACCTTGGCTCCCTGGTCTTAATGCCTCTGCCTTGTGATTGCTGGAATTGTTAGAGTTTGTTACCTTAATGAAGTGCTGGGATCAAACCCCAGGACGAGCACTTTACCAGCCAAACCACACCTCCAGCCCAGAATTTATTTATTTTTTTCAAATACTTGCCAAATTTGTAAAATACTAGCAGGTGGCTGGGCGGTGGTTTTACACAGCTTTAATCCCAATACTCAGGAGATAGAGGCAGGCCGATCTCTGTGAGTTTGAGACCAGCCTGGTCTGCAAATCGAGTTCCAGGATAGCAGGGCTATACAGAGAAACCCTATTTCAAAATTTAAAAAAAAAAAAAAAAAAAAACAAAACCAAACCCATGGGTATAGTTTAGAGGTAGAATTGTAGAATTGATCAGTGTAAGACCTTGAGTTCATTCTCTCCACACACACACACACACACACGACTTCTCTTGGTTTTTCCAAGAAGAAATGAAGATGATGGACTTAGTGATTTCCTTAGATGTCTCTCCAGTAAGCTGAGCTGTCTGGCTTGCAAGTCGTGGTTTCTCAGGCCTATGAAAACAGCACTTGGAATGAAAATCAGAACTCAGGGTCATTCTTCTCTACGGAGAATTTAAGACTATCCTGGGCCGCTTGAGGTTGCATCTGGAAAAACCAAACTAAATCAAAAAGAAAAGCCCCAGTGTTCAAGATCTCTCCTCCATTAACTGTGTGTGCATGGTAAGGGATTCAGATAAATAGCCCAGGTCGGGAGACATCTCAGTGTGGACAAAAGGATGCAGTGGGATGTATAGTCCATAAGTATACACACATTGTCTCTTTCTCTTTTCTCTCACAAAACAATCGTGCAAAGGTGATGAGAAGTTTCAGGGGTGCTAGGTCAATGGTGAGTAACAGCTAGGCAGGGGTGAAGTGTGGGGAAAGAGTGTGCAGAGGCCAGGAGTCCTGCTGTACTTGTTTCACAGGGTCTGAAATGAAGAGTTGGGGGAATGAGGAATGTGGGAACCAGTTTTCAAGGACTCTGGACTTTAGTCTGGGGAGAATTGCTGAACAGTATGAGCTAAGGCCTCACGTGATTGGAGTGGGTTTATGGATTTTGAACAAGTCCAAATTAAAAGTAGTGCCCGGTTTAGGCAAGGGAAGGTAGTGGTCATAGCTAGGGCAGGGACAGTGGAGGCTGGTGTAAATACACTAGGATAGAATTCGTTCAGGAAATGTAGATGTTTATTTTATATTTATTTACTTTTGGTGTTTTTGAGACAGGGCCTTAGTATGCTACATGAACTTGTGGAATCATCTTGCCTTTCGTAGGCTCAGATGTGCACCCACACACCTAGGAAGTTTGTCACCTGCACACCTAACTCAGGAAGTATGTATTTTTAGAGAGTTAGAGGTTTTGGGCTTGTTTTTTTTTTTTTTTTTTTAAGATTTATTTATTATGTATACAACATTCTGCCTCCATGTATGCCCACACACCAGAGGAGGGCGCCAGATCTCATTACAGATGGTTGTGAGCCACCATGTGGTTGCTGGGAATTGAACTCATGACCTCTGGGAGAGCAGACGGTGCTCTAAACCACTGAGCCATCTCTCCATCCTTTTTTGGTTTTTCGAGACAGGGTTTCACTGTGGCTTTGGAGCCTGTCCTGGAACTAGCTCTGTAGACCAGGCTGGTCTCGAACTCACAGAGATCCTCCTGCCTCTGCCTCACCAGCTTTTAACAGGATTTTTTTGTTTGTTTTTCAAGACAGGGTTTCTTTGTGTCTCTCTGTCTGCCCTTGGACTCACTCTCTAGACCAGGCTGGCCTTGAACTCAGAGATCTACCTCTTCCTCCTAAGTGCTTTGAGTAAAGGCACTGCCAGGCAGTGACCTAATAGAATGCAGCAAATAGAAAAAATCTGGATCAATATTACTTACTTAGGATGATTTCCAAGCAGGGTTCTTAGACATGCAGGAGAAGATAAAGCCCCCTTAAATGACTTTAAAGTAAATATTTTATTTATTTATTTATTTGGTTTTTCGAGACAGGGTTTCTCTGTGGCTCTAGAATCTGTCCTGGAACTTGCTCTTGTAGACCAGGCTGGCCTCGAACTCACAGAAATCCACCTGTCTCTGCCTCCTGAGTGCTGGGAGTAAAGACATGTGCTACTATTGCCTGGCAGATAACTTTTTAAAGAGTTCCATAAATAATACTGTGAACATGTTGTTTGGTTTGTTTTATTCCTTGCTATCCCGGGCTTGGGTCTTTGGAGAGTATACAGAAGGAGAGAATGAGCAAGCATTGTGCATGCTGCTTTAGATGTAGTATCTCGACATAGTGCAGCTGAGATTTAAACCCAGGCTTGTGCAACTCTAGATCCTGGACTGTTCCGCATCCCCAGGCACCTGTGGATTGTGCAGGCAGAAAGGCCCAGAAGAAGTAAACACACTCAACTGGTGTAGGGAAAGTCGGGCTTTTAGGTGGTCACAGAAATCGCAAATTTGACCAAAGGAAAGAAAGAGGATGGGGACAAAGTTAAAGGACTCTGGCATTCGGGGACTCAGAGGAAATGTCCTCAGAGTCAGGAAACACTTTCTGTCTTGTCAACAACTCTACTAGGCTATTCTAGAAAGCTGTTGTGCCTAAAGCAGACTGCTGGAAAACCACAGGCCCGTGGAGGATTACTTCTGTCCTGATGGAAATCTGTCTTCTACCGTGGCCCTTCCGTCCCCTTCTCGGAAGTTCTTATTCTTTACAGACCTTTGTTCTGCCCTTTATTCCACTCCTTTGGTGTTTAGTTTCGCCTGCAAAAGGAATGAAGAAGCAAGATTAAAGTTTCTTCCATGTTCCCTATATGCTAGGCTTTGTTCAGTCTCCACCCTCGTAATTTCAGAGCCTTCTCACATGGTGGGAGAAACCTGGGGAAAGTAAACAGGTTATTGTTTAATATGAAGCCCCTGCAGGAACTTAGCCATAGAGCCCCTTGCTTGATCCCTAGGAAGTCCGTGGTTACGACAGTTTGGCTTGCTGCCTGGATTGACTGGTTTTGTTGTCGGTTTAGCAGAAAGAATGGCTTTTATATTCAGGTTTTACTAGGTTATAAAATAGTAGGAAAGACAATTTTGGTGTGTCTGTTTGCTTGTATTATTACCTGCCTTCCATGCATCTTTCAAAACTGGGGAACAAAGTTCATATTTCTAAAGATGTTATTGGCAGGTACTGCTAAGATCAAGGGGAAAGGTTATTTCTACTCCATTGGCGTAAATATTCCCTCTCCCTTCTCCTTTTGATAACTCCTGTTCACTCTCCTCACTTATTGAGCACTGAATTCAGGGTCCCAAGCACGTCAGGTCTGTATTCCACCACGAAGGTGTTGTTAATTCTGAAGATGTGAGGAGAAAGCCCATCAACCCAAATCATCATGGCCAAATTAATTATAGCAATCAATTTATTTATATTTTAATTAATTTATACACTAATAATTTATTTGTATACACAGGCTACCTCCCCCTAAGGTGAAGTTCAAGAGATCATGATTGGATGTGGGGAAGATTTCTAATGCTCAGGGGTGGGGAGTTTCCAGATGGGGAATTTGACAGGGAAATCAGTGGGGTTTCAGAAACAGAACATAACAAGGTGGTCATAACAAGGTAGTTATAACAACCTTTGGAAATAAAGACATGGTTGCCATGTCCTGAAATAGGTAGTATAGTACCATCTGTAGGTAAGGTGGGGTATAGCCCAGTCCTGAGGAACAGAATTAATTATGACCAGTAGTGAATCTAGTTTGTCTTTACTGTAAGGTGACTTTCAAATATAAGGAGGCAGTGGCTGGTTTATCATTTTGTCCCCAGCCTTTTTTCCCTTTTCTTTTTTTAAATTATTTATTTATTTATTTTGCCTTGGTATTTTGCCTGCTTGTGTGTCTGTGTGAAGGTGTCAGATCTTAGAGTTACAGACAGTTGTGAGCTGCCTTGTAGGTTCTGGGAATTGAACCTCAGTCCTCTGGAAGAGCATTTAATACTCTTAACTGCTGAACCTGCAATCCTCCTGCCTCATCCTCCAAATAGCTAGGATTACAGGTTTGCTCCACCTGTTTACTTGTTTTGTTTGAAGCAGAGTCTCTCTATGTTGTCCTCGCTGTCCTAATACTTACTATGTAGACCAGCCTGGCCTCAAACTCAGAGATTCTTCTTCCTCTCCCTCCTGAGTACTGGGACTAACCACACCTATTCTTTTTTCATAGTAAGCAGAGTCTCCTATGGCCCAAGCTGGCTTCAAATTCAATATGTAGTGGGGGACGCATATAAATCAGATCCCGATCCTCCTGTCCCTACCTCCCAAATGTTTGGGTTACAGGCTTGCTCTGCTTTGCTTGGCTTCCCTTGCCTCAGCTGGGCTCCAGTATCACCTCCAGTCCTGGGTGGGTCAGTCTTTGCCGCTGTCCATGTGTGCCTTTGTGCAGATTTTGGCCAAAGCTCATCACATTGTAATGCTATCTGATTCTCCCACCAGACCATACTGACAAGGGTATTAGGACGCCTGTTTAAACATGTTGCTCAACACCTGGAATATCCACATTGGCTGACTGAACAGTTTTGTGCTTTTGCCCTTTTTCTTTTTATAGCCTATTTATTTATTTTGAGTCTCACTGTTTCTGGTTGTACTGTAACTCACTATGTAGATCAGACTGGCGTCAAACTCAGAGATCCTTCTGCCTCAGCTTCCCAAGTACTGGGATCAAAGGCCACAACCAGCCTTTTCTCTTTGTAGATAAGGTCTCATATAACCCATGCTGGCCTCCAACTTGCTACATAGCAAAGGATAACCTTGAATTTTTCATCCCTTTGCTTTTACTCCAGAGTTCTGGGATTACAAATTTATACAGCTATAGTTTATATGGTTCTGGGGAGCAGCTTGTGGACACATGCCCTAATCTAATTGCCTGTTTTTGATCTGTTGAAAATTCTTAGATTTATACTTCACTATTTTTGTGCTGTGTTGAAGTTGTTTGTTTAGTTTCTTTTTGTAGGAAAGACTTTTTGCCTTTTTTTTTTTTTTCGAGACAGTTTTTCTCTGTGGTTTTGGAGCCTGTCCTGGAACTAGCTCTTGTAGACCAGGCTGGTCTCGAACTCACAGAGATCCGCCTGCCTCTGCCTCCCGAGTGCTGGGATTAAAGGCCGACTTTTTTGCCTTTGACTCTTGGGAAAGACCAGCACATTTCTCTGTTTTTGTTTCTTTCTTTTTTCTTTTTTTTTTTTTTTTTTTTTGGTGGTAAACATAGGGTCCTGAGCAGCCATGTGTGCACTTTAGCCCCCTTTCAATTTTTTTTTTAAATATTTATTTATTATGTATACAATATTCTGTCTGTATGCCTGAAGACCAGAAGAGGGCGCCAGACCTCTTTACAGATGGTTGTGAGCCACCATGTGGTTGCTGGGAATTGAACTCAGGACCTTTGGAAGAGCAGGCAATGCTCTTAACCACTGAGCCATCTCTCCAGCCCCTCATTTTTTTTTTTTTTAAAGAGATTTATTTTGGGGCTGGAGAGATGGCTCAGCAGTTAGGAGCACTGTCTGCTCTTCCGAAGGTCCTGAGTTCAATTCCCAGCAACCACATGGTGGCTTACAACCATCTGTAGTAAGATAGTAAGATCTGGTACCCTCTTCTGGCCTGCAGGTACACATGCAGACAGAATATTGTATACATAATGAATAAATAAATCTTTAAAAAAAGAGAGAGGGAGAGATTTATTTACCAGCCTGGTCTACAAAGTGAGTTTCAGGACAGGCCCCCGAGAGAGATTTATTGATTAATTTTAACTTTAATTTTATTATTTATTTATTTTGGTTTTTTAAAACAGGGTTTCTTTGTAGCTTTGGAGCCTGTCCTGGAACTAGCTCTTGTAGATCAGGCTGGCCTCAAACTCACAGAGATCCACCTGCCTCTGCCTCCCGAGTGCTGGGATTAAAGGCGTTATTTTATTTTTTATTATTATTATTTTTTTTTTTTTTTCAAGACAAGTTTTCTCTGTGTAACACCCCTAGCTGTCATGGAACTAGCTCTTATATAGACCAGGCTTATTGATTGATTTTTATATACTTGTTTGTGTTAAACATGTATATAAAATATGCTTACAAATGTGAATGGAGGTGACATCATGCCTGGCTCAACCCCCCCCCCCCCACACACACACACAGGGTCTCTCTGGTTGTCCTGAAACTCATTCCGTAGACCAGGCTGGCTTTGAACTCATGGAGATCCACCTGTCTCTGCCTCCCAGATGCTGGGATTAAAGGCGTGTGCCATCACCGCCCTGGCCATATCTGGCTTTTATGTGGTGCTAGGCTTACGTTTCTCATGTTTGAGTGGCAAGTACTTCACGAACTGAGTCATCTCTCCAGCTTCCCCTTTTTAGTTTTATTTTGAGACAGAGTCTTGCCTGGTCTCTCAGTCTGGTCTTGAACACTCAGTGATCCTGCTGTCTCAGCTTCTTTAATTCTTTTATTTTTATTTATTTATTTATGTATTTATTTATTTATTATGTATACAATATTCTGTCTGTGTGTATGCCTGCAGGCCAGAAAAGGGCACCAGACCTCATTACAGATGGTTGTGAGCCACCATGTGGTTGCTGGAAATTGAACTCAGGACCTTTGGAAGAGCAGGCAATGCTCTTAACCGCTGAGCCATCTCTCCAGCCCCTCAGCTTCTTTAATTCTGTGATTACATGAGCACATTCATTTTGTTGTTGTTATTCTGTTTATTTGCATGAGTGTCAGAGGACCACTTGTGGGGTCAGCATTCCTCCACTGCCATGTGAGTCCTTGATCCGACTCGTCATCAGGTCATTTATCTGCTCAGCCCTCCAGTACATTTTGGTTTTGTTTTGTTTTTTTGGTTTTTCGAGGCAGGGTTTCTCTGTAGCTTTGGTGCCTGTCCCGGAACTAGCTCTTATAGACCAGGCTGGCCTCAAACTCACAGAGATTCGCCTGTCTCTGCCTCCCAAGTGCTGGGATTAAAGGCATGCGCTACCACCGCCCAGCTTTGGTTTTGGTTGGTTGGTTTTTTTTTTTTTTTTTTTTTTTGGTTTTTCGAGACAGGGTTTCTCTGTGGCTTTGGAGCCTGTCCTGGAACTAGCTCTGTAGACCAGGCTGGTCTCGAACTCACAGAGATCCGCCTTCCTCTGCCTCCCAAGTGCTGGGATTAAAGGCGTGCGCCACCATCGCCTGGCTTGGTTTTGGTTTTTTAACAGCCTGGGTGGCCTAGAAGTCACTGAGTATTGGGAAAAGGTTTTGATTTCTTGAGACAAGTTAGCTTGGAACTTTTGATCCTCTACCCTCAGTTTCCTGAGTGCTGGGATTACAGGCCATATCTCTAGGCTGGGTTTGTGTTTGGTGGGTGTTGCTAGGTGCTATACCACTGAGCTACTCTCTCTCTCTCAGAAACTGGAGCCTTTGAATGCTGTGTGAAGGCCAGCCAAGTTAGTAGTGTGGTTAGTGTCTGTCCAGGAGCTACTGGGTTTGGTTGATTTCAGGTACCTTGTCTCTGTCTCTGCTCATAGGCCCTTATATCACAAGGTATTTGCTCCCCGCATTCACTGCACCACTCCTATCTCTACCCCTTTTCTGAACCATGTTTTGCAGCAGTGGGTGGCTAGGCTCAAGGCAGCATTAACTTCCTCGCCGTTTATTTTCCCCTATGTTTTAGGAGACGATGGCTTCCTGTGTCCTCCTACACACTGGACAGAAGATGCCTCTGATTGGACTGGGGACATGGAAGAGTGAGCCTGGCCAGGTGAGGGATCGGGAAGAGGAGGGAATCTTCTTGAGTCTCTGTCAGAGGATCAGAGAGATTTGCAAGAGAGGCCCTGAATTTTCCCTAGTAAACCCCTATTATGGTTCTTGTAAGGCTAAGGGTAGTGGGAAGAGATGAGAAAAGAAGGGACAACCATGAATCCTAGTTTCCCCAGCTAACTCAGGAGGGACTGAAGCCTACATCTCTACGCATTGTTATGGCAGAGTTGGAGTCTTGCTCTGAGTCCCCATATATTACTTCCCACCCTGTATTGTGATTATGTTTCCTGTCCTACACACTTAGCTTTTAAGAACTGGCTCTTGGGGCTGGAGAGATGGCTCAGTGGTTAAGAGCATTGCCTGCTCTTCCAAAGGTCCTGAGTTCAATTCCCAGCAACCACATGGTGGCTCACAACCATCTGTAATGAGGTCTGGTGCCCTCTTCTGGCTAACTGTATAAATAATAAATAAATATTTAAAAAAAAAAAGAACCGGGAGTTCATTCCAGAAATGGAAAACTAGAAAGGTGATTAAAATAAATAAATAAATATTTAAAAAAAAAAAAAACTGGCTCTTTCCCAAGTACGTATTTTGTAGTTGGGAGCATAGTCAAAAGCTTGGGAAGTTACTTGGTCAACTGTATAGACAAGAGTTAGGGAAGATTTTTAGCTGAATTTTTGTTTTGTTTTGTTTTTCAAGACAAGGTTTCTCTGTATAGCCCTGGCTGTCCTGGAACTAGCTCTGTAGACCAGGCTGGCCTCAAACTCACAGAGATCTGCCTGCTTCTGCGTCCTGAGTTCTGGGATAAAAGGCACTGAGGCGAACTTTCTTTTCTTTCTTTCTTTTTTTTTTTGAAATTTTAGATTTTACTTATTTTTTTTTGTTTATGAATATGTTGCCTTTGTTATGTTTGTATACCATGTGTGTACCTGGTGCTCACAGAGGTCAGAAGACTACATTTGATCCCCTGAACCAGAGTTACCAAATATTGTGTTTCACCTTGTATATGCTGGGAACTGTACCCAGGTACTCTGGAGGAGCAGCCAGTGCTCCTAACTGCCAAGCCATCTCTCCAGACTTGAACTTCTGTTCCTCCTGTCTTTATCTTCTGAGTGCCGATTTACAGGCATAAGCCAGCACACTCTGTTCATTCAAGAGCTCAAATTTAAAGCTGGGCGGTGGTGGCGCACGCCTTTAATCCCAGCACTTGGAAGGCAGAGGCAGGGGAATCTCTGTGAGTTTGAGGCCAGCCTGGTCTACAAGAGCTAGTTCCAGGACAGGCACCAAAGCTACAGAGAAACCCTGTCTCGAAAAACAAAAAAAAAAAAAAAAAAAGAGCTCAAATTTAGGACTTCATACATGTTACACAAGCACTTCACCCCCTGAGCTATATCCCTAGCCTAGAATCTATGCTCTGGCTCTGACCTGCATGGGCGGCCTTAATATAGTCCTTCCCCTTTCCCCTCTCCGACTAGTGGAACTGAAATCTTTCCCTCCGGCAGGTGAAAGCAGCCATCAAGCACGCCCTTAGTGTAGGCTACCGTCATATTGATTGTGCTGCTGTCTATGGCAACGAGACCGAGATTGGGGAGGCCCTGAAGGAGAATGTGGGACCAGGCAAGGTGAGAATTGGGGAACATAAAGAAATGGGATATGAGAACCAAAGCTGAAACTGGACCTTGGTCTTGGATGAGGGAAGCTGGCATCCGCTCCCAGCATGTTCAGCTTTTTGACACTGTCATCTGTAAAGTTCATACTTGAGAATTACATGATGGCATTCAAAAGAAAACCTCATGTTTTAAGTTTATGATTTTGTATTGGGTCACATTCTGGGGCATACTTCTGTTCCTCTCCCATAGGTGTGGGTAGGTAAGACTGGGTACCCAGGGTTCTTCTCACAGTGGGCTCTGCCTCTGTCACAGGCAGTGCCTCGAGAGGAGCTGTTTGTGACATCCAAGCTGTGGAACACTAAGCACCACCCTGAGGATGTAGAAGGTGCCCTTCGGAAGACACTGGCTGACCTCCAGTTGGAGTATCTGGACCTCTATTTGATACATTGGCCTCACGCCTTCGAGTAAGCCTTGCCTCTGCAACTTTTTCTGGAATTTGGGGATTGGGTGTGTAGTGTTAGTAATTTATCATATTCACAGCTACAGAATGGGGTAAGAACACTTAGCTGTGCAACAAGCAGATGAGCTTATGTACCATGGGATCCTTACCTTTTCTGCAGCTAGGAGTTTAGGTATATAATAAGGAACACTTAGTGTATACCGTATGTTTATATGAGTGGTCTCTATCTAGTACTCTGTTGTTCAATCAGGAAACATGCTGCTCTTTTATAGTAGGTCCCCCAAGATTTTGGGCTGTGAATGTCTCTCAACAGAGGGTGTGAGATGTCTTGCATCAGCATTGTACCTTTGTCAGGTATACAGAACTCCCCCTGAGGGCCGGGCGGTGGTGGCACACGCCTTTAATCCCATAACAGGCGGATCTCTGGGAGTTTGATGCCAGCCTGGTCTACAAGAGCTAGTTCCGGGACGGGCACCAAAGCTACAGAGAAACTCTATCTCGAAAAACCAAAACAAACAAACAAATAAAAAAACACCCCCTGTGGAAGATAGCATTAAGGAAGTATACTAGAGAAAAGAAGATAGACTCTTGGCCCCTGAATGGTGTCGAATGTCTTTAATCCCAGTACTTGGGAAGCAGAGGCATGCGGATCTCTGACTTTGAGGCCAGCCTGGTCTACAGATTTAGTTCTGGGACAGCAGGTGCTACATAGAATCCTTGTCTTTAAAAACCAAACCAAACAAAGACCCAAAAATACAAAATCCAGGCCTATGAAAAAGGATGGGCTTTCCATGTAGATGTCATACCTGAGTTGTGAACTAGAAGGATGAGAAAGCATTGCTGTTTCTAATTCTTGTCACTTCATCCCTTGGTCTTAAAGTGGAGCACATAGAATAGCTGGAGGAGCAGGAAGGGCAGAAGCCTGACATCTTTGCTCTGTTTCACTCAGGCGGGGAGACAATCCCTTTCCCAAGAATGCCGATGGGACCATGCGATATGACTCCATCCACTATAAGGACACCTGGAAGGCTCTGGAGGCACTGGTGGCAAAGGGGCTGGTGAAAGCACTGGGCTTGTCCAACTTCAACAGTCGGCAGATTGATGATATCCTCAGTGTGGCCTCTGTGCGCCCAGCTGTCTTGCAGGTGAGCACTACAAACAGATGAATGGAAGGTGGGTTGTGTGTGCAGAGCATGGGTAATCAGGTGATGGATCTCCTCAGTGGAGACTGCAAGTTGTCCGAAGTGTTGTTGAAGGATTTGAAGTCCTGGAAGAGAATGAACTCACCAGTGCAAACAGTGGGCCTACAGGTCCACAGTGGAGGCTGCGACACCAGAGTTTGCTCACCGTTTCAGGTGGAATGCCATCCATACCTGGCCCAGAATGAGCTCATTGCCCACTGTCAAGCACGAGGCTTGGAGGTGACTGCGTATAGCCCTTTGGGATCCTCTGATCGTGCTTGGCGCCATCCCAGCGAGCCAGTCCTGCTTGAGGATCCAGTGGTCTTGGCACTTGCTGAAAAACATGGCCGGTCTCCAGCCCAGATATTGCTCAGGTATGGGACATTTTTAAGGTAGGGGAAAGGCCTAATTGGGTGGCAAGGACTGAGGAAATTATTCTTCTTGAGACAGGCTGGGCTGCAACTGTCTAGACCAGTGTAGTGATGAGGTGAGCAGGCCTGCTTTTCGTCCTGCCCGGCTACCGCATGGCTAGTTTTACACCCAAAATAACAACACACAAACTGTATTCATTTAAACACTGCCTGGCCCATTATATCTAACCTCTTCTTGTCTAACTCTCATATCTTGCTCAACCCATTTCTAATAATCTGTGTAGCACCACGAGATGGTGGCTTACCAGGAAAGATTCTAGCCTACACTCGTCTCGGGTTGGAGAATCATGGCAACTGCCTCACTTCCCTTCTTCCCAGCATTCTGTTCTGTCTACTCCGCCCACCTAATTTTCTGCCCTATCCAAAGGCCAAGGCAATCTCTTTATTAACCAATGAAAGTAACACATAGACAGATGACCCTCCTCCAAGACCAGGTTGGCCAAGAACTTACAGTCCACTTGCCTCTGCCTCCAGAGTGCTAAGAT
Source organism: Microtus agrestis (assembly GCA_902806775.1). Classification (NCBI taxonomy): domain Eukaryota; kingdom Metazoa; phylum Chordata; class Mammalia; order Rodentia; family Cricetidae; genus Microtus; species Microtus agrestis. The sequence goes on along the minus strand of CADCXT010000070.1, from coordinate 682,234 downwards.
TAAAGGGATGAGCTGCCATACCCAGCTCAAAGGGCTCTTTCCCCCTCCCCCCTTAATTTGTCTGAGTAGGACTGAGGATTTTCCATATGGGCTGGAGTGAGGCCACCGTGAGGCAGTCATCTATTCTAATGTGGCTCAGGTGGTCTAGGAATTAGGGAGGGAGGACAGCATTATGGTTAAAATGTTTCTGAATGCTAATTCATTTTCTTTATTTTCATTCCCCACCCAGATGGCAGGTTCAGCGGAAAGTAATCTGCGTCCCCAAAAGCGTTACTCCTTCGCGTATCCTTCAGAACATTCAGGTATTTGATCATTAGGTTCTGTCTTCTTTAATCTCACACCTTGAATCCCAGCACTCAAGGAGGCAGAGGCAGGCAGAGCTATGAGTTCAAGGCCAGCGTGGTCCATCTAGAGTGAGTTCCTGGTCCATCTACAGCCAGAGATACACAGAGAAACCCTTTCTTGAAAAAACCAAAGAGAGAGAGAGAGATGGAGATGCCCGATTCTACCTGCTAAGAGGCCGGTATTGAGAGACTCAAGCTACCACTCACAAGGCTGATTTTTCTGTCCCCCCCAGGTGTTTGATTTCACCTTTAGCCCCGAGGAGATGAAGCAATTAGATGCTCTGAACAAAAATTGGCGGTATATTGTGCCCATGATTACGGTAAAGATGTGTAACCATCCTGAGTCAGGGAACAGGGAAGAGGAGTTTTGGGGTGTGGTGGCCCAGGTGTGACTTCAGGCCTGCTGACTGGAGAAGGGGCAGAATGCTGGTGGGATTGCTACTCAAGGTGTACTGCTTGTTTCTTCTCTTTGCTTCCTCCTTTCCTGTCTTCCTTTCCTCTTTTTAAAAAAAAATTTTTTTTTTGAGACAGGGTCTTACATTTTTACCCTGACTGGCCTGGAACTCAGAGGTCTGCCTGCCTCTGCCTAAAGGTGTGAGCCACCACCAGGCCTATCCCCACACGCATCTTTTTTTTTTTTTTTTTTTTTGAGACAGGGACTTACACTGTCATTCTTGCTTTTGTGCGGCTCACTGTGTGGCTCAGGCTGGCTTTGAACCCTGCCATTCTTCCTGCCTGATTTCTCTCTTTCCCTTTGCCTTTCTGTTTCCCTTTCTTTCCTTTTAGGCCGGTTTTACACTCCATTCTTTTGCCTCAGCCTACCACGTTCTGGGTACACCAAGCTCTGCTTCAGTGGTCTCATTCTCTTGAAGTTGGGGAAAATTAGTATGATTCAGGTATAATGGACATAACGTGTGAGTCCCTGCTTACTGATGATCTTGTGACCTATTTAATTTCTCCAGTTAAATAATAAGAGAGGAGCTCAGGGGGCTGGAGAGATGGCTCAGTGGTGAAGAGCACTGACTACTCTTCCAGAGGACCCAGGTTCAATTCCCAGTACCCACATGGCAGCTCACAACTGTGTCTGTAATGCCAGGGTCAAACACTCTCATACAGACATACATTCAGGCAAAACATGGATAAAGTACAAATAAATAATTAAAAAAAGATAACTTGCCCTCATGCCACATTAAATTAAAAAAAAAAAATAGGAGCTCAGGAAACATTGTCGACCTTGTTGAAGTCTGCTACATATAAGGAAGTAAACAGATTCTAGCTACATTATTCCAGTTGATACTACGAAGTCTTAAGGGCAAGGTTAACCATGTACCAGGCAGTGGGTTTGATGCTGGAGTCACTGTCGATGTAACATTAACTGAGGCTTGGGTCCTGCTGATGTCAGCTGTCATAGTGCTATACATAGGTAAAATTCTTCAGAAGAACTGGAGGTAATGCCATGGGTCTTGGGAATGTCAGTGTTTGCTAATGCATTCATCTGTTCGTCTCTCTTTTCAGATGGATGGGAAGATGGTCCCCAGAGATGCTGGACACCCTCTGTATCCCTTTAATGACCCATACTGAGGCCATTGTTTCCCAGCTTCTCTTTCAGCTCCCCTGCTAAGTGTTGCTTGCTACGCCTGAGAAAATAAAGCCCTTGGAGCATATGCTTTGTCTGACTTGACTTGTTCTGTTAGGCTTGGGAGGGAAGTTGTCCTTAGGGACAGCTCAGATTCAGGATTGCTGCGTGGGACTTGTTTGTTTGAGATAGGGTTTCTCTGTCTATCTTTAACTGTACTGGAACTCATTCTGTAGACCAGGCTGGCCTCGAACTCACAGCCTTCTGCTTGCCTCTGCTTCCTGCGTGCTGGGATTAAAGGCGTGTGCCACCACGCCTGGGTAATATTAATATATTGGTTTAAAAGGCAAAACTTGAATTTTTATCATTCCCTGCCCCAGTCTGTATCTAAATTTAGGATTAGGAAGAACTTCCAAAATGTTTAGGGATCTCAGCCTACAGAATTATGAAAGATGGGGGTCTGCTTTTTTTCTCTTGGGTACAATAGTGAGTGTGCAGAGGCTATCCAAAGGAAGCAGGTGTCAGGTCCAAAGCTTGTCACCTAAGACAATAGTATCTTATCATTTCATCGAAGGTCATCAAATAGATTTTAGGAAGGATTTTGGTGACTCAAAGTGGCTCTAAAGTCTATCCATATGGTGCCTCAAAGCATTTTTCTTCCTTCACTGATAGTGTAAGTGCATGTGGATTAAGAAAAGTGCTCAGCCGGGCGGTGGTGGCGCACGCCTTTAATCCCAGCACTCGGGAGGCAGAGGCAGGCGGATCTCTGTGAGTTCGAGACCAGCCTGGTCTACAGAGCTAGGTCCAGGACAGGCTCCAAAGCTATAGAGAAACCCTGTCGTGGCGCCCCGGCCCCGCACAGAGCAGGCAGCAGAAAACCCTCCAAAAAAAAAAAAAAAAAAAAGAAAAGAATAGTGCTCATCCCTGGGGATATAATATAACTAAGATATGCAGGTCCCTGTAGTCTACCTGAGACAGACTTTAAGTAATTGCATAATTAGTTTAATTATAGTTGGAAGAAGTGCATCATGAGAAACCTACTTATTTAATCAGCCGAGATCTTAAGGATGAATAGAGATTAATTAGTTAAAGGAGGTGAGAGTAGGAACAGCATTCCAAATTGGACAGTGTAGGAAACAGGTTTGGAATTGGAAGGCATAGGAAAAGCCTGAAAAAGATGTGACAGAAACAAAGTGGATACAGAGGTGGAAGGAGGCCCAGTTCCGGGCTGGGAGGAACTGATTGACGAAGTTGTGTTAGAGGAGCTGGGAGTCTGGTTAGCAAGTTTGAAACCCTGAGTTTGATCTTCACCACCAAATAAAGTGAGTGTGTGGTTGAACACCTGTAGTCTTAGCACCAGGCAGGTAGAGCCAGGAAGATCAGAAGTTCATGGTCATTTGTGGCTAAGTCAAGTTTGAGACCAGTCTGAGATTCCATAAGACCTCACCCCAATTTTTTTTTTTTTTTTTTTTTGGTTTTTCGAGACAGGGTTTCTCTGTCATTTTGGAGCCTGTCCTGGAACTAGCTCTTGTAGACCAGGCTGGTCTCAAACTCACAGAGATCCGCCTGCCTCTGCCTCCCGAGTGCTGGGATTAAAGGCGTGCGCCACCACCGCCCGGCCTCCCAAAAAATTTTAAAGGATCAGACTGTCCGAATGCCAGAGAGATATTTCAACAGTTAAGAGTACATACTGCTCTTAGAGGACCAGGGTTCTAGTTTCAACTCACATACCAGGTAGCTCACAGTTAACCTGTAACTCTTCAAGTCCAGGGGGATCTGATGCCTCTGGCTTCTGTGGCCATCTACACTTACAAGCTCATACACAGATATATACACATAGTTGAAAATAAAATAATTATTTTTAAAAAATGCTTCAGCTGGGCGATAGTGATGCACGCCTTTAACCCCAGCGCTCGGGAGACAGAGACAAATGGATCTCTGTGAATTCGAGGCCAGCATGGTCTACAGAGCAAGTTCCAGGAACATTCCAAAGGTACAGAGAACTGTCTTGAACAAAGCACTCCAAAGGATGGTTCAGTGAGTAGAGGTGCCTGCTGCATCCTGAGTTTTATCCTTAGAACCCTTGTGGAGGTGGAAGGAGAGAACCGTCTTCTATCACTGCCTGGCCTACACTTCTTATTTTTTTGAAGAAGAGACTTGGACCCAGATGGAAGAAATGGAGAAGATATGCATCTGACTTGGTTTCTTTTCTGCTGTGAAGAGACACTATAACAAAGCAACTTACAAAAATAAAACTTTTAATTGGTGGCCTATAGTCTCAGGGTGAATCCAAAGTCATCGTGGTGGGAGCAGGCAGACAGTGCTGGAGCAGTAGTAGATTTGGAAGCAGAGAGAGAGTGAGGCTGGGCCTGGTTTGGGCTTTTGAAACCTCAAAGGCTGCTACTAGTGACACACCTCCAAGACCAGACTCCAAATACTTTCCAAAAGTCCCACCAACAAGAAACTTAAGCATTCAAATCCTGAGCCTATAGGGGCTGTTGCCGCTCAAACCACCACATCACCTGTATTAGTTCTCTTCACTGTGCTCAAATACCTGACCAAAGTAACTTAGGGAAGGAGGGGTGTGTTTTGGCTCCCGTGTTTGGGGACACAGTTCATGGCAGCAGGGAAGACATGGTGGCAAGCATGGTGATGGGAGAATGGGGCAGCTTGCTCACATCTGAAAGATTAGGAATTGCTAATCACACAGCAAATGGAGCTGACTATAAAGCTCAAGGTCCTCCCCCAGTGACCCACTTCCTCCAGAGAGGCACCACTTCTAAAGATCCCAGGACCTTCCACACCGGCACCAATAGCTAGGAACCAAGTGTTCAAACAAGGCTGTCGGAACTGTCTTCAGTTCTGTTGCTGTCATAACACACCATGACCAAAAGCAACTTGGGGAGGAAAGGGTTTATTTCAGGTTAACAACTCTTAGGTCATGCTCCATTTCTGAGGGAAGTCAGGGCAGGAATCAAGGCAGAAACCTAGAAGCAGGAAATAAATAAGACATGGAGAGGTATGGCTTACTAGGGTCTCCCATGGCTTACTCAGCTTGCTTCCTCATACGGGCCAGAACCACTTGCCCAGGGTACACCACTCACAATGGGCCTGCCCATATTAATCACTAATTAGAAAATGCCCTACAGCCAGGCGGTGGTGGCGCACGCCTTTAATCCCAGCACTCGGGAGGCAGAGGCAGGCAGATCTCTGTGAGTTCGAGACCAGCCTGGTCTACAAGAGCTAGTTCCAGGACAGGCTCCAAAACCACAGAGAAACCCTGTCTCGAAAAACAAAACAAAACAAAAAATGCCCTACAAGCTTGCTTAAAGGCAAGCATTATTATTTTCTTTTTCTTTTCTTTTTTTTTTTTTTTTTGAGACAGGATTTCTCTGTAGCTTTGAAGCCTATCCTGGAACTCGTTCTGTAGACCAGGGTGGGCTAGAACTCACAGATCTGCCTCTGCCTTCTGAGCACTAGGATTAAAGGCATGCACCACCACCCTGTTGTAGGAAACAGTCTTAAAGCAGGTACGTCGGATACCTAGCACTTGGAGGCTGAGGAAGGAGGACTGTGTTAGAGCAGTGTGGGCTACCTCGTCTCTCCACCCTCTTGTTACTCCTCTGATTTATCTCCATAGCTGCACCAGGGTTGAGAGGTTCTTTGGTCTTAGGGACTGAACTCAGGGTCTGAGCAGAAAATACCACTCGTTTACTCCCCTCACCATAGGTCATGTTTCTAAATACTTCTACAGCTTCCTATTACATTAAGAAATTTTTAGGGGGCTGGAGAGATGGCTCAGAGGTTAAGAGCATTGCCTGCTCTTTCAAAGGTCCTGAGTTCAATTCCCAGCAACCACATAGTGGCTCACAACCATCTGTAAAGAGGTCTGGTGCCCTCTTCTGGCCTGCAGACATACACACAGGCAGAATATTGTATACATAATAAATAAATAAATATTAAAAAAAAGAAATTTTTAGAATGTCAAGTCAGGGGCAGAGGTAGAGCTCAATGGTAGGTAGTATGGCATGGAGGTCAGGACAACTCTTGGCAGTTTAGTTCTCACCTGCCATCTTAAGGGACCTAGGGTTTGAATTTGGGTTCTCAGGCCCAATTAGCCATTTCATCAGCCCTCCCAATTTTCTTTCCCTTTCTTTTTGAGATGAGGCCTCACTATAGTAGCTCTAGCCATCCTGAACTTGCTCTGTAGACCTGCTGGCCTCAAGCTCCCAGAGCAGGGCATGCCTCCACCTTCCCAGTACCGGGATTTAGAACACATCCTAATGAGTTTGTTTTAACTTTTTTTTTTTTCTTTTTGAGGCAGGATCTCATTGTATCTCATACTGGCTGTGTCAGACCCTGTCTCACAAACTCCAGAAACGTTGGGTGTGGTGACATTCAGAAATAACCCTAGCTCTTGGGAGGTGGAAGCAGGAGGATCTGGAATTTAAGATTATCCTTGACTATGTAAAATTGGAGGCTAGCATCATATGAGACTGTCTCAGAAACAAAAGGCATGGTGGTTCACATCTTCAGTTCCGGCACTCAGGAGGCAAGAGGCAGGCAGATCTCCGAGTATGAGGCCAGCCTGGTCTACAGAGCAAGTTCCAGTATAACCAGGGCTCTACCGAGAAACCCTGTCTTAAAAAAGAAAACAAAAACAACATATCCATCATTCTCCCCCCAGGACAGTGTTTCTCTGTGTAACACACCTGGCTGTTCTGGAACTAGCTCTGTAGACCAGGCTGGCTCAAACTCAGAGTTCCTCCTGCCTCTGCCTCACAAATGCTGGGATTAAAGGCGTGCGCCACCACTGCCCAGCTAAAAGTTTTTTTTTTTTTTTTTTTTTTTGGTTTTTCGAGACAGGGTTTCTCTGTGGCTTTGGAGCCTGTCCTGGAACTAGCTCTGTAGACCAGGCTGGTCTCAAACTCACTGAGATCCGCCTGCCTCTGCCTCCCGAGTGCTGGGATTAAAGGCGTGTGCCACCATCGCCCGGCTCCAGCTAAAAGTTTTTGATTCAGCTATCTCATCTTGTTTAACACGAAAAAGAATTTGAAAAGTTAGGTGGTGGTGGCATGCCAGGGCTGTTACACAGAGAAATCCTGTCTCGAAAAACCAGAAACAAACCAAAACCAGAACAAATTTTTAAAATGGAAAGGAAAAGTAAGATCTAACAGTTAACTAAAAAGGGGAAAATCAGTTGCTGGGAAGGAGGATCATTCCTTTAAAATGATTGCTGCTCTTCTAGAGGTCTGGAGTCTGGATCCTAGCACCTACGTTCTGGTCATAACTATCTCTAATTCCAGCTCTAGGGGATCCAAATCCATACTTAGACATGTAAGACTTTAAAACAATCCTGAAGCCATTTTTGACAATTCTGAATCCTCTCAGCCTCTGTGCCATAGTGCTTCCCCTCCTCCCCTGGGAACCAAGGACCTAACAGCTACACTCGCACGTACTCAGTTCCTGAATAATTACCTATACGTATGTTTTGGTTCGGTCCCCTGGGAAACGGGGTCAAAATGACCTCTTACCTCATCTGATCTGGCAACAGCTCTCCAGTCAATTATTGGCAACAGCCCTTTCAAATAAGCCAATCAGAATAGTCAAAGAACAAGCCCCCTTGCTTCTGTGGCCCCTTTAAAAGTAGACTGTACCCGCTATTCGGAGTCCCTCGGCTTCCCGAATGCTGGGGGACCCTGTCATGACAGAATTAATAAAATCCTCATGCTTGTGCATCGGCTGTGGTGTGTGGTCTCTGGGGGGCGACTCCTTCTCGGTGTTTGGACGCTAGAGTCCAACAGACACACATTCATATACATAATTTTAAAAATGAAAAATAGTTGAGACAGGATTTCACTAAACTTAGCCTTGGTGTTTTGGAATCCATTATATAAATCAGACTACTTCGAACTCACAGAGATCCCAACACTCTCTGGAATGCTGAGACTAAAGATGTTTGTGACCACACCTGGCCTTTTAAACAAATTATTGTTATTATCATTATTTTCGATAAGTAAAAACATCCTCTGGGGGGGCTGGAGAGATGGCTCAGTGGTTAAGAGCGTTGCCTGCTCTTCCAAAGGTCCTGAGTTCAATTCCCAGCAACCACATGGTGGCTCACAACCATCTGTAATGGGGTCTGGTGCCCTCTTCTGGCCTGCAGGCATACACACAGACAGAATATTGTATACATAATAAATAAATAAATAAATAAATATTTAAAAAAAAAATCCTCTGGTAGTGGGTAACTCCACCAATGCAATAAATCAGACCAGTCCAAATCGAACCGAATTAAAGTCCAGGTTTTAAGGATTCCCAGGTGGTCCCAGGAAAGAGGGGAACATGGCCTTTCCTTAGAAGGCCCTTTAAATACCTTGTAGGTTAAAAAAAAAAAATACCCTGGGGGCTGGAGAGATGGCTCAGCGGTTAAGAGCACTGCCTGCTGCTCTTCCACAGGTCCTGAGTTCAATTCCCAGCAACCACATGGTGGCTAATAACCATCTGTAATGAGGTCTGGTGGCCTCTTCTGGCCTTCAGGCATACACACAGACAGAATATTGTATACATAATAAATAAATAAATAAATATTTAAAAAAATACCCTGTAGGTATGGTCTTGAGCATTTCTGTGGGAGGAGCCACCACTTGGCAGGCTTTCTGAGACTGGGCAAGTTTTAAGAGGAGGGGGGTGAGGCAGAGCTCCACCTGAACAATTATTATCATTATTACTTGGTTTTTCAAGACATGATTTCTCTGTGTACCTGACTGTCCTGAATTTAGCTCTATAGACAAGGCTGGCCTCGAACTCAGGGAAACCCACCTGCCCCTGACTCCTCACTGATGGGATTAAAGGCGTGTGCCACCATGCCCCACTAAAAAAAGTTATTATTATTATTATTATTATTTTGGTTTTTTGAGACAGAATTTCTCTGTAGCTTTGTAGCCTCTCCTGGAACTCGCTTTGTAGACCAGGCTGGCCTCGAACTCACAGAGATCCGCCTGTCTCTGCCTCCGGAGTGCTGGGATTAAAAGCGTGCACCACCACCGCATGGCTTAAAAAAGTTATTTTTAAAAAATTCCGCTTACTTTTATGTTTATGAGTGTTTGCTTGCATGCATACATGTGTACCATGAGTGTGCTAAGTGTCTCTGGAGGCCTGAGGACGGCACTGGATATACTGGAACTGGAGTTACTGAGAGTTGTAAAACAAGATGGATATGGTGTTGCTCATCTGTACCCCAGCACTTGGGGGCAGGCTGGTCTCTGTGAGTCCTTGTCCCTTTCATATGAAAGAAATAATTACGGCCCGGCGGTGGTGGCGCACGCCTTTAATCCCAGCACTCGGGAGACGCGGAGGCAGGCGGATCTCTGTGAGTTCGAGGCCAGCCTGGTCTACAAGAGCTAGTTCCAGGACAGGCTCCAAAGCTACAGAGAAACCCTGTCTCGGGAACAAAGAAAAAAGAAAAAATTAAGTAAGATAGCAAAAAGGTTTAAAGTGTGTTAAATGCAGAGGGATTCAGCTCAACAACTCAGTCCTGGAATATGGGGAGGCATCCCTGGATTGGGCCAGCCAAAAGGGGTGGATCTAGAGGGAGGAGGAAACAGCCGAGTGCGTTTCCCTCTCGCAGTTTTGAATCTAGCGCGATAGATTCGTCTGTAGCCAATCCTAGACCAGCATCCTCTTTCGTCAGTAGTTGCTGAGGCTCCGAGCCACGAGTCTCTCTGGTCAGTTCTAGCCGTTGCTGTTGTACTCGTGCTCGGGTCTTGCGTTTCCATCCGTTAAGAGTGAGAGGGCACCGAGAAGACCCGTAACCTCCTCGGGTATCCCCCGCCAGACGGAAACCCTCGGCTACTCTTTCCACACCCGCAGACTCACTGCCTCCACGTAATGTGGGAGCTCTCTAGGCTGGCTCCGTCAGAAGTTGTAGTGCCAAGATTCTGGGGTTTTTAACACGACTAGCTACAGGCACAGGAAGTTTTTGTTGTTTCTCTTCCCCTCATTCTTTCTTTCTTTTACTTTTTTTTTTTTTTTTTTTTTGAGGAAAGCCGACCTGGGCGGGGAAGTGTCCTTGTGACGGAAGGGTTTTGAGTCCTGGCCCTTTAAACCCGAGGGGGAGGATCCGGAAGTGGATGGGCGGGGCAAGAGGCCCTGCTATATAAGAGGGCCCCAACCGCGCGGGGTCTCCAATCTGCCATTTTCTGTCCCCGAGGGAGTCTTCGCTGCCCTGAGTCCTCTGCTGTCTTCACAGGCAGTGTTCTGCCCACCGGCCCGCCACCTAAGGGGAACGATGGCCACAGAGTCGACAGCCACTGCTGCCATCGCCGGGGAGCTGGTTTCCGCTGACAAGTAAGCCGGACTGTGGCGAGCTGGAGGCACTGGCCAGTCGGCGGGGAGAGCCGGGACTGGGCTTGGCGGGCGGGACAGACGCCGTCCCCGCAACGCCCTCGGGTTGGTGCGGGAGCCCCGCGACCGAGGAGCTGGCGGCCGGCGGGGACGGCGGGTGGCTGGCGCCCCCTGCCCGGCTTTCCGCGGCCGCCATCTTGCCGGGGGCAGCGGCGGCTGGCTCCATCGCCTGCCCCTTTTCTTCCTCCCCCGGCCCGGGGCTGCGGGTGGGGAGGCGGGGCCCTCCGCCGCCGCTCGACTCCAGAGCCCTTGCTTTCCGCGCACGGCTTGCGTGAGCCTGGGTAGAGAGAGTCGGCAGAGGAACCTAGAAAAATGACCAACAGATTTGGCGCCAAAAAAAAAAAAAAAAAAAAACCCACACACGAGGATTGAGGCTTGGACCGGAGCGCCCTAGTGGGCGGGGCCTCGGGGAGGGCGGGGCTTTGCACGCGTGCGTTCCCTGCCCCGAGCTCCCGAGGAGGGGGCGGAGCCTCGAGGAGGCGGGAAAACTCCATTGTTTGGGGTTTCAGCGGCTCGTGCCTCAGCTGGTGCGCAGTGAAGTTTATCCGGGACTCTGGCCACAGGGCCGCAGTCCGAGGGTCGCCACGGGGCTGACGCTCCGCCAACCCTCCGCCTCGGCTGAGATGCGTTGTGATATTTTAGGCTTTCCGTTGCGGGTCGGGGATTTGCTTGCTTCAGGGGACATTTTCATACTCTTAAGATCTTAGGTAGAAGCTACGCGGAGCTTTCCGCCTTCGCAGTGTTACTTGGTAGATGAGTCTGCTAAGGGTAAGGACCACAAAGAAGGAATAAAATTGCTTTGAGAGCTTCACAGTGCTAATACACGTGAGCCCTTCTCTGGTTAGTGCCCAGAAAAACCCGTCATTTGGAGGAAGATGTTTTCCATGCAGTAGGTCCTATTTGCCAACCTTCCCTTGTCTTTTAGGAGCCTGCCACTATGTTTTCGTCCCTGTATATTTTAGAAGTTTTGCTTCTCGCACAAATAAAGGTGGCTGTGAGATTTTTGAGTGGTTTTGGTATAGGTTAGGTATTTTAGTTGACATTTTAATTAGTACATTTGTACCAGAGATTAACGATAACTTTGCCCAACCTACCTATCACCCTTTGGTTCTTTTCATAGTGGGTTCTTGAAAAGCAGTGTTTTTTCAGACCACTCACTCAGTAATTTGGGAACTACAGTTTTAATTTTAGATTCCCATTTCCTGCTTTTTTATTGATTGCTTATGACCAGAGTAGATTGATTTGCTAATTCTGTAGAATTTATTACAAGAGCGATCTCTCTTTATGGTGCTTCCTGAACAGCTGTTATTACATTGGGGATCCTCATCCTTCCAATACTTTAAAGTTTGGGGATGTAGCTCGGTTAGTTTGCCTAGCATGTATGAAGTCTTCAGTTGAATCTCATCACAGAATTTTTCATGTCATTTGTATCCAGTCAAACTTTGGCCACTGGTAAAGTAATTTTCAGCTTCCTGACAGGGTATACATAGAAAATTACATGCTCACTTATTTTAAAAAAGCCTCAAACTTTTATTTATGTTTGCTTGTTTTTCGAGACAAGGTTTTTAGGTCAGACATTCCTGACTGCCCTGGAACTTGCTCTGTAGACCAGGATGGCCTTGAACTCAGAGTTCTGCCTGCATCTGCCACCCAAGTGCTCTAATTAAAGGCCTGCACCACGCCACAACCCCCACTTCCCCGCCACACGTTTTTGTTGTTTTTTTGAGATAGGGTTTTACCTCTCTCTGCTGGGATTAAAGGCATGCACCACCACTGGTGCCCTGCCACAAACTGAGGCATTGAACCATGAATTGCATACTACAGTATAGCAATGTTATGTATTGGGTGTGCTGTAGGTTTTTTTTTTTTTCCTTCTGAGACAGGGTTTATCTGTGATCAACTCTGACTGTTCTAGAAATCTTATTTGTAGACCAGGCTGGCCTTGAACTCAGATCTGTCTGCTTCTGCCTTCCTAGTGCTCGGATTAAAGGGGTGCCCTACCATTTCATTGCCCAGCGAGTTGATAGTGTTTTTTTTTTAAACAGTTTTTTTTAAATATTTATTTATTATGAATACAATATTCTGTCTGTGTGTATGTCTGCAGGCCAGAAGAGGTCACCAGACCTCTTTACAGATGGTTGTGAGCCACCATGTGGTTGCCGGGAACTGAACTCAGGACCTTTGGAAGAGCAGGCAATGCTCCTAACCACTGAGCCATCTCTCCAGCCCTCATAGTGTTTTATGAACTTTTAATAGGATACATGTGCAAAGCTTTAGGGTATTTAGAAATACAGCACAATCTGACATCACCCTGTGACATGTCTTCTATTTCATGAAAAAAAATTATCTTTACATATTGGAAATAATTAAAAAACCTAGTCCTTTAACCATGGTAGTTAACAAATATTTATTTGTTTATTTATTCAGTATGTATACAATGTTCTGTCTGTGTGTATGCCTGCAGGTCAGAAGAGGGCACCAAACCCCATTACAGATGGCTGTGAGCCACCATGTGGTTGTTGGGAATTGAACTCAGGACCTTTGGAAGAGCAGGCAATGCTCTTAACATCTGAGCCATCTCTCCAGCCCTAGTTAACAAATTTTTACCTGAGCAGGGTGGTGGTTTTGCACGCCTTTAATCCCAGCACTTGGGAGGGAAGGTAGAGGCAGGCAGTTCTGTTCTGTAGGGAAACTCTTCAAAAACCAGAAAACTTTATCCCTGTACCATTGGATCAACATAATCAGGTAATCCTTAGTGCTGGAGGATGTTGGTAGGTCAGTGGTTGAGCACTTATTTCAAGCCTAGCATGTGTAAGAATTTGCCTAGTATAACTAGCTGTTGCAGAGTTTGTACATAAGAATCAAAAAGGTCATTCCAGGATCTGGTAGATAGCCTTTTTTTATTCTTGTACCTGAAGGTACTACCTTTTAAATTGAGCCTGTTTTTATTTTCTGATTCTTGCCGTGAAGTTGCTGTTTACTTAAGTGGTTTAGGATTAAATTTTATTTATTTTTGAGACAGTTTTACTATATAGTTCTGGCTGGCCTGAAACCCACAGAGACTGTATGACTGTGTTTCCTACTTTGCCTTCTTGAGTGCTGGGATAAAGGTGTGCACCACCACTGCTGGGCTTGTTTTAGTTTTTAAGCTATGTTATTGTTTTGTGTAACATTAAGGGGAGCACATGTCAATAGAGGTCAACTTGAGTGAACCATTCTACCGTGTAGATTCCAGTGATGAAACTATGTTGTCAGGCTTGGGAGCAAGTGTGACTTTAGCCACTAAGCCATCTTATTTATTGACCCAAGAATTGAATTTAATAATGCATTTGAGTCAGTAATACTTTCTTTTTTTGGTTGTTTAAAGCAAAAACTTTTATATTTTTTCTATTCTTCTGACTTTACATTCAAGCTTAAAGTATCTTCTGTTTTTTTTTCTTTTTATTCTTCGTTGCAGAATTGAAGATGCCCCTGCTCCTTCTACCTCTGCAGATAAAATGGAGAGGTGAGATAATATGGTACAATTATGATCATAATTACAGTGAAGTAATAAAACTGAGGATAGTTTGCTGACTACCTTAACTCACAGTAGTCAAATACTATATTACTGGAACTGTACCTTTGGCCCTTCAAGTTTTCTTCTTGGATGCCTCTAAGGTTCCTTTTTAGGGATTCATTTAGATTTTTTTTTCTCTTTCCCTTCTCTCTCTTCCTTCCTTCCTTCCTAGTGTTTTTTTTTTTTTTTTTGGTTTTTTCGAGACAGGGTTTCTCTGTGGCTTTGGAGCCTGTCCTGGAACTAGCTCTGTAGACCAGGCTTGTCTCGAACTCACAGAGATCCGCCTGTCCTGCCTCCTGAGTGCTGGGATTAAAGGCGTGTGCCACCATCGCCCAGCCCTAGTGGTTTTTTTTGAAACAGGGTTTCTTTGTGCAACAACTCTAGCAGTCCTGGAACTCTAGACCAGGCTGGCCTCGATCTCACAGACATCCGCCTGCCTTTGCTGAGATTAAAGGCATGCACTACCACTGCTGGGTTCATTTAGATCATTTTTATAAAATCTGCTTCTTTCATCATTCAAACCATTGGTGCTAATGTTAACGGTGGTAGATAAACTTGTATCTTTCTGACATAAAGACTTGTGCCACCAGACCACTATGTATTGCTAGTAGATTATTGAAAAATACCTAGATATTTGGAAGACATTTTGTTCAAAATGAGAACTTTCCTTATGGGAATCAACTGACAGTATCTGTTGCCGTTTATAGATTTTGAGGTAAATGAAAATTAAGATTTTTGAGGATTGGTTATAGTGATTATTATAAAACATTGGCCAAAAGGTATCTGGGCAAGAAAGGATTTGGCTTAATACTTCAAGGTCCATCAATAAGGGGAATCAGAGAGGGAACCATGGCAAGACTGCTAGTATTTTCTTTGGTTTGCCCACAGACTCATGGTAAGCTAGTTTTGTTTTTGTTTTTCCCCTCGACAGGGTTTCTTTGGGTACCCTGACTATCCTGGAACTTGAACTTGATCTTGATCTGTAAACCGGGCTGATCTCGAATTCATAGAGATCTGTGCCTCTGCCACCCAAAAGCTGGGATTAAAGGTGTGCTCAGTTTTTTTGTTTGTTTGGTTTGGTTTGGTTTTTCAAGGCATGGTTTCTCAAGTAGCTAGGATACCCAGTATATGGAATCCTGGGACAGGAGTTATCTTGGGCTAAAAGAGACACTATCTCAGAAGCAACAGCAGTAAGACTTAGAAATAATTTAAGATTTTTTTTTCAAATATTTATTTATTTATTATGTATACAATGTTCTGTCTGTGTGTGTTCCTGCAGGCCAGGAGAGGGCACCAGACCTCATTACAGATGGCTGTGAGCCACCATGTGGTTGCTGGGAATTGAACTCAGGACCTTTGGAAGAGCAGGCAATGCTCTTAACCGCTGAGCCATCTCTCCAGTCCATAATTTAAGATTTTGGAAAGTATTTTTGACCACAGTGAATTTGACAGTATCCCAATATTTTAAAAAAAGTTCTGATGAAGCTGGAGGTGACTTTAAAAAAATGTGGTTTGAGCTGTATTTCTAGTTATTCTAGGGATTGAAACAGGAAGATTAATTGCTTTAGCTTTAGTTTATGGCCTTTCTGTACATTTGGTGAGGCCCATTCCCCATTCTTTTTTACTAAGCCCTGAAATTACAAGTATGGATCTATCTTTTTTTTTTTTTTTTAATCCTTTTTAATGAGTATCTTGTAACTATCCTAAGGTGGTCTTTGCTATGTAGTTGAGGATGACCTTCCAAGTGCTGGGATTAAAGGCACGTGCCACTGCCAGTCCTCTCAGCCTTCTATTTATTTAGTGTTTTTGTTTGTTTTTGAGAGAGGGTTTCATGTAACATAGGTTTGCCTCAGTCTCCCATTATTTTCTGTGATGACATTAATTTATAATTCTCTTGCCTCTGTTTTTCAACTCCTGAGACATATGCCCCCCCCACTTGCTTTTATGTACTTACTGCTGGAGATCAAATGCAGGACTTTTTGTGTTTGCTTATTAGGCAACTTTTATCAACTGAGGTATATCAGTCCTTCATCGTTTATTTTTTAAGATAAGACTCACTAGACTTGGCTAGCCTTGAATTTTTAGAGATCCATCTGCCTCCACCAAACTTGGCTTCTACTTGTTTTTTTTTAACGTTATATATGTGTACATATAAATTTGTAAACGCCACAGCATGGATGGTGGAGTCTAGTGGAGGTCCCATAACAGCTTATGAGTTTCTCATTTTCTATATATGAATGCTAGGAATTGATTGAATTCAAGTTTCCAGGCATGGAGGCAAGCACTTTTACCTGCTGAGCCACGCCTAAAGTTAATTTCTGTATTATGACGTGAGATATGAATTTTGGTTTATTTATTTTTGGATCATTTATTTAAGATTTGGTTTTTATTTATTTTTTTAATTATCTTTTTAGTGTATGTTTGAGTAGCTGTGCTAGCTTATGCCCTACATACATCAGGATTCTGCAGGGCGGAAGAAGGCACACTAATTTTGCTGGATTGAAGTTACAGTTAGGGCTACCATGTGGGTGCTGGGAATTGAACCTGGGTCTTATGGAAGAACAATCTGTTCTCTTAACCCCTAAGCTACTTCTCCAGACCCCTACTTTTTTTTTTTTAAACTATCAGTTTTATTCTAGGATTGTTTGCTCTACAGATTATAGATTACACATTTCCTATTAATTGTTTGGTACCTTTGTCAAGATTTTTTTAAAAAGACTTATTAGTGTTCTACCTACATGTACACCTCCATGCCAGAAGAGGGCTCCTGATCTCATTACAGATGGTTGTGAGCCACCATGTGGTTGCTGGGAATGAGCAGCCAGTGCTTTCAACCTCTGAGCCATTTCTCCAGCCCTCTGTCGAGATTTTTTGTTTGTTTTGTTTTTCGAGACAGGGTTTCTCTGTGGCTTTGGAGCCTGTCCTGGAACTTGCTCTGTAGACCAGGCTGGTCTCGAACTCACAGAGATCCGCCTGTCTCTGCCTCCCGAGTGCTGGGATTAAAGGCGTGCGCCACCACTGCCCAGCTCCTCTGTCGAGATTTTAATTGCCTATATTGTGTAGATCTATTTTGTATTCTGGTCTGTTCTTTTTATTTTATGCTTTATACCATAATGTCCTATTTTTTCCCCTATAATGTCTTACCTTAATCACCGTCTCCTACCTAAGTGTTTTTCTTTTGTGGTATAAGGGACTTGATTGAATCCAAATTCTCACGCATGCTAAGAAAAGGTTTTAACCGAGTCACTCAGTTGTATTTCCAAGTCAAACTACATGCTTTGTCCTTCCTTCCTTCCTCTTTTTAATTTAAATTGTTTTGCTGCTGAATGGTGGTGGTTTATGCCTTTAATCCCAGCACTCCCAGAGGCAGAGACAGGCGGATCTCTTGAATTCGAGGCCTGCTTGGTCTACAAAGTGAGTTCTAGGCTTCAAAGGTATAAAGAAACCCTGTCTCAAGAAACCAAAAAAGAAACCCCCCCCCAAAAAAAGTTTTGCCTTTGTATATTACATGTACCATGTGCTAGCACAGTCAGAAAAGGGCATTGCATTCCCTGGAACTGGAGTTAGTGATGGTTATAAACTTCCATATAGGTACTAGGAACTGAATCTGGGACCTCTGCAAGATTAGGCACTTAACTGCTGAGCCTTCTCTCTGCCCCCCTTTTTTAAGACAAAGACTTACTTTATAGCTTTGGCTCCCCTGAACTATGTAGACCAATCTGGCCTCCAATCATAGAAATAGGCCGCCTCTGCCATGTGATTTTAGTGGGATTAAAGTTGTGTGCCACAACACCATCTTTCTGTTTTTAGATGAGGTCTGATAACTAGGTTTATCTCTATATCCTGAGTTCTGATACTATAGATATCTATGAACATGTCTTGTTTATATAGTTGTAGAGATGGAACCTAGAGCTTTGTACATATTAGGAAAGCATAGTTAACATCTCTATCCTCAACCTTGTCTGTTTTGTTGTTTTGGTGGTTGATCCCCCCCGCCAATGATTTCTCTGTGTAACCCTGGTTGTTTTGGAGCTCTGGTCTCAAAATCAGAGATCCACCTGTTTGCCTCCTGAGTGTACCACCACTACCTTTTTTTCTTTTCTTTTCTTTCTTTCTTTCTTTCTTTCTTTCTTTCTTTCTTTCTTTCTTTCTGTCTGTCTGTCTTTCTTTCTGGTTAATTTTTTCTTTAGCTAGTAAACTTGTATGACTTTGGGGTTCCTTAGTGATTCCTTTTTTATTGTATATAATAACATTGGTAAAGCATTTGTGAATGTTGCGTTTCTAATTTCTTGTTTGTGTTTGTTTTGATTTATTGAGTCAAGGCAAGGTTTCACTGGTAACCTTGGCTGTTCAGTAACTAGCTCTGTAGAACAGGCTGACCTTGAACTCACAGAGAGAGATCTGTGATTAAAGTTGTATGCCACTTGCCACCCTTCACATACACAACCTAGCCTTTTCAGTCAATCCTGCGTTTGCCGTTAGAATGCTGGGATTATCTATCATCATGCCCAATTAATTTGCTAGGTCTTCCATAGTAGTCCAAAATTAAAAATTTATATTGTTATGGTTTAAATGTAAAATTGTATTCAGTGAGTATTGGTTTAAACAATATTTGTTACTGAATAAAATATTTTTCTTGCAGTTTGGATGTGGATAGTGAAGCTAAGAAACTATTGGGATTAGGACAGAAACATCTGGTAATGGGGGACATTCCATCGGCGGTTAATGCATTCCAGGAAGCAGCTAGTCTTTTGTAAGTATATGTTTATTATAAAACAGTATTATATTGCCAACCAACCTTTAAAAGTTTTTCTATGGGGAGAAAGAATGAAAACTAAGGATATAGTTAAATGGTAGAGTACTTGTCTAATATATATGTCTAATCTTCTGAACCACAACTCTGGCTCTTTACTTCCCATAGAGGAGTTTTTCTTGTAATTCTAAGCCTAAGTATCATTTCGTAATTTCAGTAATTTTTCTGAGTAATGTGATTTTTTTTTCCAGTCATTACTGATTAAAAAGACAATTAAAACCAGACAATAGTGTGCATGCCTTTAATCCCAGCACTCGGGAGGCCGAGGCAGGTGGATCCTCTGAATTTGAGACCAGCCTGGTCTACAGAGTGAGTTCCAGGACAGCCTGGGTTACATAGAAACCCTGTCTTGAAAAGCAATAAAAGAAAAAAAAGACAATTTATTTTTACTCTTTATTATTTAAAATATGATTGGGTTCAATAAAAATATGATTGGTTCTACAGAACTTATTCTGTAGACCAGGCTGGCTTTAAATTCACCAAGATCCTCCTGCCTCTGCCTCTCAAGTGCTGGAATTAAAGGTGTGTACCACCATCGCTTGGCTAAGAGATCTTGTTTGATTACTTTTTTTTGTTTTTAAAGAAACTATTTGTTGTGTTTGCAGGCAAAACACCAATGAACATAAAATAAAAGTAAATTATAGGGAAAAAAACAAACCCAAAAACAATAGTCTTCATTTCAGTATAACTATTCATGATTCTTTTTTTTATCAAGTAAGTTCCAATCAAAGGTCTTGTAACTATTCTGGTCCATAGTGATATTGGTAGTGTGGCAGGAGGAATACCTATTATAAAATACCTCGTTGGTAGTACTTAAAATATATATTATATATGTGTGAAGAACATGTAACATTAACATCATGTGTTAACTAGCAATGAACAATGTTCAGACTAGATATTTACTTTCTTTATAGAGGCAAGAAGTATGGAGAAACAGCTAATGAATGTGGAGAAGCCTTCTTTTTTTATGGGAAGTCACTTTTGGAGTTGGCCAGGTATGTCTTGGAAAGCCTCATTTTGTAAATAGAATATTTTATATTACTTTGGCCTGTTTAAAAATTGAAGCTTTCTTGTTGGCTAAAATTATTTATGCAAAAAATGAAATTTTGGGGTTTTGAAATAGAAGCTAAGATATTTTCTTTTTTTTTTAAAATATTTATTTATTTATTTATTATGTATACAATATTCTGTCCGTGTGTATGTCTGCAGGCCAGAAGAGGGCACCAGACCTCATTACAGATGGTTGTGAGCCACCATGTGGTTGCTGGGAATTGAACTCAGGACCTTTGGAAGAGCAGGCAATGCTCTTAACCACTGAGCCATCTCTCCAGCCCCGATATTTTCAATAATAGATAATGATTGATCAGAGTTTAAGACAGGGTTGTGAACATTCAGAAGTATTCTGAGCTAGCTCAAAACTCAATAATGACCGTATGGAGGACAATAAGGAATACATTAAAGTGTCTAGTAAGGAGAAATTTCTGCTTGTTATGATTCCACATTTGTGAATTTCCCAACACCTGGGGAGCCTAAACCGGAGGATCAAGTTTAAGGGGAGCCTAAGCAAGCCTAAGAGTGACCCTGTTCCAAGCCCATGTTCTTCTCTACAGTTAAAAGGACTTACTATTAATGTTCTTGGAAACCACTCAAGAAATTTATTAACATGTCTGAAATATTTGAAACCATATAAAATGACGAACGATCAGTCTTTACATACAGTTCTCTTTTTTTTTAAAAATATTTATTTATTTATTATGTATACAATATTCTGTGTGTATGTCTGCAGGCCAGAAGAGGGCACCAGACTTCATTCCAGATAGTTGTGAGCCACAGTTCTCTTTTTTTTTAAATATTTATTTATTTATTATGTATACAATATTCTGTGTGTATGTCTGCAGGCCAGAAGAGGGCACCAGACTTCATTCCAGATAGTTGTGAGCCACCATGTGGTTGCCGGGAATTGAACTCAGGACCTTTGGAAGAGCAGGCAGTGCTCTTAACCACTGAGCCATCTCTCCAGCCCCCTATAGTTCTCTTTTTATGTTCTTAATTTTGTGATTATTCAAAACACTTAATGACTTGGTTTGAAAATGTTGACAGAACACTGGCCCTTTAGAGAAATGGGACTGGATGTGATGTTTGGGAAATAGTATGTTCCTGCTATACAAAGAAATTAGTATTTTAATTCATAATAATGGGTTTCATTAGGACTTTTCTTATATAATCATCATATAGTTCAATTATTTTTACCCCTGTTTACCCTCTCATGCCCTTCAAACTTGTGTTAATACTCTTCTTCCCAGCTGTGCCCCTGCTTCCTGTACTTTGATGTGTGCTACCAGTGAGTTTTGTTAGGTTCATTCATAGGCAAGAGGGTAATTTATCAGTGGTTGCACACTGAAGGAAATGTCTTTGGCTTCCTACCAGTTATTGTCAGTATATATAAAAATTTTCAAGTAAGGCTGAAGCCTCATGAGCCCCTCCTATTTTCCCTGACCAGTTGCTCGCAGGCCTATTCCTGTGGCGATCTTGCATAGGCGATCACGGTTGCTGGAGAGCAGAAGAGTGTTCTTGTCTTATCATATCTGGAAATTAGTGTCCTCACCCTTCATTTCCAATTACACATTCCTTGTGCCTCTTCTTGTTGTCCCCTGAGCCTTGGAAGTATAATACAGATGTCCCAGGGTGAGTCCATGGCTATCATGGAAGGGAGCATCACAGCAAATCAGTAGGCATGGCACTAGAGAATTATCTGAGAGCTTAGAACTGAGGCAGCAAACTAGATGTGGAGAGAGTAAATTGAGAATGTTACCCCTAGTAACAGTCCTCTTCCAACAAGCCAAACCTCCACTAATTGGGGATCAAGCTATGACCCTAACATGAGCCTATGGGGGGTAGGTTTCATTCAAACCACTACCAGGTGTCACTGTGTAAACCAGGCTGGTCTTGGATTCAGAGAATTGCCTGATACTGACTCCTGAGTGTTGGGATTAAAGGCATGTGACAAAGATTCTTTTCTTATTTTAATTCGATGTAAGTGTGGGTATGTGCATATGTGAGCAAGTGTTCTTCCAGGCTAGAGTCCTCAGATCCCCTTGGGCTGGAGTTAGATTTGTGAGCCATCTGATGTGAGTACTAGCAACTGAACTCAGAAGTGCAGCACTGCTTCCCCATCTCCCCTGGCCCCTCATCTCCTTATTTTTAAAGAC
Source organism: Microtus agrestis (assembly GCA_902806775.1). NCBI lineage: Eukaryota > Metazoa > Chordata > Mammalia > Rodentia > Cricetidae > Microtus > Microtus agrestis. Next base: position 660,330 of record CADCXT010000070.1, on the reverse strand, counting down.
TAGTCTCGGGCTGGAGAGATGGCTTAGTGGTTAAGAGCACTGACTGCTCTTCCAAAGGTCCTGAGTTCAATTCCCAGCAACCACATGGTGGCTCACAACCATCTGTAATGGGGTCTGGTGCCCTCTTCTGGCCTTCAGGCATATACACAGACATAATATTGTATACATAATAAATAAATATTTAAAAAATAAAGACTAGTCTCACTTTGACTAGTCTCACTTTGTGGACCTGGCTAGCCTGGAACTTATAGAACTACTACTCCTGGTTTGAATATGTAGCTTTGTTTTCTTTTTACTTGATTTCTTTTTGTTGCCTTTTTTCCATGTTGAAATACATTGTTAGGGACTAGTTATACTTTTGTGCTTTTTCTTATAGAATGGAGAATGGAGTGCTGGGAAATGCTTTGGAAGGAGTACATGTAGAAGAGGAAGAAGAAAAAACAGAAGATGAATCTTTGGTTGAAAATAATGATAATGTAGATGGTATGTAGAGGTGCATGCTGCATTCAAGAGATGCGATGACCTATGGTTCCTTTAAATAAGTTATAGAAATAGGGTCCTTATATTGGTGGTTTCTCCAAAGGTACTTGGGCTGATTTAATAGCTGTGGGCTATTATTAAAGTGACAGCCTCTCTAAGAGAGTAACTAAATTTATCTAATAACCATCATTTAAGTTGTATATTTAAATATTAAGAACATTACTTTTCTGATGCATATTTATTTTTAAAACCATGTTGCATAGCCCAGTTATTTTAATGTAGGAGTCCTTGGAGCACTTTTGTGTTTTATGCATCTTAGAAAATTAAATATTTTCTAGTTTGGCTGTTAGAGTTTTACAGATCAAATAAATAGAATGTTGAAGAGAGTAAGGAAAGGTTGACATGTCTTCTCTGACTGGTAATCAGATTACTTGAAGTGAATATATGCAGTTTCTAGTCTAAAGAGGTTTGATTTCTTTTGCAGTATGTTGCTTTGCTAGCTTGGATTCTCTTTGCTTTTCTCACCGGGGCACCTGCTAAATCTTAGCCAGGCTATTTGAGGACTTAAAGGGAATGTATTTCTATTTGAGGACTTAAAGGGAATGTATTTCTAGTTTCCATTTATGCTTTTATCATTAAACTCGGAGACATGTTTATGCTTCATGTTCTTTAACCATGTAGAGGAAGCAAGGGAAGAGTTGAGAGAACAGGTTTATGACGCCATGGGAGAAAAAGAAGCCAAAAAAGCAGAAGGCAAGTCTCTGTCAAAGCCTGAAACTGATACAGAACAGGAAAGTGAAGTGGAGAAGGGTGGAAGAGAAGATATGGATATAAGTGAGCCTGCAGAGAAGCTACAGGAAAAAGTTGAATCAACTTCAAAGCAGTTAACTGAATCCTTTGGAGAGGCAAAAGAAGCAGCAATACCAGGACTGAATGAAGCTGAGGTCACTTCTGGGAAGACAGAACAGGCATCATTGTGTGCTGAGGAAGGAAAATCAATTTCTGGAGCTTATGTTCAAAATAAAGAATGCAGAGAAACAGTGCCTCAGGAGAAGGAGGGAGAGGAAATAATGAGCGTAGAAAAAAAGCCAAAAGAAACTTCAGAAGATCAGCCTATTGGGGCTCCAGAAAAGCAGGGCACTGTCATGAAGGTAGAAGCTGAAACAGTAGATGCAGCAGTCAATGTGGGTGTGGACGTGGGAGGGGAGGAACCAAAGGATCAGGTAGCTTCCTCTGAGAGTGAAGTAGGAACGGCTGTTCTTGAGCAACTGTCAGGGCAAGATGCAGTGTCACCAGCGGTGGCTGCAGAGGCTGGGTCAGATGTCTCTGAGAAGCCAGGGCAGGAGATTACAGTTCTTCTCAACAATGGTTCAGTTGATGGACCATCAGCTGCAGAAGATCAGACTCCTAGTGAACCACAGACTTCTGCAGAAAGACTGACTGAGACTAAAGATTGTTCAAGTGTAGAGGAGGTCAAGGCAGAGCTGGTTCCTGAACAGGAGGAAGCTATGCTACCTGTAGAAGAGTCTGAGGCAGCTGGAGATGAGGTTGAGACCAAGGTAGCCCAGAGGGCCACGGAGAAAGCACCTGAAGACAAATTTAAGATAGCTGCTAATGAAGAGACACAAGAGAGAGACGAACAGATGAAAGAGGGTGAAGGTAACCGGGATACACTAGAGCTGCAATGGGTGGAGTCCATTCTAGATTTGACTCACTAATCATTGGTAAAAGTCAGCCTTCCATTCAGAATTTTCAGTCTGCCTTTGGATTAGGAAAGGATTATTTTAGGAAAGGTCTAAATGAAAATGGGATTAATTTAAGAACATGGTGATAGGTTAAAGTTAAATCAAGAACACCAAGTCGTTAGCTGGTGGTAGCTAATATTTTTACTAATTAAAAAGTAGATCTTCTGATTTCTGAAATTTGGCTAGCTATCAGTAACTTGTGCCATACTAGCCAATGAAGTGATATGAAGGGTGGATTAAAAATGGATTGTGGGATAGGTAGGGAAATAATAGGATAGGCTGGCAGAGAATGCTGAATGGATGTTAACTTGCATGCCTTTGGGTTTTTTAACTTACTGTTCACATGGTTTCTCTTATGTGCTGTAGGAAGTAGGAACCGAACAGTAGAATCCACTGAATTGGTACACTTAAGCAGGCATGCCATTTAAATAAATGAAGGCAGTTAGCATTCTTGTGTCCTTTTCACATTTTGATTTATAGAAATGTTTAGAGGTTATTCACAATAATGTCAGTAGTGTGTCCCACCCCTTTTTCAGGGAAAAGAGATAGCAAAGTATTTAGCTATTTATCTCTTGTTGCTTTCCTTCCTTATTTCATGCTTGCTTTGGCTGCTAACCAACTTAGTGTTAGTGGCTTAATCCTGTTTCAATTTTATCAGAATTTTTTAGCCTCTAATTACTAATTGGCACGTCTGACTTGAGTTGTGCTCAGTTGGGGATTCTACTGTATATGTAAATTTCATCTAACATGGGCATTAATGACTACAGGTCTTATTTCAATTAATATCTTGTGTAATTGCTAGACTGTTTCAAGAGTTATCTATTTACAGGTATATTTCAATTCATATTTTTTGTGTAATTGCTAGACTATTTTGAGAGTTGTAGATTTTCAATGATCCATCTTTAATACTTGACCTTTCTGGCAAGCATCTGCCTATAATGTAGGTCCTTTCCTGCTCTCCAGCCAGCATGGACACAGCCAGAGGTGAACTTGTCAAGTGGTAGTACTGGTGGGCTTCTTAAGTTTCAGGACTTCTTTAGTAAAAAGTACAGAATTGAATTCCTGTTTTTTTTTTGAAACAGGTTTTTTGAAAATGCTGATGTCTTGTTTCTTCCTCTTCTCTTCCTAGTGTTGAGGATTGAACCCAGGGCAGCATGTGTATTAGACAAGCACTCCACTATTGAACCAAATCCATAGCCTATGAGTGTTATTTGACTGATAAAGTTTTCTGTATTTTCCAAATAAGGCATTGGGGGGGGGTGGGCAGGAAGTCTTTCATCACACCTAATAAAGAGATGGGTAAGTCAGGCTTTAAGGCTTAAATACTAGTTCACCCCCTCCCTTAGACAGGGCTTCTCTTTGTAACAGCCCTAGCTCTGTAAACAAGGCTGACCTTGAACACTTAGAGATCTGCCTGCCTCTGTCTCCTAGGTATTGGGATTAAAGGTGTGGGTGTGCAGTGCTAGTCCTCATCTTAACATGTGAGAACCTGAGTTTGAATCCCCGGAACCCACATAAAAGCGGGAATGTACTCACATCTAGAATACCAGTGCTCTTAAGGTGAGATAAGGAACCACAGACAGAACTCCCATATGCTTGTGAAACAACTCATTTGGAACATAGGACAGACACCCTGTCTGATCTCTGACCCAACCCAAGGCTATCCTCTGACCTATATAAGTGTACCCACATTCCCATATATACATCTCTACACACAGTTAAAGCACTGGTGCCTGAAATGACACTGAGTGGTAGAATACTTGTCTGGCATGAGTAAAGTTCTGTGTTTGATCCCAGCAGCACAAGAAAATAGGAATCCATTTCATGGTACTTGACTTTTTATGGCTTGTAGGATATGAATATCGCTCATAAATCAATGTGTTCTTTTCTTTCTCCTGTTCCATTCTCTGTCTTCTTGGTGTGTTTTAATTGTCATGTTAGATATGGTTGGTAAATTAACAAAAATTTAAATTGCTCAGGTTGTTTGTGCTAAGTGGGTATTTGATTTATGTATAGGAATTCCACATTCTCATTTATTTGTTTTTGAGGGAGGAGCTCATGAGATTACATGAGGTACCATGCCTGGGTTTGGTTAAATATTTTTTGTTGTTGGTATTTTTCTTTTGAAACAGGGTTTCTGTCTGGAACTCATTTTAGACCAGGCTGTCCTCAAACTCAGATCTGCTTGCCTCTGCCTTTTGAGTGCTGGGATTAAAAGGTGTATGCTGCCCTTACACCTTTTATTAAAATAAAAAGACACCACAGCTTTTCATTAAATCTTTAGGTAGTAAAAATAAATATATGAAATTTTAAGCAGTATTGTGAGAGTACATGTATCTACTTCTGTACTCTGATTATTGTAGGAGGATGTGTGGAGTCATTAAAATGAATCTAGTCTAAACTTCAGGGCACTACATTACATGAAAAAGGTAATGCTGGAGCTGGATAGATGGCTTAGTTGTTAAGAGCACATACTGCTCTTGAAAAGGACCAGTTTGGTTCTCAGCCCCATAGTAGACAGCTCACAACTGCCTGTGTAACTCCACCTCCAGGGCATCTTTCTGGGCCTCCACGGGTGTGTGTGTGTGTGTATATACATACATACATACGTATATATATATATATATACATGCATACATGATTAAAAATCTAGATTAAAAAATGCTTTGGTAGCTTTACTTCAGAAGCACTAAATTGCATAGTCAGAGACAAATAAAAGAGACTTTTTGTATTCTGGGAACTTAACTAGCTAGTTGTGGAGGAGCTACAGTCTCAGAGACCTTGTCTCAGAAAATAAGGTGGAAAGAGGTAGAGGAAGCACCTGACACTGACTTTTTGTCTCTGTGGATATATGCTACACACAATTATGAGACTTTTGGTTAGTTATGGTTTAACTATAGCTGTTAACTAGGTCGTTATTTGCAAATGTTCAGGTACTGTTGGTTTCTGCTACCAATTGGAAATACACAAGAATGTTCTATGCCTGTTGTCATTATGAATCAGTGTTGATTTGCAGATAAAGTGCTGAGACAGGCACTATGGCCAGGTGTTTAGTAAGCACTTGAGAAGGAGAGGCAGCCAGGTCTCTCTTGGCTTGAAGCCAGCCTGGTATATACGTCAAGTTTAAGAACGGCTGAAGTTAGACCTTGTCTCAAACAACAACATTTTATAATCTTTGAGTTGGAGTTAAAAATGTTGAACATGCCTGGTGGTGGTTTATGCCTTTAATTCCAGTACTCTGGGGTGGAAGCAGGAGGATCTGGATCTCTGAGTTGTAGACCAGGCTGGTCTACAGAGTGAGTTTCAAAACAGGTTCCAAAGCTACAGAGAAACCTTGTCTTGGGAGAAAGAAAAAACCCCAAAAAAGTTGAACATGCTGCTAGCTATATATTCCCAGCTAATAGGGAGATGCAGGATTGCAATCTTTGGTCTTTGGGGCTAGTTTGGGCTATCTAGTAAGATTTTGTTTCCTTAAGAAGAAAGTGGAAGGGGCTGGAGAGATGGCTCAGCAGCTAAGAACAGCCATTAGCTACTCTTCCAGAGGTCCTAAATTCAATCCCAGCAACCACATGGTTGCCCACAACCATTTGTATTGAGATCTGTTTCCCTCCTCTGGCCTGAAGGCAGAACACTACATAATATATAATATAATAATAAAATATATAAATAAATGAGTGAATAAATAAATTTTAGAAAAAAACAGCAACAAAAACAAAAGCCTGGGCAGCAGAGGCACACACACACGCCTTTAAACCTAGCATTCAGGAGATAGAGATCGGCAGATTTCTGTGAGTTCAAGGCCAGCCTGATGTACAAGAGCTATTTCCAGGACATCTAGGGCTGTTACGCAGAGAAACACTGTCTCAAAAACCAAACCATACAAACAAACAACACCCAGAAAAAAATAAAACAACAAAAAGCCCCAACTAGCATAATATATACTTAATTTAAGTGATGATTGTGTCAACTGAAACAGCTGGTGTTTTGGGTTTTAAATCTTATAAAAGCTTGTTTCTGACTTGTGACTGTGTATCAAAATAGGTGTAGGTATGGTTACATATTTAAATGAAAATTGTTTTTTGAATCAGTGTTTCTCTGCCCTGGCTCTCCTGGAACTTGTTCTTGGGCTGACCTCAAATTCAGAAATTCACCTGCCTCTGACTCCTGAGTGCTAGGATTAAAGACATGTGCTACCAACACTTGGCTTATGTTCTTAAGAAACTGGCTTGTTCATTCCTAGTTTTTTTTTGTTGTTGTTGTTTCTAGAGTCTATCTGACATGCTTTTGGGAGAGTTGATAAATGTCTCTTCCCCATAGCTTCTTGTAGGAAAGCTAGTCCCTTGGCTAATTTTGAATGGACTGGGATTATTTAGGTTTTGGTACTTTCAGTGTACTATTTATTTAATGAATGACTAAAACTTGTCTGCTGAGTAGATGCAAGGTTCTTGGAAGGCTTTATTTCTTTAGTCCTTAAACGCTGACATTTTGATGAATAGACTAGTTTAGATATTTGAATTAGATGTTAACCTCTGTTTTTAACTTCAGATGCTAACTAATGTGGGTTAGTCTCTTTCCTGTTCTGTCTTAGAATGTAGGTTGACAGATGATTTATCAGAATCTGACCAAATAGAAAATACCTTTAGTTACATCTCAATACTGAGGAATTTTTGCTTGTAGAAACTGAAGGCTCAGAGGAAGAAGACAAAGAAAATGACAAGGCTGAAGAAAACACAAATGAATCAGTTCTTGAAAACAAGGTAAGTTTTTCCTTCAGTAACTTTGTTACTGTAGGCCCATGGCTTACTAGAATAGAAAGGTAGATAGCTGGTTCTTGGTTAGGGCGTAGAGATCCTTTATTCATCATAAAATGAAATGCAGCATCACAATTAGGGCCCATTTGGTAGGTTTATAGAGAAGGCCTGCATTTTGAGTTGCAACCAACTTTCCTTTTTAAAATGATAGTAAATTATATATTTAGATATATTTTCAAAAGATGTCTTGTACTTCTGCCTAATGCCAATGATTTGGATATACTTCAGTCTCTTCAAGAAAACGAAGAGGAGGAGATTGGGAACTTAGAGCTTGCCTGGGATATGCTGGATTTAGCAAAGATCATTTTTAAAAGGTAAAAACTCTTGGTGCATTTAAGTAGATTATTGGTGGTTGAAAATGCAAAAGCACTTTAGGATTAGACAATTATTTTTAAGGCTTTTCTAATTATCTTTCTTTTTAGGCAAGAAACAAAAGAAGCTCAGCTTTATGCTGCACAAGCCCATCTTAAACTTGGAGAAGTTAGTGTTGAATCTGGTAATGCATTTTCCAATTTTTCTGTCTCCTAATTTCCTCCATGTCCCCATTCTCTTGTTTCTATAGACAGAAGAATAGGTCTGAGTTCCTTATAGTGCCTAGAGCAGTGAAACAGCCTTGTAAATGGTTTATCTGACAGTTAAACCAAAATTAGCAGGGGAAACAGAGATAGGAAGATCTTTGAGCTAAAGAGCAGTATGGTCTATGTAGCAAATTCTAGGCCACCCAGACCCTGTTTGTAACGTTAGGAGGGAGGGAGAAATTGGAATGTAAAATGAGACTATTCCTGAACTGAATTCTGAAAGTGCTTTATATTAAATGTTGTATAATTCTTGATGTTTTGTCTTCATTAGAGAATTACATCCAAGCTGTGGAGGAGTTCCAGGCTTGCTTAAGCCTCCAGGAACAATATTTGGAAGCCCATGACCGTCTCCTTGCAGAGACTCACTACCAGTTGGGTTTGGCCTACGGTTACAACTCTCAGTATGATGAGGCAGTGGCACAGTATGGCAAATCTATTGAAGTCATTGAGAAGAGAATGGGTGAGTGAACAGCAGCTACTTTATGCTTAGATGATGCAGCAATTTACTGTGGGGGGGAAACAAGGTCCTTTTGGTACTAATGATTTAAGCCTGTTCTTTGTAGCTGCACTAAATGAGCAGATGAAGGAGGCTGGAGGATCATTTACTGAATATGAGAAAGAAATTGAGGAGCTGAAAGAACTGCTACCTGAAATTAGAGAAAAGATAGAAGATGCAAAGGAGTCTCAGCGTAGTGGGAATGTAGCTGAACTGGCCTTGAAAGCTACTCTGGTTTGTTGAGTTTTTTCTTAAAATTTTCTAAATAACATGGTACCTGGGCTGCCCTGGACCTCACTCTGTAGACCAGGCTGGCCTCGAACTCAGAGATATGCCTGCCTATGCCTCCCAAGTGCTGGGATTAAAGGTGTGCGCCAGCACTGCCAGACTATCCATGAGGGAGTTGATCAGAATGAGAGGTCATCTCACTTGTTCCAAACAGTACAGTTGGTAGAAAGTATGCCATGTGCAGACACACTTGTTTAAAAGCTCTCACTGTTACTTTGTGTGGCCATCAGCTTTTCTTTGCTTTTCAGCATAAATACTATGTTAAACTATTGTAAAAAGTTTTTGACAATACCATATAGAAAAGGCTGAAGTCATGGAATCTCTTAAACCTAAATTACCTGGCTCCATTCCTGGCCACAGACATGCTTGCTGGGGAATGTTCTGTCAGAAATAGGACATGAAGGGTTTAGTTTCTTGTTTTTCTTTGTGTGGAAGACCTTGCCAGTTATGCTGAAACCTTTTAATCGATTGCTTGGTGGGTAACGTAAGCCTGGGTGGTTGGGGTTCTATGCTATAACTCACTGTGTCTGTGTCTCACAGGTAGAGAGTTCCTCTTCAGGTTTCACTGCTAGTGGAGCAGGCACCTCAGTCTCCATGGTGCGTATTGTGTATGTGTTTCCTTCAATAAGCCTACTTTGAGTCAAGGTTTTTGTAAATTGCTAATAACAAAGACTTATTTTTGCCAGATTGCCAATAGAAAGCCAACAGATGGTGCTTCCTCGTCAAATTGTGTGACTGATATTTCCCATCTTGTCAGAAAGAAGGTAAAATTTACATGTATTTATTTTTTAACCTTTTCTCCAGTCTACATTTGCGGGTAGCAAGTCTGAAATAATACACTAGCAATAATTGATTTACCCTCTTAGTGGCACAGTGTAACACTCATTCTCAAAAGAGTGAATTCTTTTTGTTTGTTTGTTTGTTTTTTTTTTTTTGAGACAGGGTTTCTCTGTAGCTTTGGAGCCTGTCCTGGAACTCCCTTTGTAGACCAGGCTGGTCTCGAACTCACAGAGATCCGCCTGCCTCTGCCTCCCGAGTGCTGGGATTAAAGGCGTGCACCACCACCACCTGGCCAAAAGAGTGAATTTTTTACGTGAACCATTTCACTTAGCATACCTTACCTAGCAAACTCATGGCTTCTTAGCCTGGGGCTACTTGGAAAGCTAAACAGGATTGATTAAGATGAGTACATTTTAAAATCTGACTGTGTTTGCATGGCTGTTGATACTCTTGCCAATAGTCCCAATCAATAATTCTTTCCCTGAGGGGTAAATCTTCGCTTCTGTCTTTACTGACTGAAAGTAGGTAACCTATTTGTACTCTTCAGATCTCTACCCCTCACTCTCCCCAATTCCATGTGTCCCAACTAGGGAAATGTTAAGATAAAATACACTGGGACATAGCAGTTTATTCCACTGTGTAGTGGTCAGTATTGCCCTGTGCTAGAGAGCAGAGCTAGTGAGCTGTGAGTCAGGATGTTCAGGATATTGGCACCATGGGGATTACGGGATTATTTTGCAGCTTGTGTTTTTAAGATAAATATGAGGCCTTCATAATTGTATCTTTAGAGGAAACCAGAAGAAGAGAGCCCCCGGAAAGATGATGCAAAGAAAGCCAAGCAGGAGCCAGAGCTGAATGGAGGCAGTGGGGATGCTGTCCCCAGTGGACAGGAAGTTTCAGAAAACATGGAGGCTGAGGTGGGTAGTTTTAAGACTTGGCCACTTGGCCTTACCTGCTGCTTTCAGGGCTGGGAAGCCAGGCCTTCCAAGTGCATATGATATAATAACAGAATGGTTGTACTGAATATAGTTTGCTTATGAGTGCCTGACAGATTTTATGATTTCTTTCATGAATTATGGAAAGGTAAGACTATTTGATCCTTCCCATGTAATGTGTGAACTGCTGGCTTTTTCAGCCTTAGCATCTTGTGAATATAGTTTGCTTATGAGTGCCTGACAGATTTTATGATTTCTTTCATGAATTATGGAAAGGTAAGACTATTTGATCCTTCCCATGTAATGTGTGAACTGCTGGCTTTTTCAGCCTTAGCATCTTGTAGTTTTGTTTCATAGAAAAGTACAAGCTTCCCTGTGTCTACTTGTGACTGAAGCCTGCTACGTTATACATTATGGGATGGCTTATGTCATACCTTAAGTTATACCTAGGCTCTTTGTCTTTTAGGCTGAGAATCAGGCTAAAAGCCCAGCAGCAGCAGAGGGGACAGTGGAGTCTACAGCTACAGTTGAAGGCACTACAGCTACAGTTGAAGGCACTGCATGTTAAGAGGGAACAGAACCTTTCTCCCAAGGGAAAGTGGTTTTGTACATAATGTATTTTTTCACTTTTGGGGATTCTTTTTGTATAACTTCAATAAAGATTGTAGGCAACAGCTAAGGCTTTTATGGCTTTTTCTTAAATATAATATATGCCTTGGGGCACTAGGTTGTTTTGGTGTATGTGTTTACTGTGTATGTTGCTGTTGGACAACCCACTTACTGTCTAATGCAGAGGTGATCAAATATGGCTAGATGTCCATCTTCTTCTGGTGCTAAGTTTCTACTTTCAAATACTTGGCTGAATTTTATTGTTTTGCACTTTTAGTGGTGCTGTTCCTGGATTGGGGGGGAGGGGGTCTGCCAAACAAGAACTGGTAGGAATGTACTTGGTGCTGAAAATGGATGATTGGATATGAGCCAGGTCTTGGGTTGTACCGAGTTTCCAATTAAGACTATAATAATCCTGTGCTGAAAAACTGATGGAAACATGGGAAGTGATCCCTGAGGAAAACAGTTGACTGGAAAGGCTCAGATTTTGAGGTGGGGATAACTGGAAGAATCTGGAGGAGAAAGTCTGATCTGTACATAGTAAGGTTGCAGTATGTCAATAATTGGAATTGTTTTATTGTTTGCAGTTTTGCTTTAGAAAAAATAAATATGCTAATTAAAAATCTTTCTCCTGGAATTATACTTTTTTACAAGAAGGGTTCTGGGTTACCTGGAGTACCAAACTGGGATTTGGGGTTGAGTGACAAGCTGTTCTGTCAGTTCTAGGTATTTAGTTGAGGTGCTAAAGGCCATCCCATTGAGTGCAGTAAGTGGGAGCTGCCTTTTACTGGCTCACTGGCTCTTTTGTTTTGTTTTTGTTTTTCCAAGACAGGGTTTCCCAGTAGTTTTAGAGCCTGTCCTTGAACTAGCTCTTGTAGACCAGGCTGAACTTGCCTGCCTGCCTCTGTCTCCAGAGTGCTGGGATTAAAGTCATGCGCCATCACCACCTGGCTCCACTGGCTCTTTCAAAGGCCAGTGTTGAAAGAGATTCCCCCTCATTGCTGTTGGAGCAGCATAGAGCCTGGGGGCAAAGTAGTGTTGAGTGCAGATGGCATTGTACTGAAATGACAGTTTTTGTGTTTTTTTTTTTTTTCCCCTCACAAATTATTTCTCTGGGCTGGTCACTAAGGCTTGGGCTCATCCTGACTTATCCTGACTTTGAACATTGTATTGTTCTGAGTCCTAAAGTTTCTCCATCTTTCCAGTTGGAATTGACTTGATATGACCAGTACAAGATCTTTGCTGATTGGATTTGTAGTTGTTCAGAATGCTATTCCAGTACATGATCTACTTGGCTGGAACCTAAATCTTCAGGAAGCTTTGGATTGTGGATGGATAGGTTTCTGTCTAGAAGTACTGACAAAGCTGGGACTGTAGTGAAATCTGACAATAAAGCTAGCTTTAGTAAAACCTAGCTATTTTCAGAGATTTGAATGCCAGGCAGTTACTTTGGATATCTGAAATCATTTACTCCTCAATCTGTTTTGCGAAAGGAAAATGTACAGAAAAAAACCTTAAAAAAAAAAAAAAGTAGTTGGCTTGGTTGGAATTTAAGGCTTTATTAAAAAAAAAAACAAAACTGCAGGTCAGGCTGGGCAGCAGTGTCGCACACCTTTATTCCCAGCACTCGGGAGGCAGAAGCAGGTTGATTATTGAGTTTGAGGCCAGTGTGGTCTACAAGAGTAAGTTCCAGGACAGCTAGGACTATTATATAGAAAAATCCAGTCTCGAAAAACCAAAAGAAAAAAAAAAGCTACAAGTCTAGAACTAGGCCTTCTGTCTCTAAAACTTGGTGGGTTTGGGTCAAAACTGGTGGGATCTCAAATGCTCATCTTTATCGGTGACACTGACAAAAGCCTCTTCTGTGGAAGGCTGGGGGTCTACAAAGCCAGGATTGTTGGAGAAGGAACTGGTTTCCAGTGAAGATGGATTGGATACCTGTAGAACATGAAAGGTAGTTTTTTTTTGTTGTTGTTGTTCTTTTTTTTTTTTTTCTAAGGGGGGAGACGGAGAGAGGGCGACGGGTGCCCCTCCCGACCCCCCTGTTGTTCTTGTTTTAATTTAAGCAGAACTAGAGATAAAAAGATTGTGGAGTTTGTCTGTGGACAAAGTCACAGAGAAGCAGGTTCTGCTACACAGTGTTTAATGGGTAAATTTTAAGGATCAAATGGGTTAATATAGTCACTGATGCATACTAGCTAATAGAAGCTGATCAGTCATACTTTCTAGCTGCAGTGGATTCTTACCAGTGGTGGGTACTGGAACTGGTACTCATGGGCACTTGCTGGATTGATCTCTGCCAATGTCTGGACATCTGCGTCTCTTGCATTCACCAGTCTCAGAAAGAGCTCAGCTTGACCTGCCTGGGAAAAGGAAGAGTGGTACTCCATCTGAATCTTGGAGTAGACCCAGTCCCTACCCTCCACATGTACCTGGGGGATTTCATTCTGGCCAAGACTGAGGTTGGAGTTAGGAGGAAGGACCTGAAGTGGGAGGCGCCAACGCCCACTAAGCATCTGCTTATCTTGGTCAAATAGCAATAGTGAGGCCCAAGCCTTTGGTTGTGGTGCCCATGTAACACTCTGCCAGGCATGTAGTTCACAGATCAAAGATACCAGTGGTGATGGAGGCAATCTGTAGAACAACCAATGCCATGTAATACTAAGCCAAAATACCTTCTTAGGGCTTTTGTCATTCTGAGTCCCCAGGAGCACCTGTGTACAGATTTAACAATGAGGTGAGGCCTTCATTACTGACAGTGACTGACCTGGGTACAGGCTGCCTGCTTGCAAGGATGGCACAGTTGCCCATAGGTCCAGGAGCTGACGGTGGTGGTAAGCAAAGGGCTGGAGGCAATGCTGTGGTCCCTCCTGTATTCTGTCCATCCTGGACCAATCTTGTCAATAGCTGCACCCAAATCCAAGAAGCCTCAAGGCCCCATAAGAAGTCATAGAAAATGACAAGGCCAGCCCTGAAGAATACAAATCTAAGCACACAAATCAAATCCTCCCGTTCCCCACCCCCAGTACTCCTGTGTGTCTACTTAAATGTCAGTAGTGGCTGAGTTAAAGAGGCTGTGGAGAGAGCTGCCCTCACCCAGGATCATACGGTGCAGGGCCTAGAGCATCGGATGCTGGTAGGAAGAAGTGGCGATCCAGACCTAAGGTCCTTGTCATGGTTCCATTAACTATCTGCTGTGGACAAGAGTTTAACCATACAGAACTGCAAATTGCCCATACTCCCCAAACTGCATGCCAGGATTGCCAGTTCCCTCACAGATGTTGAAGTGTCATGGAAATTTTGGACATTTGTTGAACTTGGCATTGGTGGAAGGAGGAAGGATTTATCACCCCTTCTACTCAGGTGCGGCCAGGGATCAGCTAGGAGCTGAGGCTCCCTGGGTCCTAGAAACAGAAAAGGTTGGTTTGAGCTAGAGGAACTGAACTGAGAAGTCGGTAAAATAGAGTTATATACAAAAGGCACAAGGATAGGTGCATAGACACAAAACGATGATACACACGTGGGCCTCATTCTGCAGGCATGGCCCCTTCACCCCTTCTCCTGGGTTGAGTATCTTGGTATGGGCTAGGAAGGAGTTGAGTTTTCACTTACCCCAGGGCGCCAGACTCAGGCCCTTCTTCTGCAAGGCCTGTATTTCTGCCTCCAAGAGCCGGTTTTCGGCTTCCACCACTAGAAGCTCCTCAGAGATGGCAGTTACTTTTTCTGAGATGAAATAAAGTGACGTGTCATCCTTTACTCTATGTAGTTCTCCAACATTAAGGTTTTCTGTGCAAGTTCGAATTTACCAGCTGACAAAAGGTTTTCCTACCTTGACCTCAGGCGGCTCCCACGCTAGTGGTGCCCTCCCTCATACCCTTTTCTCCTCCCAAGCCAAGGTCCTCAATGTGCAAAGGTTCTCTAGGCTTGCCCCTCCTCCTGCTCACCCTTGCGATTCTGCCACCGCCTCAACTCCAGGGCTGATGCCTCCACTTGCAGTTGCCATATTTTGTCCAAAACTCCGGGGTCCCGGCCACCACCGCGCACGTAGGCCTCGCGTAGGGCCCTAGCAAGGAGGCAGCAGAAAGCAGTCTCCCCAGCCTGAAGAGCTTCCCGACCCTACACCCCACCCCCCGAGCTCGGGACCTCACTGGATCTCTGCGGGCAGTGTTCCTGGCTTGACCGGCGCGGGCGGGCAACACATCTCTGCCTCCTTAAAAGAGTCCCTCTGGATGCTGACGCGAGGAGGTGATGTCACGGACCCGCGACCAATCCCGAGCCCAAGGCCCCGCCCCACTCGCGCTCCGCAAGGTTCCGCGGGAGTCTCACCGGGGCTGTGACTGTAGCGCTAATAAGCGCGCCCCCAGCCTTTGCAGAGCGCCCCGTGTCCGGCCGGCCTCTGCCTTGAGTTCTCGGAGCTCGCGCTGCAGGCCGAATGGCGCGGGTAGTCCTCCCATGGGTCCCGCTACGCCAAGGAGGCGCCGTTTTAGCTCTGAGGGAGTCAGGGGCCGAGTCAGGTGAGTCTAGCACAGCGGCAAGGCCCCGCGGCGACGCCTCCCTACATCTCACCCTCTCCGCGGCGTTCCAGGGCCTGGCTTTGCGCTTCTGTCTCTGCCACACGCCTAGCGCGGGTTCCCTGCAATGTACGCAGCCTCTCGCCAGGGCTCCCTGCAGTCTGCGAGGTGGCACCCTCAGTCGCCCAGGGGCGCATTTCCTTTAGGGACAGTCTTAGCAACTGCACCTGCAAGTAATGGGACCCGCTAGCTCTGAACTGGGTGATCTCCCTCAAGTGTTACCTACAGGTATGAAGTTTGTATCTATGTTGGGTGTAGGTGGGTGTGTACCTCCTCTGTCAACCTCTTTAGAGCAGATTTACTGGCCTCTTCCTGCTCTGGATGGCTCTGTTGCTCTTGTGCCACAATCTGGGGGCAGGGAGAAGACTCCTGAGAATCCTGCTTGCTGGAAAACCTACCCTAACCATTGACGACCCTTACCGTGGTGCCCCGTTGTTCCATGCCTACTGAAGGCTGTGTTCCATGTGTCACCTCCGGAGTCAGCCGACCAATGCAGAATCGCTGGGTGTGGGTGGCCAACAAAGCCCAGGAGCGGAAAACCATGTCACAGGACTCGCAAGGCAGAAATCCGGACTCCCCAGAGTAATCGGCCATGGGATGGGATCCCTTAATGACACCAGTGGAGTTTTATAGAGGGTATGGCAAAAGGGAAAGAACAGAGAGAAAAAGCCAACTCTTAAATCTCCAAGATCTTCAAATTTATGTTTATGTTTGGGGAGGAGCCCTAGCTCCCTGGGCAGCAAGTACAGGCCTAGACAGGCCAGAACAATGTCCCTTGCCACCTTTGGGAGGAGCCCCAATTGAGAAAGTCTCAGTCTGTTCCATCCATTGCATGAGTTTGTCCAAGTTTGGCAGCAACTTCGATTTCTTTCCTTACAGAAAAGGCAGCACCTTTGCCTAACTGGGTCATATCACTTTGATCACTTCATAGCCTGTGGCAGGCAAGTGTTGTCTGTATCACTGATGTTCTCTGAAGTGGACAGGATTCAAGTTAGTGCTCTTCTCCACTGCAGGGAACACCAGAAGCTGCAACCTGTGTGCCTCTAAGCAAACAGAATTACCGGGCTCCAGCTGTAGTCAGAATCAAAGACTGGTCAAATCATCTGTGCATCTATCAGGATTGTAAGCAGTTACCAAAGCACTCCTTTTCTAAACAAGATAGGGTCCTGAAGGTGTATGCCCCAAATACCCCAAATGAGGAACAAGTTACGAACTGTGTAAAAAAAAAAAGTCAATGTAGCTCAATTCCAAAAAGAGAAAAAGATCAATTCAGATTTGTTATGAAGACAAACTGGTAAATGGCTAAGCCTTAATCTTTGTCTACTTCTCAACCCCAAGTTTGATGTTTTTTTCCCCAACAACATTCTTAACTCATTGATTTAAAGGTGCTTTTTGTTGTTGTTGTGTGTATGGTTATTTTGTATGTTTGTGCACCAAACACATGCAGTTCCTGAGGAGGCTAGAAGAGGGAACCCCTGGATGTTGTATAATTTTAAGATGTGCTAATTTGTTTACACTGTGGAAAATTTGTTTTAACGATGCAAAGATGTGTTGCATTCGTTTAACTTTGAAGCTGTGTTACTTTGCCTGTCTAAAACACGTGATGGTCTAATAAAGAGTTGAACGGCCAATAGCTAGGCAGGAGAAAGGGTAAGGCAGGGCAGGTGGGCAGAGAATAGGAGAGGAGCACATCAGGGACCAGCCGCCCAGCTTCACAGCAAGCCAGAGAAAGAAGAAAGGTATACATACAGAAATAGAGAAAGGTAAAAGGTAGATGGGATAACTTAAGATAACCTGGCTAAAAATAAGTCAAGCTAAGGCTTATTGTAAGACTAAGACTCAATGTGTGTAGTTTATTTGGGAGCTGGGTGTCGGGCCCCCAATGTCCTCTTCTTGTTTTCTTGCCTCCTGTTTTCTCCTTCTGTTTCATACTCTCTGCCTGCCAGCCATGACTATCCTTTCTCCTGCCTCCCTATTGACTGTTCAGCTCTTTTTATTGGACAGCTTCACATAATAAAACAAGTGTAACACAAATACATCTTTGCATCATTAAATGTTCCACAGTATAAACAAATTAACACATCTTAAAATAATATTCTGCAACACATGCTGTAGGCACATGTACAACTCAGAGAACAACTTGTGGGAATAAGTTCTAGCCTTCTACCACCTCGTGATCCCAGGGATTGAACGCTAGTTGTCAGACACAGGGCAAGAAGTACCTTAATCCATCTTGATGGTCATCTTTAAGATTTGCAAATGGCTCCCTTAATGATACTGCACTACAAGCAGCACAGGCTGCCGCATGCTCTTCGCCAGTCTACCTTCCGGGTCCTACTACGTTCACCTCTCTCCTTTCCTCTGGTTTGGCCAACAGTTTCTTTTAAATACGGCACTCCAGCTTATATATCGTTCATCCCTGTCTCATCAATACGATATTGCTTTGCATCTACTAGGGACAGCAAAAGGATGCTATGATGGATACCTAGCTCTTAGCACACAGAACTTTGTTCTAAGTTTTCATCTTTTCTAAAAGAACTTCATTGGCCACTGGCCAGACATAGCTCAATCATGCACCCAGTTTTTTTCTTTTTCTTTCTTTTTTCTTTTTTTTGAGACAAGAGTTTCTCTGTGTAGCCTCAACTGTCCTGGAACTCTTGTCACAGAGGAACTAAAATGCTGGAATTAAAGATGAGCACCAGCACCTGGCTCCCAGTTCTTATGAAGCAGGAAACCGAGTCAGAACTCCTTTAAAACACGCAGAAAGCACCCAAACCCATGCACGCTGGTGAATCCTTGGCACTAAAACATTCTTTCAGGAAAGAAAATGTAGTTTATTATGAATAATTTATTGCACAGGTTCTTCTGCATCGAAGTTTTTGCTAAAAGGAACAGGAATTTAGGTGGGGCTGAATTCAGTTTTCTCCCAGACTTCTAAAAATATTTCCCCTAAAAAAAGAATCCACTCTCTAATTTTAAAGAAAATATATTTCTTACACAAGACAATCCAAACTGATGCAAAATATTTATTCCACGTTAGTTATTTTATGCAGTAGTTCCCCTCAACAGACTTGTGACAACCACATCTTTTAAATCTGTAAATAATGTTATCAAAATAATCTTAATCTTTGAAATCTCACAAAAATTCATATTTTACAATCCACCCTGAATATCAAGGCTGCAAGAATAACATTTCCTATATCCAAATATTTTACAGCTGTACCCAAAAAGAAAAAAAAAACAACAACAAAAAAATAAAACAAAAACAACCACATATGCCTGGTTAAGGGCTAAGTTGCCCGAGCAGCCAAAAATAAAATAAAATATCCAAATTATTAGCATTAATTTAATACAATTATAACTTCAATAGTCACTTTGTCATTGACAATGATTGCTTGAGCACAGGGGTGAGTGCCCAAGGGCTGGTAGTGGGCGCTGTGGTCAGAGCAGCATCTCCCTGCATCTCTGCACTGCCAGCTCCCACTTGTGCACGGCCCCACAGGTACTGTGTGTATGCTTAAAAAATTCCACCACACAGATGTCTCTCTATTAAGCAGATAACAGAATAACAACAAAAGTTAAGCAAGACAATTGTTCTCTCTTTGGGATATGATTATTTCCCTTGTGCATGAAGTATTCAACAACGTAAGAAAAGGAAAAGAACACTTTTTATATTCTCTAAACACAAAGCTGAGCTCAGTGGGGCAGGTCAACGGTGAGCACTTATATTTCTACTTCCAGGCATCGTCATCTGACGTCTCACTGCTGCTTGTTTCTGTGTCGGAATCCTCACCCTCTGCATTCAGAGTGCTTCTCCACGGGGAGAACAGGCTGGAACTGCGGCTCAGCAACAAGCCGTTCTTTCCAAACCCATTTCTTCGTAGCTATGGAACATAGGAGAGAAACAAAACATTTCTAACATCTCTTGAAGAACTTTTCAAACTTAAATGCAAAGATGAACCTTACAAGATTTCATCTGTCTTATTTAGAAACAAGGTCTTAACTATGTAGCCATGCTGGCCTCTGCCTCAAGTGCTGGGCTGAGCCTGAAGATGTATGCTACTACACCTGGGTCATCCAATCAAGTCACAGTCTAAGCAGGGCAGTGGTGGCGCACACCTTTAACACTTGGGAGGCAGAGTCAGGTGGATCTCGGTGAGTTTGAGGCTAACCCAATCTACAAAGTGGGTTCCAAAACAGTCAAAGTTCTTATACAAAGAAATGTGGTCTCTGAAAACCAAAACTAACAAAACTAAAACCAAAACCAAACAAAACAAACCCACCACCACAAAACCACAGTCTAAGCATGTACGGTCTGTGGGGCTTTAGAGCCCCATTTCAAACAGTTCTAAGTGGTAAAATCTTATGTCAGCCTGTACACTGGCTCCATTATGAAATTTCCTAGGTATCACTTATGCTTTAAATATTTTCATTATTACCCCCACACACACACAGAGTTTCTCTGTGTATCCACACTGGCTGACCTGGAACTCTGTAGTTCAGGATGGCATCAAACTCAAGAGACCTGCCTGCTTCTGCCTCCTGAGTCCTGGGGACTAAAGGTACGTGCCACCACTGCTCAGCAAAGATTTATTTTTCTCATCTTTTATTTATTTTACATGCCAACCACAGCTCCGTCCCTCCTCCCACCTCCTTTCTATTCAGCCCCCACCATCCACTCCTCAGAAGGCATAAGACTTCCCAAGAGCAGATAACAAAGCCTGGCATATCAAGCTGAGGCAGGACTAGGCTCCTCGCCCCTGCATCAAGGCTGAGCAAGGTATCTCACCATAGGGAATGGGTTCCAAAAAGCCATCTCATGCACCAGTGACAGATCCTGGTCCGACTTCAGCCAAGATTTTCGGCCAAGATTTTTATTTTTAATTATGTGTGTGGTATCTATGGAAGCTAGACACCTCAAATCCTTTTGAGCTGGAGTTACAGGTGGTTGTGAGCCAATATGGCTGCCAAGAATCAAACTCGGGTCCTAGGCAAGTACTGGATGCCCTCTTAACTACCTGGAAATCTCTCTCTAGCCCACTGTCTATGCTGCAGAGAGAAACAAATGAGGTCTGTAGAGATGTTATTTCTTCTGTTACTTTTTGTATTATAAACCTTGGATCTGATAATGTTTTACTCTGTTAGAATCCAAGCATTAAATGAGTCAATTTACATAAGCTTTTTGGTTCCTTAGCTCTGGTCAAAATGCCAGGACAGGGACGGTTTTCCTAAAGAATCAGAACAACCCTGTGGTTCTGGTAAGGAGTTAAGAGCTGTGAGCATGGAACCTGTTAACTTTCCAAATCTGCTCACGGGCCTGGCCTGTGAGATTCCTACTGTACAGGCAGTTTGACACCCAATACCCTATTTCTATAGTGGTAATGTAAGTCTTTCAATTTTAGGGTTTCCTGTCAGCTTCAGTAGCACATGGCTGTGAGCTTGCAGCTATGAGGCAGAGGTAGGAGGACTGCTGTAGGCTCAAAGTAGCTTGGTTTACACAGTGTGCTTCAAACTACCAGAACTATATAAGGAGATCCTGTTTTTTGTTTCAATAATTTATTTTTATGTTCATTAGTGTTTTGTCTACATGCACACCTGTGTGAGGGTGTCAGAAGCCCTGCAACAGAAATTACAATTGAGCTGCCATGTGGGTGCTGGGAACTGAACCCAGTACTCTGGGAGAGTAGTCAGTGCTCTTAACCGCTGAGCCAATCTCTCCTGCCCCTCTGTTTTTTGAGATAGGGTTTCCCTGGGTAGGTAGATCTGGCTGTCCTGGAACTCAATGCAGACCAGGCTGGGATTAAAGTCATGTATCACCACCACAACTGGTGAGAACCTGTCTAAAGACAATCGGGGAAGGCTCAGGGATGGTGCGTACCTGCTCTGTTCTCATGTGGAACTCCTTGAGCTCATCTTCTGTGAGTGGAAGGCAACTCTCATCGTTTTCCGGATATTCCTGCCATCCCATTGCTTTTAATAACCTGGAGGAGGCAAAACAACAGCGAAGAGAACATGATGCTGGTGAGCTTGACCACGAAGCCTACAAGCAACCATGGGAAACCAACGGATGTTACAGAAGGAATTTTGATTCTTCATAGTAGGACAAGGACAATTTACTCAGTTGCTCATAAAGAAATGGACACTCTTCCTGGTTAACAGCGTTTTCAATCTCATGGCTTTTTGGCCTCTCTCATAACCTCAGGAACCTCTCAAGTTCCTCTAGACCAGTGGTTCTCAACTGTGGAACACAACTCCTTTGTGGGTCAAAAGATCCTTTCACAGGGGTCACATACCAGATATCCTGCACATCAGATATTTACATTATGACTCATAACAGCAAAATTACAGTTATGAAGTAGTAACAAGGCAAACTATTCAATATATAATGCCTTCGGTTAAATCAGTTGCTTGCATATATATAGGATTCCCAGGCTTCTCAAAGCCCTTTAAAGAGATTTTACAGTAATTGCTAAACTAACACATCTGTGGAAGGTCTTCTCTGCCCTGACTATATTCCCAAAACTAAGTCTGAAATTAAACACAGAGAATGCCCAGTGGGCAATAGGGCTAACCTAGGCTAACAAGAGTAAGTCAGGATCTCATGGTCACACCTCTCAAGTTTTAAAAGTATGTTTAAGGTCACCACTCATCTTCTCCACACCTGTGCTCTGCTTCCAGAGAGTGGGACAGGACCTCCCCTTCTTCCACAATGGGTAGAGAAAGTCCATTCTGAAGACAATCTTGTTCTCCATTTTCCTTTGGTTCGGGTGTGTGGCTGCCCTCCAACTGTAATAAAAAAGGATGGACAGACTTGCTTCAATGATCGTTTGTGGCAAGATAAGCAACCAGAATATTTCCCAGACCACACCTCACCCTCAACCTATGCAGGTTTTGTCCATTTAAAAATCGAGATCTGCTGTGCCAATAAACTAACTGGAGTCAAACGATCCTGAACATGCAATGCTAAGGGTGTGTGTGTGGACTTCATCACAAGGCCCCTGATCTAAATCTACCGTGTACAGAACAACTGAAGATGTGCAGGAGAGAGCACAGGCTGAGCATGGCAGTGACTCAGATAAAGCACCACACGAACGAACAATCCACACAATACTTAACAACTTCATTAAAAGCAAGTTTTGCTCTGTTAAAGACACTGTTTAGAGAACGATACAGCATGACAGCACATGCCTGTAATCCTAGTATTGAGGAGGTAGAGGAACCAAAATCAAGAATTCAAAGCCATTTTCTTTTTTTTTTTTCCCACCACGTCTTTCTATATTAGGGGGGTTCTCTCTTTCCTTCTTTTTGTTTAAAAAAAAAAAATTTTTTTTATAAAAAAAAAAAAAAAAATTTTAAAAAAAAAAAAAAAAAAAAATTCAAAGCCAATATGGGTTATAATATAGCGAGACCCAGCACTCCTTATCTGTTAAAAACCTTATTCTCTATGATATACAAAAAAAAAAAAACACTTAAAAATTCAACATTCAGATAATTAACAATTTAATTAAGAGACTGAAAGTGGTGGTGCACATTTTTAACCCCAGTACAATTATTCTTAAATACTACATGTTAATGTAAAATAGTTCACATTCAAATGTTCCTTCCAATAAAACTATAGAGAAAAGTTATCAAGGTCAGGCCGGGTGAGGTGGTGCATGCCTTTGAGCCCAGCGCTTAGAGGGCAGAGGCAGATAGAGCGAGAGTGAGAGGACAGCCATGAGTACACAGTGATACCCTGTCTCAAAGAGAAAGGAAACAAAAAGGACTTGTAAGATGGTTCACTGGGTAAAGGCATTTGCAACCAAACCTGATGGTTTGAGTTTGATGCCTGAAACCTCCAAGTAGTTCCTGGCTCCAATAGTGGATTTTTGTGGTACATGGACATACCCACCTGCACTTAAGGAAAAAAAGTAAAAAAAAAAAAAAAAACAACCAACTAGCTGGTGGTGGTGCACGCCTTTAAACCTAGCACTCAGGGGGCAAAGGCAGGCAGATCTCTAAGGACAGCCCGATCTACAGAGTTAAGTTCTGGGGCAATAAGGACTACACATAGAAACCCGTCTTAAACCAAAAGCCATAAAAAACAGAGAAACGAGAATAAACAATCAAAAAAACTCCACATATAACTACAATACAGAGTACAGCAAACAATTTCACATTCTTACCCTCTCCAGCTTGTCACAGTCTCTGTTTTCTGAGCAGTCTCCATTCCGTTCATCCTTCAGAGTCTTCAGGAACTCACTCTTCCTGTCCGTGGTTCGGCGGGTCAGCTTGGTCAGGCGGGAGGAGCTGATCTCAATGGGAGGGGTGGTACTGGAGGGACTCTGGACAAACACCACAAACAGATTGCTCCTAACAGTAAACGGCAAAAACTAGGAGTCCCCGAGCTACTTTGTATACCGTACTGATTTTTGTCTTTTGTGTAAAAAACAGGGCTGGAGATAAGCTCAATGGTTAAGAGCTCTGGCTATTCTTCCAAAGGACCCAGGTTCAAGTCCCAGAACCCCATGGGAAAGCTTACAACACTCTGTAACTAGGGGGATCTGAGATATACATGCAGGCAAAACACCCATAAACATGAAACAATAAAACCTCCCCACAAACCAATTCACTGTCAAAACACTAGTTTTGTGGGACACTGATTACACAGGTTTATATCATACACTGACTTTTTTTTCCTTGTTGGATTTTAGCAGAGGCACGAGGATCAGATGCTAAAGGGCACTCATTCTCAATTAGCATGGGCAACATAAAATTTTCTCTTTAAAAAAGAGGAGCTAGAGAGATGGCTCAGTGGTTAAGAGCACTGACTGCTCTTCCAGAGGACCTGGGTTGAATTCTCAGCACCCACATGGCAGCTCACAACTATATTTCCAGTTTCAGGGAACCCAACACCAATGGCAAAACACCAATAGTCACAAAATTAACAAATACATAAAAGAAAAGGCTGCCCTACAGTTATCCTTACTCACCTCTTTGGGAGAGTTTAGAACTACACCAGCAGCTAGTACCACTGGTTTAATAACAGAAATTGGATTGGTAAAAGCAGACTCCCGGCTAGAGGAAAGGGATCCTGATTTGTGCTCCATTCTGTTAGCTTTCCATGCATTGGGCTATAAGGGAACAAAGAAAAAACAATCAGTCAAAAGCAGCACACAGATGGGAGCATAGATTGCAAAACCAAAAATAGAATGTGAAATGTTCTGCGGGAATTAAATTATTTGAGCTTCCTCGTCAACATGTGTGAACCCTTTCTGAGTTAAGCAGATGGGGTACAGAAAGCCCATGAGGTGTATGGGGGCAGATTTAGCAGCTTTCTTTACCAGGCTAGTCCACAAAGTATTTAATTGCACGGAAAGGAGAATTTCCACTCATTTACAACCCCCTACATCTTTGTAATTTTGTGTGATTGTTAATTTCCACAAAGCACACCAGGAAAAAAAAAACGGAGTTTTCTAGAGATTTTGATAGTGACAGGCTAGTTCTATGCAAGGGTGTATATTGTAAATGGCATACAGTCCTTGTGTGAGCCCAGAGGCCCTTTTTTGGCTCAGTTTTGTGGGGTCTGGCCATGGCGCCAACTATTAACAGCAAAGTTAACAACTACTAACAGACTAAAATATGGAATAACCCATTATTTTAGTCAATCAAACTGTCTAAAGAGATCAAAGAAGATGATACAGGTCAACAGAGTGGGATAGAAGTAAGTGCAAAACTACTTATTCTCAAGAATGAAAGAGAACCAAGAGACCCACATGAAAGAGGAAGGGTCGGCATGAGCACTGTTCCCTTCTGTGATGCACTCTAGGATGTGGGCTGTCGAGATGGCACAACAGCTTCAGGAATGAAAACACACTGTACGGCATGTCTAGCACCTACCTGGGGGTTGCCTTAATATTTCAGTTTTCTTTTTTGAGACAGGGTTTCTGTTTATCCTTGGCTGTCCTGGAGCTCACTTTGTAGATCAGGTTGGCTTCAAACTCAAGAGATCTGCAGGCTTCTGCCTCCTGTGCTAGGATTAAAGGTTTGAGCCACCACCACCCAGCTCTGCTACCATGTATGTGGTTGCTGGGAACTGAACTGAGGACCTCTGGAATAGTAGCCAGTTTCTTAATTGCTGAGCCTTCTGTCCAGCCCCACTGCCTGGCTCATTTTTTTAAAAAAGTATTACTTTTATTTTTGTGTTTATGCACACAGGTGTAGGATCGACTGGAACTGGAGGAAGTTAGAAGTTGTGAACCACATGGTAAGGGTGACAGGAACAGAACTTGGGTCTTCTGCAAGAGCAGTATGTGCTCTTAATCACTGAGCCTTCTTGCCAACTCCCATATTCTTTAATTCTTAAGACAACCATGAATGATTATTATGTTTATTTTTTAGAGAATACTACTAAGGACAACACAGGCAGTTTGTTTATTAATTAGTATGCGTTACTGCTTTTTTACTATCTGAAAGTCTCCAAAAAGATGTCTAAGAAGCTGGAGACACTGACCTTAAAAGAACTTAATAGAACGGATGACTGTGACCTACCATGCAAATGTATGGAACTGAACCCAGGTCCTGTGCAAGTACAATTTGCTCCTAAGTACTTAACTGTCTCTCTAGTCGCAGACTCTTTTTCTTACACTTACGGGTTACCTGTGTGCCATCAGAAATCCTGTCTTTTGGGCTGGAAAGATGGCTCAGTGATTAACACTGCTGGCTGCTCTTCCACAGGACCCAGAGTCCCATTCTCAGCACCCACAAGGATTGTCTATAACTCCATTCCTGGAATCTGAAACCATCTGGCCTCTACAGGCACCAGGCGATGTACAGAAATATGTACAGTTAAAGCATTCATACACACATTCAAAAAAAAAACCAAAAACATTTTCACTAATCTAGTCTTCGGTGATTTTAAACACAGTAAGATAGATAGTTGTCCTATGACTGGTTCAACCATGCCTACAGACAGCATCTGGAACTTGTCATCTTCCAGCCATAGCTACCAAGTACCACTGTTCCTAATGTCTCCTACTTTTTATTATATGATCAAGTAAAAACTCACTAAAGTAAGCTAACTTTCATTAACAACTATGGTTTTCAGCTTTCTTTCTAAGATCTACTTATTTATTATGTATATAGTGTTCTACCAGCATGTATGCCTGCCATGGAAGCCAGAAGAAGGCACCAGAATGCATTATAGATGGCTGTGAGTCACCACGTGGTTGCTGGATATTGAACTTAAGGATGGGTAAAATGTAAAGTGTCATTGTTATGCTGGTAATAGGCACTATTTATGTTGGCATTTAATGTACTTCATAAAATGGCAGTTACTTCTCACTGAAAAGTTCGAAGTTGAAGATTACCACCTCTACTGTGTATCTGCACCTCTGTGTATCAGAAGAAGGAGAATGAAAACCTAGGAAACCTCCCCCAGAGCAAAGAGAGCAAAATGACATTTGTCTGCTGTTAGCATTGCAGCTAGATGGCTTAATTTTTTTTCACAATTTTTAAATTTTATTTATGCATATGGTATTTTTGCCCGTCTGTATGTCTGTGTAACACACTGCATGCCTAGTGCCTGCAGATGTCAGAAGATGCTGGATCCCCTGGAACTGAAGCTACAGATGGTTGAGAGTCACCTCAGTGGAGAACAAGGTTGTTCTAGAAGATCAACAAGCGCTCTTAACTGCTGACCATCTCTTTAGTTCCTAGACTGTCTCATTATAACATCTGCTCTTCTCGCTTGAATGTATTCTTTTCCTTGTACAGCAGAAGACTAAGTGTCCTAAATACCTTACAAAGATAACTGCTGTAGGGTGGATGAGATGGCTCAGCAGGTGAAGGTACTTACAGACAAGCCTGACAACCCGAGTTCAAATTCCAGGATCCACGTGGTGGAAGGAAGGAACTGATTCATGACAAGTTGTCATTGCACCTTCCCAAGTGCCATGGAATGAAAGCTCGCACACACATATGCGGGTGCAAACACATAATAAACAAAAAAACAAGTAAATAAACGAAGTAACTATACCGGGCGGTGGTGGTACAGGCCTTTAATCCCAGCACTCTGGAGGCAGAGGCAGGCCAGACAGCCAGAGCTGTTATAGAGAGAAACCCTGTCTCAAAAAAACCAAGAGGGGAGGATGGTAACTATCACAGTTTATATTTAAAATAAGCCCTAAAAGCCCACATGTAGATGACTCGGTCCCTAAGCAATAGGAAAGTGTTAAGAATTTTAGTAGCTTGAGGCAGCCAGTAGAAGTAGTTAGATAATCAGTGGTAAGCTCTTGAAGAGGTTATCAGTTTCCTGTCTTCTTCTTCTGTCATCTCCTTCTGACCACCACAGGTAAACAGACTTTTTCTACAACTTTGAAAAACTGTACCATGATGTACTCAGCTAAAACAGACCACTATCCTTGAACGGCTTCTCTTTGTAGGGCTGGGAATTAAATTTAGAGTCCTGAATATAAGAGCCGAGGATTAGCACTGAGCAGCACTCCCAGTCCTTCATAAGCATTTAAAGTTGTCCCAATGGCTGCTGCCTAAAGATTTCTTTACTGCTTCATTTATCTTTACTACCAAGCTACACTGCAGGGTCTCATCATATAGCTTAGGTTGCTCTCAAATCCACAATCTTTCTGGCTCAAATGTAGGTATGTGCCATTATACCTGCCACTTTCTATCTCTTAAGACCTCAAGTCACCAAAAGTTTTCTAGCTGCAAACAGGAAAAACTTTTTGAAGACAAGGCCCACCTGTCTGGCCCAAACTCACTATTCAGACCTGCCCTTAAACTCATGAGCTGTACTTTAACTCAACATCTGCCTGCCTATGCTTCTAAAATGCTGGGATAAAAGGAGTGCAACAAATGGTCTGATCCACGTGAATTTCCTCAACTTGCCAGCAAGTGACAAGTATTGATGAGCATTACTGCTATTGTAAACAGCTCAGGATTTCTGTGATAAAATTAATACATTTTTTCTATGTATGATTTATAATTTTCTGGTCTGTTTTAGATGTGTCAACTAAAGTTCTTTTTCAATTTCTTACTATCTATCCTCTTGTCTAGATAATCTGATCTTCATTTTTACTGTAATAATGACTGTCATAAGACTAGGTAGAGATTTACTGGATAAGCTGTTAGCTGCTAAAGTAGTGTCAACATCAGAGTAGGCACCCAAGAAAACATCTATGCAAATGCATTGCAGATCTGGTAGCCCTTGTAATTTAAGCTCCCAGAAGGAAGACACAGGGAATCCTGAGATAGACTAACTGATAGACTAAATCAGCAACTTCATGTCCCTACATACAAACACATTCATATGCATGCATAACATACAAAAAACACATTAAGAGACGCTTAATCCCAGCACTCGGGAGGCTGAGGCAGGCGGATCTCTGGAGTTCGAGACCAGCCTGGTCTACAGAGCTAGTTCCAGGACAGGCTCCAAAACCAAAAAAAAAAAAAAAATTACGTTCCAATGCTGAGAGTAATTAAAATGGCCCAGTCTAGTGTTTGCTGGTCTTAGAACTTCTGTAATCACCAATTCTTTAATGTCAAACACTTCTAAACTCTGGCTATCTACCTACCATTCTCCAAAGGTCCATGAAATTTCTCTCTTTAGTAAAACCTTGATGGATGATCACAGTCTACACCAATCTTGCTCTTATGAATTGTATTTAGTATTTAATTTATTTGAAATGTACTTAAGGGTCTTAAAAATCTGCTGTTTAATTTCAAACCTGTACTACTATATCCAGCAATTACAACAGGAAGAGCCTAACAGTTACGCCTTTGTACTGCTCTTAAGGAGCAAGAAGATTCAATTGTGCAGAATGGAAAGTGAACTGCTGCTCACTAGGGGCTTGCTCTTTGTAAGCAAGACATTTCACTTGAATCAATACAGAGTGAAGTAACTCATCCAAGCAATTATGTGTTTTAGTTAAGTGTGCTAGAAATAAGAGTATTTTCAGCCTTGAGGCTGCATATAAAGGAGGAAAATGAACTGATATGATGAGTGCTGCAACTGAAGGGACCCAGTGCCATGCAATGATGGAGATGGAAGGACACACAGAGAAATCTTGCCTTGAAAACCAAACACATATAAAAACAAACAGGAGGAATGGAGAGATGGCAAAGTAGTTAATAGAACAAGGGGGTCTTCAAGAGAAGCTCAGTTCCCAGAACCATTTAGGTGGCTCACAATCATCTTTATTTTCAGCTGTAGGCGAGGTGTTCAGCTGACTGATAGGACAGATTTCATGCTATTAAAGGGACAAGCTTACAAAATGAAACTGGTGAGTTGGCACTGGCAGAGTCTGGTGATGAGAGTATAATTATATACATGTAACAGGCACTGACTGGGTATCTAATGAATAATTTTGTCAGAAAATATAAATATATATAATGGTATATGATTTATTGTCAAACCTGTTTTTCAAAGCTCATACCTTAGAGGGAGGTGGTGCAGGTTTAGGAACCAAGTTCTTATAGACACTTGGGACCATGGTTGACACTTTGTTCCCATTTGCATGGTGGGATCCTGATGAGGTGAATGCAGCAGAGAAGGCAGCAGCAGGATCCTCTTTGGAAACTTTTTTGATGACTAGCATCTTTGAGGGTTGCTTGGCACTAGGTGGATTTTCTGTGAAATATAAGAGTGGGGACACACAAAAAAGTCACATTGTAAGTAACACAGAAAAGTTTAAGTAATAGCCTTTCCTGCAACATAGGTAGGTGATGAAGTTGAGACCAAGGGACAAACATTACGTTGTGTTCATTTAACAAATACCTTGAAAAATAACAGTATGGATAGGTAGAGAAGCAGCCCAGTTGGTCAAATATTTATCAAGCAAGTGTTGAGTATATGAGTTAATCTCCAGAACATGAGTTTAAAAACAAAACAAAACAGATGCATATTCTTGTAAACTTATCATTGGAGGGGAGAGATAGGTGAATCCCTGGGATTCTCTGGCCTGCCAGCCTAGCATACTAGCCCAATGAGACAGTGTTTCTAAAACAAGGTGGATGGCTCTTGAAGACCACCACCCAAAGTTGACCAAGTCTTGCCTTTGTACATGCTCGCATATGTTCATGTCCCTTTTCAAAATTTAAAAAAATCTGTTTACTTAATGTGCATGAGTGTTTTGTCTGCATACTTTATGCATACCTAGTACCCGTGAAGGTCAGAGGAGGGTATCAGATATCCTGGAGTTACAGATGACTTCCAGCTGCCATGTAGGTGCTGGGAATCAAACCCTGGTCCTCTAGAAGAGCAGCCAGTATTCTTAAAAACTGAACCGAACCATCTCTCCAGTCCCTTAATTTGTTTTTAATAGTCTCACTATGTAGCTTTGACTAGCCTGGAAACTCACTATGGAGCCCAAGCTGTCTCCAAACTCAGATCCTAAATACATACGCAGACACACAGGCACACCCCTCTCTTCTAAAAATAAACAAATCTTTAGGGCTAGAGATGTTTCACTATTAAGAGCACTGGCTGCTCTTCTAAAGGACCAGGTTCAATTCACAGCAAATACATGGCAGCTCCTAACTCTGTAACTCTAGTTCCCTGGGATCTGACACCTTCACACCAATGCACATAAAGTTAAAAAAAAGTTACTTAAAAAAAATGAAAAAACAAAAACAGATAATTCAAGTTAAAACCACTAACAAAAACCCAAGTCTTAATCAGGACCCAGCAAGGTTCCAATGATCTATTCTGTCTCCACTACAATTACTACGCCTGGATGGTTTTAAGGAGACAGACTATTTTCTATCTTTGTGGATGCTTCGTGAAGAGCTAACAGGTGTTAGCTACCCTAGGCAAGAAGATGAGAAACAAAAACTAACTTAAGAACAAACAAACTAAAATAATATTTTTCCCCCTCTACTCAGTAATAAGAATTTCATGATTAGAAGAAAGATGGCCCAGAGGTTAAGAACACTGGCTGTTCTTCCATAAGTCCTGAGTTCAATCCCCAGCAACCACATGGTGGCTTACAAGACATGAATGTGGACAGAACACTATATACACAATAAATAAATCTGTTAAAAAAAAAAATCAAACAGTCTTTTAAAATAGCAAACTCTACCTACCCCATACTCCAGAAGGGGTCCCAAAAGGTCTGCATGGCTGATTCTGTTTGCCAGCTTCTGGATTCAAAGAAGGCTACAATAAAAAAGGGAGGGGGTATTAATGATTGACAGATACAGAAAGCTCATCACTTTGGAATTTTTCACAAAGTAGCCATCACTAAATGGGTGTACAACTAACAAATACAGCTACCAAAAAGTTATAAATTATCAGAACCAACAAATTTAAAAGTATTTTAAAAATGTAAATTATGTTAAAATCTAAAATCAATAGACAGTATGGTATTTTTAGCTTGTATTTCCTCTGTCATAGGATTTCTTTTTCTTTTTCTTTTTTTAAGCTTTGTTGAGACGGTTTCTCTGTAGCTTTGAAGCCTGTCCTAGAACTAGCTCTGTAGACCAGACTAGCCTTGAACTCACAGAGATCCTCATGCCTCCGTCTCCTGAATGCTGGGTTCAAAGATGTGCGCCTGGCTTGTCATGGGATTTCACACACACACACACACACACACACACACACACACACACACACACACTACAAATATGCATCCTATCTTTCTTTCTTTCTTTTTTTTTTTTTTTTTTTGGTTTTTCGAGACAGGGTTTCTCTGTGGTTTTGCAGCCTGTCCTGGAACTAGCTCTTGTAGACCAGGCTGGTCTCGAACTCACAGAGATCCGCCTGCCTCTGCCTCTGTGCTGGGATTAAAGGCATGCGCCACCACCGCCCGGCTGCATCCTTTCAATAGAGTAAATATGCAAAAGGAGGCATAGAAAGCCACAGAATAAGAATGTTAGTATTTTCCTCCTATTCAAGGAGAGTAACATCGTCAGTGAAATGCGTGCATAGTATTCACTGAAGTTATAAGACTGCACTAGAACAGAAACTATATTCCAGGATTATATAAGGGATACAAAGGCAATTAAAATAGCCCCAGTCCTCACAGGTTCATTCATCATTAAAAAGATAAAACTAATAACCAAGTAAGTATCATAAAAGGTTCTACTATAATAAAAATCCACATTGGGCAAGGACTACTGAAAGGGGCTGGATAAATCCTTAGCAGAGAAATGAGAAGTTCAATTACAAGTCATGACAGTATGATTCCAAGAACTGAAAGCTCAATAAATACATCAAACCAAGTTTAGCTTGGACTTAACTAATTTTATAGAGGATAGAAGGAATTAAACACAATGGTGTCCAGAGTAGAAACTGTTCTAAATCAGGGTCACACCACTAGCCCCTGGGCCTATGCTCTTTTTTTTAAAAAATATTTATTTATTTATTATGTATACAGCGTTCTGCCTGCACGTACACCTGCAGGCCAGAAGAGGGCACCAGACCTCATTACAGATGGTTGTGAGCCACCATGTGGTTGCTGGGAATTGAACTTAGGCCGTTTGGAAGAGCAGGCAATGCTCTTAACCTCTGAGCCATCTCTCCAGCCCTTCTAGGATACTGTCCCTATTTATGCAGTATCTGTAATCTCATCACATCTATTTAACTTAAATTGTGTGTGTGTTTGTACCTGAGTGCAGTGCCTGGAGGCCAGAAGAGGGCACCAAGTTCTTTGGACCAGAAGCCACCCAATGTGGGTGCTGAGAGTCAAACGTGGGCCCTCTGCAAGAGCACTAAGCACTTTTAAACCTTTAACTACCTATCTAGCACATTGATTGGTTTGTTTCTTTTGTTGTTTTTGGTTTTTTTGAGATAGGGTTTCTCTGTGTAGCCCTGATTGTACTGGAACTCACTCTGTAGACCAGGCTAGCCATGAACTCTGAAATCTGCCTACCTTTGCCTTTGAATAGAGGTTTGGGTCATCACCTTGAGACTGACACTGATTGGTTTTTTTTTTTTTTAAGCAGTTTAAAAATGAGATGACCCAAGTATAAAATCCCAATATCCCACAATGGAAATAAATTACTACAAGCAGCCTTCTGACTTCACATGCTGGCCCTGGCACACCACTCAGACACACAAAAATAAATAATAAATAGGCAAAAAGCTCTTTCAACTACCACTCATTAACGAATACATTACTGACTAAACCAGCAATACTTAGTAAGTTTTACCTCTCTACCCAAATCCTTCTCTTCTAAAAATAACTAGCTAAACTTAAGGAATCATTTCTTCTCTTTTACTTCCCAGGTGTGCAACTATAAACACTTTCTATAAGTTAAAATTTATATTATCGTTTCTATGGTGAAAGAAGTACAATTATGAACTCATGGATCTAACTATATTTGATGTAATATACACTGTTATCTTTAAATAATTTCAGATAAGCATCCCACTTCTGGTCAGTAAAAATCTCTTTGCTCTTTTATGTATGTATGTATTTTGTTTTTTTTTTCTGAGACAGGGTTTCTCTGTGTAGCCCTGGCTGTCCTGGAACTCACTCCATAGACCAAACTAGCATTCAACTGAAGAGATCCGTCTGTTTCTGTGCCCTAAGTGTTGGGATTAAAGGTGTGCATCGCCAGGTCCAGTTTTGATTTTTCTTAAGTTTATTTTTATTATATGTATGCTTGTGTGTCAGTGTTGGCCAGATGCCTTAGATTCTCCTGGAGTTGAACTTATGGGTCATTGTGAATCATTTGATGTGGGTTTTAGAAACTGAACTCAGGTCGTCTCCAAGAGCTTAAATGCTAAGGCCACCTCTCTCCAAACACTTTTTTACATTCTTATCTTGTATGTGAGTGTCTCTGTATGTATGTAAGGACATGTGCCACTCAGTGTATGTGCAGTTCAGAAAACAACTTGATAGTCACTTCTCTTCTTTGGCATAGGTCCTAGGCATTGAACTCAGGTAGTCAGGCTTGGTGGCAGAGAACTTTATCCATGGACCCAGCAAACTGGCCCATGAATCTTTTTGACAGACCCTAAGTAGCCTTTAATTCTTTCATACGTAGAATGAAAAAATACTTTATCTTTTAATACACTGTTCACAAATGTATTTCCAGACCACAATCTAGGTACCAGGTTGTCCACTGATAAGGGGATTTGATTTGTTTTTATAGGAACAACCAAATTTAAAGACAAATAACCAATAATTTATTGAAATTTCCAATCCTGTTAAAGTTGGGTTCAAGTTTGGGTTTTGTGTTTATTTTAAAGGGTATTTTTGTCTGCATGTATGTCCGTGTACCACATGCATGCCTGGTGCCTGTGGAGGCAAGAAAAGTATGTTAGATCTCCTGGAACTAAGGTCACAGATGGATGTGAGCTGCCAGGTGAGAGTCGGGAACTGAACCGAGTCCTCTGCAGTAGCTGCCAGTGCTTTCAATTATGGAGCCATCTCTCCAGCTCAAACCTGAAGGCCAGACAGCTTCGATCCTCCTGCAGCAGGAGCCTGTCTATCTTATACTCACCTACTTTAGACTATGTATGATATACACAATAGTCTCTGAGTAGCAATGCCAGTATTTCACAGAAAACATTAGAACTTTCAGAAATGTTTTTTCTTTTCCCTTCCTTCCTTCCTTCCTTCCTTCCTTCCTTCCTTCCTTCCTTCCCTTCCTTCCCTCCCTCCCTCCCTCCCTCCCTCCCTCCCTCCCTCCCTCCCTCCCTCCCTTCCTTCCTGAGACAGGGTTTCTCTGTAGCTATGGAGCCTATCCTGGAACTCACTCTGTAGGCCAAGCTGGCCTCAAACTCATGGAGATCTGCTTCTCTCCGCCTCCCGAGTACTGGGATTAAAGGCATCCAGCTCAGACACGTTTCTCTTTCTTTTTTTAAAAATATTTATTTATTATGCAAACATTATTCTGTCTGTGTGTATGTCTGCAGGCCAGAAGAGGGCACTAGACCCCATTACAGATGGTTGTGAGCCACCATGTGGTTGCTGGGAATTGAACTCAGGACCTTTGGAAGAGCAGGCAATGCTCTTAACCACTGAGCCATCTCTCCAACCCCCAGACACGTTTTTCTTATTTTCTCCTCAAAACTAATTATACAGTATCTCCACTTTAGGAACTATAGTTTTTATATGTTGTATTCTGTTAATTCATAGACATACACACATATACATTTATCAAAGACAGTGTGTGCATGCTAGAAAAGTACTCTGTCTTTAAGTACTACCAGTTCCTGATTCTATTCAGGAATCAGCTGGAACCAGGAGAGACCACTCACATATGACAATATGAACTCTATTACTGAGTCATAACCACAGACACTGACCACACGGTGAACATTTGTCTTTTGTTGACATCTTTCTGATTGTCTGAAGCTTATTCTCTAGTAATATTGTCATGAAATTAAGAAACAATATCCCGAGACTTTGGTTTGTTTCTGTCTTTGGTATACACATGTGCATGCATCCTTGTGTACAGGTTTGAATGTCAGAGGCTGATGTTGTGTTCTCTGTTGCTCTCAAACAGGGTCTCTTTCATTTAACCTGGCGCCTATGTTTAAGTTACACTAGCTGGCTAATCAACCACTGGAGCTGTTTTCCTCACCTATCACCAAGCTGGGTGTTACACAGAGGGTGCCGCTATGCCTCTTCTGTGACTTGATGGAAAGCTAAACTGACCTTCTCCTGACTATATAACCACCCTCAGCCCTAGCTGTCTCCTCTGCATATCTTAAATACTGATGCAGACCTGTGACCATTTAACAGAGAATACACTTAATAGTGTGTAAAACTGTTGGCTCCTATTTTCTTTCCTTGAGTATTTTCTTTATTAATTTTACTTCTCTGTTGCACAAAGGGCTATTGTCTAAATGTATCTGATTTTCCTTCTTACAAACCAAAATCTTAGATATATAAAAGGTATTTTTCTTTTTTGTTTATGCCTAGTAACTTCAGTACTTGACAATATGGCTCAATTTTTTTCAATTTATAGCCTCAAATTTTATTCTATTTCCAAAAAAACCTTAAATTACACTTTTCAGCATTTAAGCTATTATTTTGCCTTCATTTTCTAAATTGTGTCCTATTATATATGCCCTTAATCTTTTGTCAAACTTGTTTTACTTTCTCTAAATTTTCATGTCTAATTTCATTATTAAAGAAATTCTTTTTTCCTAATTACTGAAAAAAAATTAGCATTCATTCTTGTTTTTCTCATTTTACGTTGTTTTCTGAAATCTCCATTTTTAATTTTTTTTTTTGTTGTTGTTTTTGCTTTTTTTCATGCAGGGTTTCTCTGTGTATCTTTGGATTCTGTCCTGGAACTCACTCTGTAGACCAGACTGTCCTCAAACTCACCTGCCTCTGCCTCCCAAGTATTGGGATTAAAGGCATGCACCACCACCGCTGGGTTAAATCTTCCATTTTTTAAAGTATCATTAATTTTTTTTAAGTTCTCGTCTTAAAAAATTTTTGTTTTATGCCGGGCGGTGGTGGTGCACGCCTTTAATCCCAGCACTTGGGAGGCAGAGGCAGGCAGATCTCTGTGAGTTCGAGGCCAGCCTGGTCTACAGGACAGGAACCAAAAGCTACAGAGAAACCGTGTCTCAAAATCCCCCCCCCAAAAATTTATTTACTTATGTGTATGTTTCCACCAGCATAAACGAGCCAGAAGGCATTGAATTATCTGTTGTTTCTGTGTAGATCTCTGCTGTCCTGGAAAGCATGCTGTAGATCAGGTTGGCCTTAAACTCAGAGATCTGCCTTCCTCTGCCTCCTGAGTGCTGGGATTAAAGGAGTGAATCACCATGCCCAGTAGATGAATACTTTGCCTGCATATATATGGTTACCTTGTGTCCAAGAAAGTCATAGAGGGTACTTATCTCCTGAACTAGGGGTTAGGATAAATTTGAGCCACCATGTAGGTGCTAAACCTAGATCTTCTGTGAGAGCAAGTTTTCTTTTTTTCTTCTGGTTTTTTGAGACAGGGTTTTTCTGTGTAGTCCTGGCTGTCCAGGAACTCATTCTGTAGACTAGTCTGGTCTTGAGTTCAGAGATCCGACTGTTTCTGACTCCTAAGTGCTGGGATTAAAGGTGTGCACCACAACATCTGGCTTTAGTTTCTTTAATGCCTACCTCTAAGTATTTTTTAATTTATTTGGTTTTTTACCCCTAACCTTTTATCTCAACTTCATCTATTATTTCAGTCTCTGTGCAATTATATTGCCAACAGTTGTTCTCAGTAGGAGCTTTGTTCTAGAACAGAATACTAGGGATTTTATGTAGATCAGACAGGCCTCTAAATCGTAGAGATTTGCTTGCCTCGGCCTTTTGGTGTTGGGATCAGAGGCTTGTGTCACTATGCCTGGTTTGTATTTTAATCCCCACCCACCCACTCAAAATGGTGTAAATTATTGAATAAAGATGTCAGTGATAATATGCTAAAAAGGTAATATACCTGACATATTTGCTTAAATCAGATCTATTTTTAAAGTTCTTAGAAGGGAACCAGAGAGGAAACTCAGTGGGTAAAGATACTTGGCTGCTGTTGAGTTCAATCCCTGGATCTCAAGTGAAGATGGAAGAACTCTATAAATTTGTACTATTGCATGCATGCCCACACACATACATCATAGGATCACATGAAAACATATCAATTTTAAAGAACGCTCTTGTGACTAACCAATATGGCTCTGTAGCTAAGGGTGCTTGTCATCAAGCCCAATGACTTAGTTCAATCCCCAGGATATACACGGTGGGAAAAACCAGCTCTTCCAAGCTGTCGTCTGACCTCAATACATGTATGTGCACGGCATATATGCATTTATACATATGTAACAAATAAATGGAATAAATAAAATTAACATATAGTCTTAGCATCAAATTTCACTGACTATAATTAACAATCAAAATATAATTACTTTACAAAATAAAGAACAAGGGGGCTGGAGAGATGGCTCAGTGGTTAAGAGCATTGCCTGCTCTTCCAAAGGTCCTGAGTTCAATTCCCGGCAACCACATGGTGGCTCACAACCATCTGTAATGAGGTCTGGTGCCCTCTTCTGGCCTGCAGACATACACACAGACAGAATATTGTATACATAACAAATAAATAAATATTAAAAAAAAAATAAAGAACAAAATTCACAGAAAAACAAACATTTATGATAAAGACATAATAAACAGATATAAACAGAAATAAATTCGAATGGGTCCTGTGGTTATGGCAACAACGCACACCTTCAATCCCAGAATTCTGGAGGCAGAGGCAGATGAATCTGTGTGAGTTTAAAGTCAGCCTGGTCTACTAAGTAAGACCTTGACAAGAGAAAATAGAGTCCTATATTTTTACAAGACATTATTTGGTTTTTTTTTTTTTTTGATATTTCAAGACGGGGTTTCTCTGTGGTTTTGGAGCCTGTCCTGGAACTAGCTCCTGTAGACCAGGCTGGTCTCGAACTCACAGAGATCCGCCTGCCTCTGCCTCCCGAGTGCTGGAATTAAAGGCGTGCGCCACCACCGCCCGGTGACATTATTTGTTTTTAACTATGCATTAAAAGCTTCATACTTACAAAGTCTTCTTCTTCGAACTGCAACTTTTCTATTTTATCCTCTTTTTTTTCTTCCCTAATCTCTGTTGGTGGTTTTTCTTGAAAGGTGCAGCCTTTTCGGGAGTGGAAGCTACCATTCCAGTGTCGATGGTTTCCTGTGCTACCTCCACTCCGTTGGCTCATGCCATCATGACCTCGGGAAGAGCCATGCCAACCAGATGGATTCCCTGTGTTTCCAGCATATGTTCCCTTAGAGACACCAGAGTCCACAGAATCATGGCGGTATAGAGAGGGTTGGTGCCAAGAATCTAAAATAGCAAGGAAAAGTAAGGTATTAGTTGTCTGTTTCTTATAAATTCAGAAATAACTTGGACAGATGCTTCCTGCTTTGGTCAAAGTTACTTTCAAAAAGCCTTCAGGGGGCTGGAGAGATGGCTCAGAGGTTAAGAACACTGACTGTTCTTCCAGAGGTCATGAGTTCAATTCCCAGCAACCACATGGTGGCTCACAGCCAGCTATAATGACATCTGGTGCCCTCTTCTGGCCTGTAGGCAGACATGGAAACTAACACTGTATACATAATAAATAAATAACTATTAAAAAAAAAAGGCCTTCAGGAAACCTCTTAAATACCTTTTGATAGGGCAGAAACTTAGGTAGGTGGGAAAGACAGAGCTGGATGCTGGGAAAAAGAGCAGAGTCAGGCAGACGCCATGATTCTCCTGCCCAAGCCGGAGGCTGGTTTGACTCATGCTGGTAAGCCACAGTCAAGTGGCGATACACATTAATGGAAATGGGTTAATCAAGATGTGAGAGTTAGCCAATAAGAGGCTAGAGCTACAGTGGTTAAGAGCATTGCCTGCTATTCCAAAGGTCCTGAGTTCAATTCCCAGCAACCACATGGTGGCTCACAACCATCTATAATGAGGTCGGGTGCCCTCTTCTGGCCTGAAGGCATATATTGTATACTAAATAAATATTTAAAAAAAAAAAAAAAAGAGGCTAGAGCTAATGGGCCAATTTCTGTGTGATTATTTCGGGGGGTTAAGCTAGCCGGGCAGCGGGACACAGCCCACTGCTCGTCCTACAACATGACAGAGATCTACTTGCCTCTGTCCCTTGATTGTTTGGATTACCAGGGATTACTATGCCTGGTTCTAAACAGTAGTTTAAATATATGGTCACAACAGCTGGACATGACTCACCTCCTGTAGTACGTAGAGGTCCATTGTTAAAAAAGCCATCAGAAGAATTATGTCGACGACGGCTTACTCCAAATCTACCTTCTCCACGGGATAGGTGCTCTCCGTGTTTGTCAAAGGTGGCTATAGATGACTAACATAAAAGATAGAGAGGCAAAGACTTAGTTTCTTTCAGTATCTTATTGGGTTCTAAATCAGGTGTTCAAAAACAAAAACCCGTTGTGGTAGTACAGTATCAACACTAAGAAGACCGTGAGGTGACTGCCACGAGTTTCAGCTCAGCTATACAGGAAAACCTTGACTCAAAAGTATACAAATAGGGGCTGGAGAGATGGCTCAGAGGTTAAGAGCATTGCCTGCGCTTCCAAAGGTCCTGAGTTCAATTCCCAGCAACCACATGGTGGCTCACAACCATCTGTAATGGGGGTCTGGTGCCCTCTTCTGGCCTGAAGGCATACAGACAGAATATTGTATACATAATAAATAAATAAATATTAAAAAAAAGTATACAAATAAACAAAAGCTAATATTATAGATGTGAGCCATCATAACCAGTTTATTACAATTTCTGTTTTTGAGTCAGGGCCTCATTCTCTAATTCCAGAGGCCTAGAATATACTATGTCGCCCAGGTTTACATCAGACTTGTGGCAATCCTCCTACTTTAACTTCTAGAGTACTGGATTATATTCATGATCTACCATTCCTATATTACCATGGTCTTAAAAACTTATTTCTAAACATTACCTCATATTTATAGCAATTTTATAATTTTAGTATCAGTTTCATTTTATTTATACATGAGGAAAAAAATCAAGCAGATTAAGTCTTTGAATATACACAAAAGAAAGAAGCTTCTGAAAGATAACAGATTAACTTTAATATTCCTATTCCAAGCGCACCTACTTTATTTACCAAGGCAAGGACTCTCAGTCACACTCGCCTAAGAGATCCTGTTTCCATCTCCCTAGTACTGGGATTAACATTAGAATCACTGGAGGTTGCTATCCTGCCCAGGCTTTAAATTGAGTGCTGAGGATCCCAGGCTTGTGCACTACTCTATAGACTGAGCTTTCTCCCTAGCTTCCTATATATCCTCCACCTGTAAGTGACAGTGATGGTGGACTGAAATTGTCAGCTTCACTAGAATATGGGATGTCTAAAAAAAGCGTATCTTGAATATAATTAAGAGTGTTTTCCAGAGGAGCGTTAGTGAACTGAGCTGGAAAGAGCCTCCCTGAGTTGTTGGCATTATCTATGTAATGTGAGGAAAAGGCAGATGAGCAAAGCACTCACCGTCCAGCATTTCACCCTATTTGAACAGGGACCTTTTTGGTTTTTTGCCCTGCTACCAGTAAGGGAGAGATTCTATTTCTTAGCCTTTAAACACAGACTTGCTTCAGCCATGTTTCAAAGACCTTTGAGGGCACTTGCACATATGTTTACATACACATTTGGAAAAAAAAGAGGTACTGGCTTGAAGGTAGACATTGATGTGAATAACACAAATAATGCATAATGACTCAAACTCAAGGTTTTTTTTTTTTAGATTTTACAAGTGTGTCTTGCCCAAATGTATGTATCTAAGTATACCACATGCACATTAGGTGCCCAAAAAGATTAGAAGAGGGAATGAGATCCCTTATGGATGGTTGAGCCACTGTATGGGTTTTGGGTGTCAAATCCAGGTCCCTTCAAAATAAAACAAGAACAGCAATACAGCCTGAACCTGAAACAGAAGTCACAAACCAGTCAGGATGAAAAGAACTGGTATGTTTGGGTAGTTACTGCAGGAATGGAAGATAGTACCTTAGCTGACTGTGGCGTTGAGAAATTTAGCCAAGCAGGAACAAAGTCATGCTGCGCCATTTAGGTCCAGTGTCTTTTCAGCAAGATGAGGCATCCAACCTCATGGCCAGGATCTAAAAAGAGACAACACAAATCACTCATGTATGACATAAAGAGTCTGTGATTAATCTACAATCTTCCTTTAGAAGACTGAACCCCTGAATTTATCTACAGATTACTTCCAAGATTCCAAATCTTAAGAATTCTAAGAAAAGCAGTGCCGGGCGATGGTGGCGCACGCCTTTAATCCCAGCACTCGGGAGGCAGAGGCAGGCGAATCTCTGTGAGTTCGAGACCAGCCTGGTCTACAGAGCTAGTTCCAGGACAGGCTCCAAAGCCACAGAGAAACCCTGTCTCGAAAAACCAAAAAAAAAAAAAATAAAATAAATAAAAAAAAACTAAAAAAAAAAAAAAAAAAAAAGAAAAGCAGTGTTTTATATGACTATGAAAACACACACACGAGATGAAAACATGAAGGGTTATATGAAGGAAGCAAATGTGTTCTTGAGTTTTAATACCTTTTTAAAAAAATTACAGTAGAAGCTGGGCCTGGTGGTGTACCCCTTTAATCCCAGCATTTGGGAGGCAGAGGCAGGTGGATCTTTGTGAGTTCAAGGCCAACTGGTCTACAAAGCAGGTTGCAGGACAATCAAGACTGCTACACAGAGAAACCCTGCCATGAAAAAAACCCAACCCCTGCCAAAACAAACAAACAAACAATAACAACAACAACAAAACAAACAGATACCTATAGAACATTGGTTCTCAACCTGTGTGTGGCAACCCCTATGGGGGAGGACCATTCATGAAGGTTGTATATCAGATATCTGTCATGAGATATTTTACATTATGATTCCTAACAACCAAAATTAGTTATGAAGCAGCAAAGAAAATAAGTTATGGTTGGGGGCACTGTATTAAAGGGTTATTAGGAAGACTGAGAACCACTGTTCCAGAAGCTCAAGCGCTTTTCCGTTTACCTGACAGACATTTCTTCACACACCAACTTAGAGATTCACTAATTTACCCAAATCACCGATATTCTCCAAAATTAAATACTTCATAGCATAACACATATTTTTCATGGCATATATTCCATGTTATGTTTTCTCTAAAGACAAATGGATGATACTTACCCTCAGAGTGTCACCTCTGTGGTCCTGTTTCCAAAGTTGCCAGCTGTATCTTCCACGAGGTTTTCTTGTAAAAAGGGTGCTTAAGTAGCCTGGCCAGCAGCACGCCTTGTGATGAAGCACAAAGAAGCCCAGCTCTGTGTGGCTCACTCTCTTAATCCTCTCAATTACTCATCCTCAACTACCTAGTTCCTGACACGTTTCCAAAGGGGGAAGGGGAAGGGGAAGGGGAAAGGGGAACATAAAAAAGTTATTTGTTACATTTAAAAAAGGGGGGAAAGGGGGAAAAGCTATGTCTACGTTCACCTCATTCAACTTCCCTGAGTAATGGCACTATGATGTTGCTTAAAAGGGCAAAATTTGGACATTTGCACAGTGAGTGCAAATACTGTTCATAACAAGGTCATAACTAGAAAGACAGGTGGTCTCAAGTGTGTGCAAGAAATGTCATTAAGGTGACAGATCAACAATGTAATAGTAAAGCAGTATAAGAGATCTTCTCAACAATCAATTCCAATGGCACAATATCCACGACAAAAGCCTTTAAAACACAAATCTTATCTGCTTAAAACAGTGTGCGGATATATTCTTTCTTTTATCTGTCTTAGACTTCAAAATCTAAAGATATAAGAAATCTTGTTATGGTGGGGTTTTTGTTTATTTGATTTTTGAAAGGAATCAGACAGAAACTTGATTTATCTTTCCTGCCACTGAATAGCAGCTTGTTTCAAGGCAAATTTCTTGGTATAAAGCTACTAAATATGTATCCTACTTCTTTGGTCTTTACTATATATAAATTCAAAGCAAAATTATAAGTAGAAAAGATAAAGGTCAAGGAGAAAGAGAATTCCAAAATGGGGGTTTCTTCTTATCAATTTTCTGTATTTCACTTGTTTTCCTCCTTCCCAAAAACTGAACTGAGCTTCCAAAAGTGATACGAAGAATCTTCTATTGCTTTATTGAAGAAATCACTTTTTAATTTGGGTTCATCTCCATTATTACTCAATCATTAAAAAGGCCACTTGTGTCTACCAATCTATAAATGAGAAACAAAACAAAACACATAATTAGAAGAGGCAAAACCAGTCACATCTCACTGTAAGTGAATATATCAAACCATAATCTCAACAGTAAAATCCTTAAATTCAACTTAGATACTAATTTGTCATGGCCTAAAATGTGGCTACAAGCCTTTTTGTTGTTGAGACAAGGAATTACTATGCTGCTCAGGTTTCCCCTGACCTCAGCAGCCTCCTTTATCAGTCTTCCAAGCACTCAGACTACAGACATGTCCTACCACACCTAATCTTTGTTAAGTCCTTTAAAGATTTTATGTCTCCTTAACATAGATTA
Source organism: Microtus agrestis (assembly GCA_902806775.1). Classification (NCBI taxonomy): domain Eukaryota; kingdom Metazoa; phylum Chordata; class Mammalia; order Rodentia; family Cricetidae; genus Microtus; species Microtus agrestis. The sequence goes on along the minus strand of CADCXT010000070.1, from coordinate 616,023 downwards.
AAAAAAAAAAATTTCTCCAAGAAGCCATCAAAGGTAATTCAGAAATGCCAATTACTGATTTTTCTCATATCTATATTTTCAACTTACCTAATTGGTCAAAAGCATATACAATGTGTAGAAATACTACCTACCACATCACTATCTAATTACCAAGTATTATTCAAAGGTAGATCATTAAGAAAAACTATTTGCCTTATATATTTACACTGTACATATTTTATTTATTTTTTTTTTTTAGAGACGGGGTCTCGCTATGTTGCCCAGGCTGGAGTGCAGTGGCTATTCACCGGCGCGATCCCACTACTGATCAGCACGGGAGTTTTGACCTGCTCCGTTTCCGACCTGGGCCGGTTCACCCCTCCTTAGGCAACCTGGTGGTCCCCCGCTCCCGGGAGGTCACCATATTGATGCCGAACTTAGTGCGGACACCCGATCGGCATAGCGCACTACAGCCCAGAACTCCTGGACTCAAGCGATCCTCCTGTCTCAGCCTCCCGAGTAGCTGGGACTACAGGCGTGCGCCACCGCGCCCGGCCACTGTACATATTTTAGATAATTATCAATTTAGAGACAAATAAAATCTCTTCTGATCTACACTGATATGTACTAAGAAAGTGCAAATATTTCTTTGCCAATTCCCAATGTTCTTCCAGTGGCTACAAATATCTTTGACAGAAGAACTTTGGTATCTTTGGGGAAGTTCTAGTAGGCCGACAGATCCTAGGCATTATTGCATTAAGTTCATGGAATGCAAAATACCAAGTCCAAGAGGTATTTAATCACTGCTTCTCAGGCTGAGTGCTGAATAAATCATTTACTCAGTCTCTATTCTCTTTGTGTGCTTCTAATATTTAAGTATTAAAACAAGTATATACAAAGCTTAAGTAAAAGATATATGCCCTTAACCTATATTCCTTGAAAGTTTGTGGAACTGTGATTAAAAAAAAAAAATGACTATATTGCTGGGCATGGTGGTGTACACTATGAATATCAACACCTGGGAGGCAGATGGATCTCTGTGAGGTGCAGGCCAGGTACAGCTATGTAATAGAACCTTGTCTGTCTGTGGAACAATCTTTTTGTACACTGTGAAGATGTATTTGCCAGTGCTCCTTCTGATAAAGAGCTGAACGGCCAATAGCTAAGCAGGAAAAAGTTAGGTGGGATTTCCAGACAGAGAGAACAAGAAGATGAATCTAGGCATGGGATAGATGCCAAAGGATAAAGAAACAGGAGGTGCAAGATGGAAGAGAGGTAAAAAGCCATGAGACTATAAATGGTTTAATTTAAGTTATAAGAGCTAATTGGGACAAGCCTACACTATAGGCCAAACCTTCATAATTAACAATAAAGCTTTGTATCATGATTTGGGGGCTGGTGGTACAAGAAAATCCGCCTACTCTATCTCAAAAACAAACAATTACTGAGCCAGGTGGTGGCAGCTGCAGCACATGCTTTTAATTAAAACACTTAGGAAGAAGAGGCAGTCCAGAGTACCAGGACAGACAGGTCCTCTCAAAAAAACCATCTCTCCAACCCCCGGGGTTTTTGGTTTTTCAAGACAAGGTTTCTTTGTGTAGACCTGTCTTCTTCTTCCCAAACTGGACAAGCAGGACACAAAAGATGAGACAACTGCCTAATTTTCCAAGACAGGGTAGGTCTGTCCTTCAAAATTCCTGCCTCACAGAAAGGTCTGTCAGATACTAATGGATGCCCCAACATTGATGTCTCTGTTGTTTCTTAGTTTTTGAAGTTGTCTGCTTTGCACTTCCTGTTTACTCAAGCAATATTTGATCCTTCTTGGGTCTCTGATGAAGTTGAAGATATTTAAAGTTAAGTTTTCTTTGTTACTAAATTCAGAAAAGAAACAAGAGAGATGTAAAATGTATATGGTTAGGGGCTGGAGAGATGGCTCAGCGGTTAAGAGTATTGCCTGCTCTTCCAAAGGTCCTGAGTTCAATTCCCAGCAACCACATGGTGGCTCACAACCATCTGTAATGAGGTCTGGTGCCCTCTTCGGGCCTTCAGGCATACACACAGAAAGAATATTGTGTACATAATAAATTAAGTTTAAAAAAATGTATATGGTTGAGAGACATCAAAGCTTAAGTTGTTTATCTAAGAAAATGTTTTTAAGATCTAAAAAGATATTTTTAGGCTAGTAATACAAGCAATGGTAAAAATGGTTTAGGACTAAAGATAGATAATACAGTATTTTCTCCAAATTTGATAATATATAGACTGGACATTATGAATGAAATTTTTACTTGAAAATTGTTCTTATTGTATATAGTTTTACTCTGTTAAAGTTAAAACCTTCCCTTTTTATTTTGACAATACCTGATAATTGTTTTATTGTATATAGTTTTATTGTGTTAAGAGTTAAAACCTTTCTTTTTAATTTAGAGAAAAAGGAGGAAATGTGGAATAATCTTTTTGTACACTGTGAAGATGTGTCTTAGCCAAAGCACCTTGTGATTGGTTCAATAAAGAGCTGAATGGCCAATAGTTAGTCAGAAAGAGGTTAGGCAGGACTTCTTGACAGAGAGGGAGAAGAGAAGAGATGAATCTAGGCATGGCAGAGATGCCAGAGGACATGAAGAGGGAGAAGGAGGTGCAAGATGGAAGAGAGGTAAAAAGCCACAAGGCAAAAAGCAGATTAATATAAATGGGTTAATTTAAGTTATAAGTTATAAGACTAGTGGGGCAAGCATAAGTTACAGGCGAAGCTTTCATAATTCATAAGTCTACATCTCTCTCTTTCTCTGGTGAGTAGGCTCTTTCCCCAATCCATCTCCAGGCCTGGAAGAGAGGAGAATGAGGTAAGGCAGTGGTGGTGCATGCCTTTAATCCCAGCACTCGGGAGGCAGAGGCAGGTGGATCTCTGTGAGTTCGAGGCCAACTTAGTGTAGGGCTGTTACACAGAGAAACCCAATCTCGAAGAAAGAAAGAAAGAAAGAAAGAAAGAAAGAAAGAAAGAAAGAAAGAAAGAAAGAAAGAAAGAAAGAAAGAAAGAAAGAAAGAAAACGAGAAAGGCCAAGACAGTAAAAGGTTCTTGTTGTAAAGTTCAAGCCACTTTCCACAATGTTGATATTCCTAAGTTTCTAAGTCCCATTTCGGGCCACAATCAAGTTTATATTGTGACCACACAACACTGCGAAAGAAAAATCAGAAAACAGGCTTTTTGTTTGTTGGGTTTGTTTTCTGGCTTGATATCACTTTCCCTTAAATAATTTTCAGGTTCTGAATAAGACAGCTCAGTGGGGAGTCCACAGGTAGTTTAACATCACTGGAATGTTTAGTGACTTCAATAACTCTGAGAAAGGGAAAGAAAAATTCAGACATCTCTGTGGTCTTTTATATATTTTTTATTTATTTATTTTGTACACAATATTCTGTCTGTGTGTATGACTGCAGGCCAGAAGAGGGTACCAGACCCCGTTACAGATGGTTGTGAGCCACCATGTGGTTGCTGGGAATTGAACTCAGGACCTTTGGAAGAGCAGGCAATGCTCTTAAACTCTGAGCCATCTCTCCAGCTCCTGGTCTTTTATATTTTTACCTTTAAATTAAGATCAGAAATGATAGATTATGAAGACGAGTTCTGAAAATAATGGATCTGTGTTTAAGGAAAGAAAACTTTTTAAAAATATTTATTTATTTATTTATTTATTATGTATACAATATTCTGTCTGTGTGTATGCCTGAAGGCCAGAAGAGGGCGCCAGACCTCTTTACAGATGGTTGTGAGCCACCATGTGGTTGCTGGGAATTGAACTCAGGACCTTTGGAAGAGCAGGCAATGCTCTTAACCACTGAGCCATCTCTCCAGCTTCCAAGGAAAGAAAACTTTAAGAGTTTTCTAGGCTATACCGTCTTTATAAGTTCACATAGAAACCATGAACAGGGTTTCTAGAAACCTGAGTAACAATTCAGAAGTTTGGGGATGGGCAGGCAGAAGTGAGGCCCTCCCTACTGCACACATATGTGCATGTACATACAAATAAATTAGGTGGTATGGGCAAAGTACAGGGGTCACTGTTAGTGGTTGGTGCTGAATGACTTGACTGAGTTCCCCCTGACAAATTTGGGTCAGTATACATTTTGTGTACCAGGATTCAGTATTGCATGTTTTCTTTTTTTAATTATTTATTTTATGTGCATTGGGATTTTACTTGCATGTGTATCTGTGTGAGGGTGTCAGATCTTTGAGTAAAGCAGTTGTTAGCTGCCACGTGTGTGCTAGCAACTGAACCCAGGTCCCTGGTAGAACAGTCTTAATTGTTGAGCCATCTTTCTAGCACCCCCCCCTCCCCGTCTGTTTTAAATATTCTTTCCAGGAGAGAATTGGAACATTTCAATTCACCAGGCACTCACTGCAGAATAAACACGAATATGGTAGAGACTTAGCAACAACTCACAGGAAACAAGTAAAATCCTTACATTTATAAGATTTTAGAGGTAGAGAATCTGTTTTTTGAGATAGGGTCTATATTTAGTCCCGGGATTAAAAGCATATGCTGCCTTACCTTGCCTAGAGGTGGGGAAGGGGCGTGTAAAGGGAAAGGATCTTAGAGTTTAGCAGATTAGTGAAGATACAAAATAAGACACAGTAATTTAGATGTAAGGCAGTTAATAAAAAGCAGTAATTTAGGAAGTTAATCCTATTGTCCCACCCTACCTTGGGACAGTCACCTACTAGAAACTTAGAGAAACTATAAGTATATATGAAATGGTAACAACAACAACAAAAAAACCTGGCATGCTAATATGTCCTTATAAACCTAGGTAGGACTGGGGCTGCTAGAGGCAAGCACACCCTCTGCTCCTCATGGGGTGTCGGGGTGGCAACTGACCTACCAGAGTAGCCTGTTTGGCCAGTTCCAGGTTAGTGAGAGACTCTTTTCTTAAAAAAAAAAAAAAAAAAAAGAAGAGGAAGGGAGAAAGGCAAAGGGCGAAGGAAGAGCAAAAAAAAGAGAAGGGGTTCCTTAGTGCCTGAGGAACAACATCCAAAGTTGTGCTCTGACCTTAGCACATACAAAGTTATGTGTGTGTAACACCGCCCCCTCCAAAAAGCACCAGTGCAAGGCTAGGGGGTGTTGTTAATGAACATAACTCTACATATTAAACAAATGTTCCTCAAATAATCTGCATTTGTAGTATATGTGTACAATTACAGCAAGAACATCAGAGGTAAGGCCAAGCTGGGTTACAGTATGAGAACTTAACTCAAAATCAATATAAGGGCTGATGACATGATTCAGCCTATAAAGGTACTTGATGTTGGACAATACATATATAAACCTGATGATTGATCCGAGTTTAATACCGTGAACCCATTTAAAGGAAGAAAAAGCACACCAACGCCAGTTATTTCATCACCTCCATAGAATATGGCATGTGTGCCACCTCTTCCAACAATCACATACACAGTAATGAAATTAAATTTTAAAAAGGAGAGCCGGGCATGGTGGCGCATGGGCCTTAGATCCCGGCACTTGGGAGGCAGAGCCAGGCAGATCTGAGTTCCAGACCAGCCTGGTCTACACAGTGAATTCTAGAATAGCCAGAGCTACAGACTGAAACCCTTTCTGTCTTAAAAAAACAGAAACCATAATAATATAATAACCATCATTACCTTTTAAAAATGAAAATAAAACCCATTTTTCCCAAATGCAATCTAGAAACACAATGCTTCATACTTTAAAACATCCTTCACTTAGGCCAGGTAGTGGTGGCCTGCACCTTTAACCCCATCCTTTGGGAGGCAGAGGTGAGTTGAGTCCAACCTCACTGAGTGAGTTCCAGGACAGCAAGGGCTACACAGAGAAACTCTGTCTCGAACTCCACCCCCCAAAACAATTCCCTAATTTTGCCTTCAGGCTTGATATGCTATTTTTATTCTGTTAGAAGCATTTTAAGCTGGCATTGGTGACACACGCCTTTAATCCCAGCACTTTGGGAGGCAGAGGCTGGTGGATCTCTGAGTTTGAGACCAGCCTGGTCTACAAGAGCTAGTTACAGGACAGGCCCAAAGAAAGCTACAGAGAAACCCTGTCTCGAAAAAAATAAAAAATAAAATAAAATAAAAAAAATAAGCATTTCAATCATAAAAAAATCTTTATAAAATGAATTATCTATTGTATGCTATATAAATGCTGACGTTTACCTGCCATAAAGATCTTTCTTTTAACAGCCTATTAGAAAGTTAAAAATACAGAGTGCTTTCTAGCCAAACTTATCAATTCTGGCTTCACAGAGTCTTGAAGTATAAGAGTAATAGATATAATTTGGTAATTTGGTAAATCTTCCATGAAGACTTTCTAGTACACTATAGAAACTGACTATAACAAATCATTTACAAAGCAGAGAATTCACAAGATGTGCATTATACAGAATTGAAAAGGGGTATATTTTTAAGTCTCAGCTAAACTAACCTGTTGAACAGCTAACTGAACTGTTACAATATAGCACTTCCTCTACAGCTCTTCTCACCTCTCTCATTTTAAAATAAGATGTAGAACACAGCTTGTATGTGATCCTTTAGCAGCACATACACTAAAAATGGAATGAACTATTTAATTTTAAGACAGGTTCTCACTTGGATTACGTGGCTGATCTGAAACTTGATATGTAGACCAGGCTGGCCTGGAACTCAGATACTCAGCTGCCTGTCTCTTTAGTGCTATGGTTAACAGTATGAGCCACCACGCTCAACTATTTAATTTTATCTGGTCTTCCATTTATCCCAAGCACAAAACAAACAAACAAACAAACAAACAACAACAACAAAAACCCCACTAGTTGGCACACTGTAGATACTAAATAAAGATTTGCTGAATAACTGTATAAATCACTGAAGATACTAATACCAACTTTACAAAACAATGTCACATTGGTTTTCAACCAGGTGTTATGTCCCCCACAGCGATGCAGACTATCAGACTAGAAGCTACCTTCTGCTGTTTGTGGACATAAAACAGCGTCCTTCTATGAGGTCTTAATGTGCATCCCTAGACTATGCGTTCACTGCATTCACTATGTTTATTTTGTTTTAGAATGTACTTTACTTTTTTTGAGTCAGTCTTACTATGTTGTCTAGGCTGGCTTTGAACTCCTGGGTTCAACTCATCACCCTGCTTTTGGTCTCCTTACTTGATGGAATAAAGAAGTGCATACTACCATTCCTAATTTTACTTACGTATTTTTTGATTATGTGTCTTGGGTATGGGTTTGTGTATGTGTGTTTGTTGAGGCCCAAGAAGGGTGTCAAATCCACTGAACTGGAGTTACAGACAGCTGTGAGTTGTCTGACACAGGCACAGGAAACCAAGCTCAAAATTCCCATATGTGCTCTTAATCAGTGAGCAATCTCTGCACCTCTTCTAAGTTCTGCTTTTGTTAATTTATTTATTTATATATTTTATGTATATAAATGTTATCTGCATGCACAACTGCACACCAAAAGAGAACATCGGATCTCATTACAAATAGTTTGACTTCAAGGAACCAGGACCTCTCAACCACAGACATCTTTCAGGCTCTTGCTTTGTTCTAAATACTCCTTTGCTCTAAAATATTTGTTCTTAGCATTTGACACAGAGCTAAAATATATGCTGATTCTAATGATCAGAGTTGCAAATACTCTCTATCCTCTCATTACACTATGTCCCTTAATGAAAAATACTTTAGTCAAAAACCTTTAGCCAAAGTTGTACATCATTTCCTTTAAGATACATATTTCCATGTCTTATTTCTTGGTTTTTGTTTTTTGAGAGTCTCGTTATACAGCTATGGCTCACCTGGAATGTATAATGAAGACCAGGCTAGCCTCAAACTCATGGGTGTTGCTACTGCTTCTGTCTCCTTTGTAATGTAATTCCAGTACAGCACCATCTATAAATATGTTACAGTGTTTTGAATGGAAACATCCCCTAGAGGTTCATGTATTTGAACATTTGGCCCCTAGTTGGCAGTGCTATTTGGAAATTAAGGAACCTTCAGGAGGTAGAATCTTGCTGGAAGTTATGTACTGGTGCAGTGGGGTAAGAGGGTAGAGGTATGAGCGTTGAAATACTATAGACTGCCCTTGCTTCCAGTGTGTGGATGAAAATGTAACTTACCTACCATGCCTTCTCCATTGTTAGGAACTCTTTCCTCTGGAACCATAAACCAAACAATTCTTTTGTAAGGTGCTTTTTGTGAATATGGTTTTTCAAGACAAGGTTTCTCTGTGTAACAGTTCTAGCTGTCCTAGAACTCTGTAGACCAGTCTGGCTTCGAACTCATAGAGATTCACCTGCCTCTGTCTCCCAAGCACTGGGATCAAAGGTGTGCATCACCACCACCTGGCCTCTATGTTGCTTTTGATTTTGGTATTTTATCATTAACAACAAAAAAGTCTAATACAGAGAGAAAAGTTGAAGGAGAAGGTAACGGAGAGACAAATATTGCATACTTTCACTCATACGGGGAACCTACATTTAAACACAGAGGTCATGCTGGGCAGTGGTGGCACACTCCTTTTTTAGTCCCAGCACTTGGGAGGCAGAGGCAGGCAGATCTCTGTGAGTCTGAGGCCAGCCTGTGCTACAAGAGCTAGATCCAGGACATGCTCCAAAGTTACAGAGAAACCCTGTCTTGAAAAACAAAAACAAACAAACAAACAAACAAAAAACCCCACAGAGGTCATAAAAGAGAAATAAATAAATAAAAGAAAAAGAGGACTTTTTGGGAAGGGATGATTAGTCGGCGGGGATAAGGGAGGATAATAAGGCCAAATATAACCAAAGTACAATGATAAACATGAAAACGCATCATGCTTTTAAAAAGAACAGTTGGGCAGTGCTGGCCCTTGTCTTTAATCCCAGCCCTTGGAGGCAGAGGCAGGTATACAGAGAAACCATGTCTCAAAACAACAACAAAAACCCTGCCAGGCGTGGTACTAGTACTCAGGAGGCGGATCTTTGAGAGCTCCAAGACAGACAAGACTACACAGAGACCCTGTCTCAAAATACAATAAACAAAAGAAAACATACACAAAAGCAATCAACTTCATGTTGTACCGAGACTCCCATAAATAGAAGCAAATTGTACAAATCAAGATTCTTAGTTAAAAACAAAACAAAAGCACATTTAGGTAAGTAAACCAGAAAAGAAATTTACCAATACACCACTGGAGTTCAGAGAATTAGGAGACTTTGATTTGGCAAATATATAAAACAACGGAAGCTAAGCAGATAAAACCATTGCCATGATCACAACACAGGAAGAGCTGGCTTAGGAAACTGCCTAAGTGAGCAGTGTAACCAACTGCCAAAAGAATGAATTCTAAATTGTCTTTACTTCTTTGTAGTTCACTGCACAGCCTGGGTATGCATATTCAAGCACACAGCCTCTTCAGCATTAGATTCATGAAAAACCAATATAAAAGGGGCTGAAATGGTAGAGACAAAATAAACACTATGTTATGTCTCAGAGGCTAGAGTCTGACACCAAACCTGACGACCCAAGTGAGTGTAATCCCCAGAACATATAACATGAAAAAAGAAAACAGATTTCTGAAAGTTGTCCTTTGACCCCCCCCTCTGACCCCCGCACAATGTAAAGAAATGATCTTTTAAAAAGCAATAGGGCTGGAGAGATGGCTCAGTGGTTAAGAGCACTGACTGCTCTTCCAGAGGACCCGGGTTCAATTCCCAGCAACCATATGGTGGCTCACAACCATCTGGAATAAGGTCTGGTGCCCTCTTCCGGCCTTCAGACATACACGCAGACAGAATATTGTATGCATAATAAATAAATAAATAAAACACTAACACATAAAAAATAAACAAATAAATAAATCGGTGATAAACTAACTCTATCTTCGTACCTTCTGCATCTCTGTTCTGAAATCTTCAGAAAATGGTAATGTTTTAACTTTCTCAGGTAGTTAATCTTCTCTAATACTTTGTTACATTCAAAGGACACAAACATTTAATGCAATCACAACTAATATACTATCAAACAACTAAAAACTAAATCTAAAATCAAACACTTCCAAATAAGAATGACATACTTAAATAAAACAAAGATAAGAAAATTTCTACCAGAGCCAAGAATACAAAACAAAGAAGTATAAATTTATTACCAGATGCAATCTGACCATTACTTCTGGCTTTTAAGATTCTGATAATTGGGCTGGGGAGATGGCTCAGTGGTTAAGAGCATTGCCTGCTCTTCCAAAGGTTCTGAGTTCAATTCCCAGCAACCACATAGTGGCTCACAACCATCTGTAATGAGTCTGATGCCCTCTTCTGGCCTGCAGACATACAGACAGAATATTGTATACATAATAATAAATAAATAAATATTAAAAAAGATTCTGATACTTAAGGGGCCTATATTTATGCAGGATTATGAAATTTTTTGATGGCAGCTGCTATTTTTAAATTATTCTATTTTTATTTATGTGTGTGTGTATGTGTACTATGTGGGTGTGTGGTGTCTATGGAGGTCAGCAGACAATTCCAAGTCACTATATGGATGCTGGGAACCAAACCTGGGTCCTGTGCAAATGCAACAGTGTTCTTAAGAGCTGAGTCCCAACCCTGCTTGTTTTAGTCCAAGCTGGCCTCAATCTAACTGAGAAATGTGTGTCAGAGGAAGATGTGAGCTCTATCCTGCTCATCCCTGTGAGTTAGGAACCTATCACGCTGTTTATGAAATTTTAAGATTATTCAAATTTCTTTTTACAGTATTAGAAAATGAACCCATGATCTGGAACTCTAATAATATGCTAAATTCCCAACATTTAAATATTACAACTCCAATTTGTTGTTGTTGTACACAGAGAAACCCTGCCTTGAAAAACAAAAAACAAAGAATTTCATCTCAAGAAGAGATGTAGCTCAGTTCACAGAGCGCTTGTCTATCATGCACAAAGCCCTGAGACTGGAAAAGACTGTGAGTTACCACATGGATGCTGGGTATTGAAACTGGGTCCTCTTCAAAAGCAGTAAGTGTTCTTAACTTCTGAGTCAACTCTCCACCCCCTCATAGGCTTTTTATGTGCAGTAAGATTTGGGTGCAAAGCCAGGAAAATGGCTCAGAAGGCAAACCCAACAGTCTGAGTTCCATCCCTGGACCCATATACTGGAAGGAAAGAACTAACTCTCAAAAAGTTGTTCTCAAGCCGGGCGGTGGTGGCGCATGGCTTTAATCCAAGCAATGAGGAGGCAGAGACAGGTGGATCTCTGTGACGGGCCTACAGCGTGAGCTCCAAGACAGGCTTCCAAAGTGACAGAGAAAACTTGTCCCAAAATAAACAAAACAAAAAAGAAAAAAAAAAGTTGTTCTCTTGCCTCAATATGTGCCAAAGCATGCATATGCTCATACAAATATGAAAAAGAATTTTAAAAGTCCAATTTGCAAGGTTTAATGGAGCAAGCCTTTAATAGCAGCACTTGGGAGGCAGAGGCAGGTGGATCTCTATGAGTTTGAGGCCAGCCTGGAACCTACAGATCCCAAAAATGTAGATGAAAATTTAAACCTTTAAGTACAAATAAGGGATTTCAAGCCAAATTTAAAGTACAGTCAACCTCAGGAGGAAAAAAAAAGAAAAATCACAGCCAATCTTAAACCTCATGTTCAATTTTTTTTCATTCCAGTGATTTGGCCTTTATATTCCCCCCCACACACACACACCGGGTTTCTCTATGAAACAGTCCTGGCATTAACTCTATAGACCAGGCTGGCCTTGAAGGCCTTTATAGTCTTACTAACAAAGTAAATGAGGCTGGCTGTTCACAGAAAAGTAAATTTAATGAGCAGTTTAAAATTAAATTAATTTCTTTAAGAAAGACCACTGAAGGCTGAGCAGTGTTGGTGCGCACCTTTAATCCCAACACATGGGAGGGAGATACAGTCAGATCTCTGTGAATCTGAGGCCAGCCTGGTCTTCTGAGTTCCAGGACAGTACAGGACAGGCTCCAAAGGCTAGAGAAACCTTGTCTCAACAAAACCAAACCAACCCCCCCCCAAAAAAAACAAAAACAAAAACCCAATCAACAAAAAGACTACTGGTGTAATCTATTTACAGCCTGTCTGATCCCCAGAACTACTACCACTACACTCCCTCATCCCAACTCCCCCAAAACAGAAAGAAAAAGGATGTTGTGATCTTGTACTTCTGTACAATAGCTGGCAAACTCTAAAGTTCTCTGTTTGTGGAATAACGCTTTATGGTCCCTGCCACCAGTGCACTAAAACTAGCACTAATAGTGTGCCTCTAGTGTCTGTTCTGCTGAAAAGTTAAGTTTGCCAAACAAATCAGAAAATGGCTGATTGATTGCTTTAGTAAAGGAAAATAAAGTAATATCATTCCCTTTCTATATCTTTTAATGTATTTGAAGTCATCCATAAAACTCAATTTATATTACAATAGGTAATGAACCTTACAATTAAAGTTAAAGAAGTTCAGCATCTCTTATAGAACTCCCTGCTTTTTTTTTTTTTTTTGATTTTTCGAGACAGGGTTTCTCTATGTGACAATCCTAGTTTTCTTGAACTGCTTTGTAGATCAGGTTGGTCTTGAACTCCCAGAGATCTACCTGTCTCTGCCTTCCAAAGTTGCCCGTCTAAGAACCATTTTTTTTTTAATTCTTTGACTGTGGCTAGTTTTGTTTGAGGCAGACTTCAGTAGCAAACAGAAACCATTGGGTTTGATTTAGAAGTAACCTGGGGTTTTAGATCTCCAGCACAAACAGCTACGTGCTAAACAAATGCCAAATAGTACCAACTACAATGACTTATAAATATTATCTTATCTGTGTATTAAAAGCCTCCCTCCCATTTGTATAAAAAGACACAAAACCAAATGTGCCCTTTAAGGAAAAAAAAGAAAAATATGTCTGTGAATGCGGTTTGTGTGTGTGTTCTTGTGAACGAAGGTGGATATATGCCACTGCACACTAGAGGTTGAGGACAATCTCCAGTGTCAGTCCATGTCTTCTACCTTGTCTAAGACAGGGTCTCATTTGCTGTTACATTTGCCAGGCTACTAGGTCCATGTACTTCCAGGGATTCTCCTGTCTGTTCCCCATTTCCTTGTAGGAACACTGGACAGCAGATTAGAAATGGTTTCATGAGTTCTGGCTTTATAAATGCAAATCCTCAAGCTTGTAAGGCAAATACTTCATGCCCTGAGCCATCTCCCCAGCTTAAATTTGTCTTTTCTCTTTTTGTATTATATAGCATGTATGTGGAAATCAAAGTACAATTACTAGAGATGGTTTTCCTAACATCCACACAGATTCCAGGGATCAAGCTCAGGTCCTCTCAAGCGTGACAGCTACCCAACTGAGCTATTTTGTCCACCCTAAATTTTGTCTCATCTCAGGATGCTTTAAAATGGTTCATGACCCTTAATATTACAACAGTCGGACTTTCATGTTTAAAGGCAAGCGGCCCAACCTCCATCAATGCAAAAACTAAGCAAACAAAAAAACCTACTAAGGTCAAATGTACTTTAACTCAAGCACTAGAGGCAGAAGCAGGCAGATCTCTGGAGTTTGATGCCAACTAATGCCTACACAGCAAATTCCAAGCCAACCAGGACTACAGAGTGAGACCAGGTCTCAAAACAAAACACAACAGAACAAAAACCCTCAACCAACTAACAAGATCACAACACACATACAGAGATGCAGCAAGTCAAGCTCCATGACAGTCCACTTAGGTTTTTGTGGCCTCAACTGGCTAGTAGACAAATGAGTCTTAGCCTCATTTTTCTCAACTGCAAAGTAAAGAATAAAACATCTGCTTAACATGGCATGATGTTGTACACATGAAATCATAGCTACTTAGGAGGAGGCAAAGCAGGAGGTTCACAGTCCAAGATCTGCTATAGCAACTTAATGAGACCTAGTCCCAAATAATATTAAGGATACAATTAAGAATAAGAGTGCTTGGTTATCATCCAAAAAGCACCCAGTTCAATCAATCTTCAGTATTAGAAAAACAAAAACAAAACAAAACCAAACCCACATTACCATCACAAAGTAATCAAGCCAATAAATAGAAAGCACTTTGAGCTAGCCATGGTGGCACACGCCTTTGATCCAAGCCCTTGGGAGGCAGAGGCAGGTATACCTCTGTGAGACCAGCCTGGTCTTCAAAATGAGTTTCAGGGCAGCCAGAACTAAAAAGAGAAATCCTTGCCTAAAACAAACAAAAAACACTTGGGCAGCAGCCTCTCCCAGACACATTGGTCTTAATCCATAAAATTAAGATAAGCTATCTTCTGAAAGAAGATTGAGAATTGTTTTAAAACTACACAGAACTGAGTGGCGGTGGCATATGACTTTAATCCTAGCATTTGGAAGGCAAAGGCAAGTGGCTGTCTGAGTTCTGAGTTCGAGGTCAGTGGTCTAAAGAAGTAGTTCCAGAACTGTCAGGATTATACAGAGAAACCCAGCCTTGAAAAAATGATAGATTAGTAAATAAATTATAGGGGTTAGTGACTTGGCTCAGTGGTTAAGAGCACTTGCTCTTGCAGAGGAACCTGGGTTCAATTACAAGAACCTACATTGCAGCTCACAACCAACTGTAACTCCAGTCCTAGGGGATCCAAGACCTTCCTCAGACATTCAAGGATATCATACATACATGTGGTGCACATACATACATACAGGCAAAACATTTGTAAGGTTAAATAATAAAATTAATAAAAATAAATTGGTGGTATATAGAACAGTGATAATATGCTTGTAGCATGCACTAGACTCTGAATTCAATGCCCCACATTGAAAACAAAAAGTAGCCGGGTGTGGTGGTGCATACCCTTAATTCAAGCATTGGATAGGTAGAAGAAGCAGATGGATCTCTGTGAGTTCCAGGCCAGCATGGCTCTACATCAGTGGCTCTCAACCTGGAGCTCATGAACTCCATAAGGGTCGCACATCAGATATTTACATAATGATTCATAACAGCAGAAAAAAATTAGTTATGAAGCAGCAGTAAAATTTTGTTGTTCGGGCTCACCACAACATGAGGAACTGTATTGGGAAGTACTGTACAAATTCAGAAATTAGTAATTACTGAAGCATTAGGAAGGTTGAGAACCAATGCTTTACATAGTGAGACTCTGTCCCTCCAAAAAATGTATATACTTATACATGTATACATACAGAGAGAAAGACATTTCAAGATTTTTTATCACATGCATACATTGAAATGGCTGAATGTACCCTTCTCTTCAACTAAGACTTTAAATAATCAAAGATAAGAATTGTTAAATTAGGAGCCGGAGAGATGGTTCAGATTAAGAGCACTGGCTGCTCTTCTAGAGGACCTGAGTTCAATTCTCAGCAATCTCATGTGGCTCACAATCATCTGTAATGAGATCTGGTGCCCTCTTCTGGTCTGTAGGATACATGCAGGCAGACACTGTACACATAAAATCTGATGTGGGAGTGTCAAATCTGTTGATTTCATTGGTTAAGCAATAAAGAAACTGCCTTGGCCCTGATAGGTAAGAACATAGGTGGGTGGAGTAAACATAACAAAATGCTGGGAGGAAGAGGACGTGAAGTCAGAAATCATGCAGCTCCTCTCAGAGCCACACACGATGAAGCTCCGACCCAGGATGGACATAGGCTAGAATCTTCCAGGTAAGCGCACCTTGGGGTGCTTACACACCTTATTAGAAATGGGCTAGTCCAGGTGCAAGAATTAGCCTAGAAGAGGCTAGATAGAAATGGGCCAAGCAGTGTTTAAACAACAGTTTGTGTGTTGTTATTTTGGGCATAAGCTAGCAGGCGGCCGGGGTGCTGGGGCCGCAGCCCCGCCACTCCAATTACAACAAAAATTTTTAAAAAATTTGTTAAAGGGGGCTGGAGAGATGGCTCAGAGGTTAAGAGCATTGCCTGCTCTTCCAAAGGTCCTGAGTTCAATTCCCAGCAACCACAAGGTGGCTCACAACCATCTGTAATGAGGTCTGGTGCCCTCTTCTGGCCTGCAGGCATACATACATACAGAATA
>CADCXT010000063.1:1800000-1968809 GCA_902806775.1 Microtus agrestis | reverse complement strand
AGAAGTCTTTGTGATATGTCACAGAATCGTGAGAATGAGAACTGTGTTCCTTTGTCTCTGTAGAAGCTTTACTTTGAAAGATAATCACGTTCTTTTGAAAGTGAATGAATTTCATGAAATGCTTTTGTGAGAAACGCACATGTGTTACTCTGAAATGAGAAGCGCCTGTTTGGGATATGTCAAAGTATTGTTAAATGTGAGAACCGTGTTCCTTGTCTCTTTAGAAGGTTTACTTTGAAAGATAATCACGTTCATTTGAAAGTGAATGAATTTCATGAATTGCTTTTGTGTGAAACGCACATGTGATACTCTGAAATGAGAAGCGTCTCTTTGCAGTATGTCAAAGTATTGTTAAAAGTGAGAACTGTGTTCCTTTTCTCTGTAGAAGCTTTACTTTGAAAGATAATCACGTTCTTTTGAAAGTGAATGAATTTCATGAATTGCTTTTGTGTGAAACGCACATGAGTTACTCTGAAATGAGATGCGTCTGTTTGGGAAATGTCAAAGTATTTTTAAAAGTGAGAGCAGTGTGCCTTTTGTCTGTAGAAGCTTTAATTTGAAAGATAATCACGTTCTTTTGAAAGTGTATGAATTTCTTGGAATGCTTTTGTGAGAAACGCACATGAGTTTCTCTGAAATGAGAAGCGTCTGTTTGGGAAATGTCAAAGTATTTTTAAAAGTGAGAGCAGTGTACCTTTTGTCTGTAGAAGCTTTACTTTGAGAGATAATCACGTTCTTTTGAAAGTGTATGAATTTCATGAAATGCTTTTGTGAGAAACGCACATGTGTTACTCTGAAATGAGAAGCGTCTGTTTGGGATATGTCAAAGTATTGTTAAAATTAGAAGACTGTTCCTTGTCTCTGTAGATGCTTTACTTTGAAAGATAATTACGTTCTTTTGAAAGTGGTTGAATTTCATGAAATGCTTTTGTGAGAAACGCACATGTGTTTCTCAGAAAAGATATGCAGTTGTTTGGGATATATAAAAGTTAGTTAAACGTGAGAACTGTCTTCCTTTTCTCTGCAGAATCTTTACTTTGAAAGGTAATCACTTTCCTTTGGAAGTGTATGAATTTCATGGAATGCTTTTGTGAGAAACACACATGAGTTACTCGGCAATGAGAAGCGTCTGTTTGGGAAATGTCAAAGTATTTTTAAAAGTGAGAGCAGTGTACCTTTTGTCTGTAGAAGCTTTACTTTGAAAGATAATCACGTTCTTTTGAAAGTGTATGAATTTCATGAAATGCTTTTGTGAGAAATGCACATGGTTTCTCTGAAAGGAGAAGTCGTTGTTTGAGATATGTCACAGAATCGTTAGAATGAGAACTGTGTTCCTTGTCTCTGTAGATGCTTTACTTTGAAAGATAATCACGTTCTTTTAAAAGTGTATGAATTTCATGAAATGCTTTTGTGAGAAACGCACATGTGTTACTCTGAAATGAGAAGCGTCTGTTTGGGATATGTCAAAGTATTGTTAAAAGTGAGAACCGTGTGTTCCTTGTCTCTGTAGAAGCTTTACTTTGAAAGATAATCACGTTCATTTGAAAGTGAATGAATTTCATGAAATGCTTTTGTGAGAAACGCACATGTGATACTCTGAAATGAGAAGCGTCTGTTTGGGATATGTCAAAGTATTGTTAAAAGTGAGAACTGTGTTCCTTTTCTCTGTAGAAGCTTTACTTTGAAAGATAATCACGTTCTTTTGAAAGTGTATGAATTTCATGGAATGCTTTTGTGAGAAACGCACATGAGTTACTCTGAAATGAGAAGCGTCTGTTTGGGAAATGTCAAAGTATTTTTAAAAGTGAGAGCAGTGTGCCTTTTCTCTGTAGAAGCTTTACTTTGAAAGATAATTACGTTCTTTTGAAAGTGAATGAATTTCATGAAATGCTTTTGTGAGAAATGCACATGTGTTTCTCTGAAAGGAGAAGTCTTTTGGGATATGTCAAAGAATCGTGAGAATGAGAACTGTGTTCCTTGTCTCTGTAGAAGCTTTACTTTGAAAGATAATCACGATCTTTTGAAAGTGAATGAATTTCATGAAATGCTTTTGTGAGAAACGCACATGTGTTACTCTGAAATGAGAAGCGTCTGTTTGGGATATGTCAAAGTATTGTTAAAAGTGAGAACAGTGTTCCTTGTCTCTGTAGAAGGTTTACTTTGAAAGATAATCACGTTCATTTGAAAGTGAATGAATTTCATGAATTGCTTTTGTGAGAAACGCACATGTGTTACTCTGAAATGAGAAGCGTCTGTTTGGGATATGTCAAAGTATTGTTAAAAGTGAGAACAGTGTTCCTTTTCTCTGTAGAAGCTTTACTTTGAAAGATAATCACGTTCTTTTGAAAGTGAATGAATTTCATGAAATGCTTTTGTGTGAAACGCACATGAGTTACTCTGAAATGAGAAGCGTCTGTTTGGGAAATGTCAAAGTATTTTTAAAAGTGAGAGCAGTGTGCCTTTTGTCTGTAGAAGCTTTACTTTGAAAGATAATCACGTTCTTTTGAAAGTGTATGAATTTCATGAAATGCTTTTGTGAGAAACGCACATGTGTTTCTCTGAAATGAGAAGCGTCTGTTTGGGATATGTCAAAGTATTGTTAAAAGTGAGAACAGTGTTCCTTTTGTCTGTAGAAGCTTTACTTTGAAAGATAATCACGTTCTTTTGAAAGTGAATGAATTTCATGAAATGCTTTTGTGAGAAACGCACACGTGTTACTCTGAAATGAGAAGTGTCTGTTTGGGATATGTCAAAGTATTGTTAAAAGTGAGAGCAGTGTTCCTTTTCTCTGTAGAAGGTTTACTTTGAAAGATAATCACGTTCATTTGAAAGTGAATGAATTTCATGAAATGCTTTTGTGTGAAACGCACATGTGTTACTCTGAAATGAGAAGCGTCTCTTTGGGTATATCAAAGTATTGTTAAAAGTGAGAACTGTGTTCCTTTTCTCTGTAGAAGCTTTACTTTGAAAGATAATCACGTTCTTTTGAAAGTGAATGAATTTCATGAAATGCTTTTGTGAGAAACGCACATGAGTTACTCTGAAATGAGATGCGTCTGTTTGGGAAATGTCAAAGTATTTTTAAAAGTGAGAGCAGTGTGCCTTTTGTCTCAGTAGAAGCTTTAATTTGAAAGATAATCACGTTCTTTTGAAAGTGTATGAATTTCTTGGAATGCTTTTTTGAGAAACGCACTTGAGTTTCTCTGAAATGAGATGCGTCTGTTTGGGAAATGTCAAAGTATTTTTAAAAGTGAGAGCAGTGTACCTTTTGTCTGTAGAAGCTTTACTTTGAGAGATAATTACGTTCTTTTGAAAGTGTATGAATTTCATGAAATGCTTTTGTGAGAAACGCGCATGTGATATTCTGAAATGAGAAGTGTCTGTTTGGGATATGTCAAAGTATTGTTAAAAGTGAGAACCGTGTTCCTTGTCTCTGTAGAAGGTTTACTTTGAAAGATAATCACGCTCATTTGAATGTGAATGAATTTCATGAATTGCTTTTGTGTGAAACGCACATGTGATGCACTGAAATGAGAAGCATCTCTTTGCGGTATGTCAAAGTATTGTTAAAAGTGAGAGCTTTGTTGCTTTTCTCTGTAGAAGCTTTACTTTGAAAGATAATCACGTTCTTTTAAAAGTGTATGAATTTCATGAAATGCTTTTGTGAGAAATGCGCATGTGATACTCTGAAATGAAAAGCGTCTGTTTGGGATATGTCAAAGTATTGTTAAAATGAGAAGACTGTTCCTTGTCTCTGTAGATGCTTTACTTTGAAAGATAATTACGTTCTTTTGAAAGTGGTTGCATTTCATGAAATGCTTTTGTGAGAAACGCACATGTGTTTCTCAGAAAAGATATGCAGTTTGTTTGGGATATGTAAAAGTTAGTTAAAAGTGAGAACTGTCTTCCTTTTCTCTGTAGAAGCTTTACTTTGAAAGATAATCACGTTCTTTTGAAAGTGAATGAATTTCATGGAATGCTTTTGTGAGAAACGCACATGAGTTACTCGGAAATGAGAAGCGTCTGTTTGGGAAATGTCAAAGTATTTTTAAAAGTGAGAGCAGTGTACCTTTTCTCTGTAGAAGCTTTACTTTGAAAGATAATTACGTTCTTTTGAAAGTGGTTTGAATTTCATGAAATGCTTTTGTGAGAAACGCACATGTGTTTCTCAGAAAAGATATGCAGTTTTTTGGGATATGGAAAAGTTAGTTAAAAGTGAGAACTGTCTTCCTTTTCTCTGTAGAAGCTTTACTTTGAAAGATAATCACGTTCTTTTGAAAGTGTATGAATTTCATGGAATGCTTTTGTGAGAAACGCACATGAGTTACTCTGAAATGAGAAGCGTCTGTTTGGGAAATGTCAAAGTATTTTTAAAAGTGAGAGCAGTGTGCCTTTTGTCTGTAGAAGCTTTACTTTGAAAGATAATCACGTTCTTTTGAAAGTGTATGAATTTCATGGAATGCTTTTGTGAGAAACGCACATGAGTTTCTCTGAAATGAGAAGCGTCTGTTTGGGAAATGTCAAAGTATTTTTAAAAGTGAGAGCAGTGTACCTTTTGTCTGTAGAAGCTTTACTTTGAAAGATAATCACGTTCTTTTGAAAGTGTATGAATTTCATGGAATGCTTTTGTGAGAAACGCACATGAGTTACTCTGAAATGAGAAGCGTCTGTTTGGGAAATGTCAAAGTATTTTTAAAAGTGAGAGCAGTGTGCCTTTTGTCTGTAGAAGCTTTACTTTGAAAGATAATCACGTTCTTTTGAAAGTGTATGAATTTCATGAAATGCTTTTGTGAGAAACGCACATGAGTTACTCTGAAATGAGAAGTGTCTGTTTGGGAAATGTCAAAGTATTTTTAAAAGTGAGAGCAGTGTGCCTTTTCTCTGTAGAAGCTTTAATTTGAAAGATAATCACGTTCTTTTGAAAGTGTATGAATTTCTTGGAATGCTTTTGTGAGAAACGCACTTGAGTTTCTCTGAAATGAGAAGCGTCTGTTTGGGAAATGTCAAAGTATTTTTAAAAGTGAGAGCAGTGTACCTTTTGTCTGTAGAAGCTTTACTTTGAAAGATAATCACATTCTTTTGAAAGTGTATGAATTTCATGGAATGCTTTTGTGAGAAACGCACATGAGTTATTCTGAAATGAGAAGCGTCTGTTTGGGAAATGTCAAAGTCTTTTTAGAAGTGAGAGCAGTGTGCCTTTTGTCTGTAGAAGCTTTACTTTGAGAGATAATTACGTTCTTTTGAAAGTGAATGAATTTCATGAAATGCTTTTGTGAGAAATGCGCATGTGATACTCTGAAATGAGAAGTGTCTGTTTGGGATATGTCAAAGTATTGTTAAAAGTGAGAACTGTGTTCCTTGTCTCTGTAGAAGGTTTACTTTGAAAGATAATCACGTTCATTTGAAAGTGAATGAATTTCATGAAATGCTTTTGTGAGAAACGCACATGAGTTTCTCTGAAATGAGAAGCGTCTGTTTGGGAAATGTCAAAGTATTTTTAAAAGTGAGAGCAGTGTGCCTTTTCTCTGTAGAAGCTTTACTTTGAAAGATAATCACGTTCTTTTGAAAGTGAATGAATTTCATGAAATGCTTTTGTGAGAAACGCACATGTGTTTCTCTGAAATGAGAAGTCGTTGTTTGGGATATGTCACAGAATCGTGAGAATGAGAACTGTGTTCTTTGTCTCTGTAGAAGCTTTACTTTGAAAGATAATCACGTTCTTTTTAAAGTGTATGAATTTCATGAAATGCTTTTGTGAGAAACACACATGTGTTACTCTGAAATGAGAAGCGCCTGTTTGGGATATGTCAAAGTATTGTTAAAAGTGAGAACCGTGTTCCTTGTCTCTGTAGAAGGTTTACTTTGAAAGATAATCACGTTCATTTGAAAGTGAATGAATTTCATGAATTGCTTTTGTGTGAAACGCACATGTGATACTCTGAAATGAGAAGCGTCTCTTTGCGGTATGTCAAAGTATTGTTAAAAGTGAGAGCTGTGTTCCTTTTCTCTGTAGAAGCTTTACTTTGAAAGATAATCACGTTCTTTTGAAAGTGTATGAATTTCATGGAATGCTTTTGTGAGAAACGCAAATGAGTTACTCTGAAATGAGAAGCGTCTGTTTGGGAAACGTCAAAATATTTTTAAAAGTGAGAGCAGTGTGCCTTTTGTCTTTAGAAGCTTTACTTTGAAAGATAATTACGTTCTTTTGAAAGTGAATGAATTTCATGAAATGCTTTTGTGAGAAATGCACATGTGTTTCTCTGAAATGAGAAGCGTCTTTGTGATATGTCACAGAATCGTGAGAATGAGAACTGTGTTCCTTGTCTCTGTAGAAGCTTTACTTTGAAAGACAATCACGATCTTTTGAAAGTGAATGAATTTCATGAAATGCTTTTGTGAGAAACGCACATGTGTTACTCTGAAATGAGAAGCGTCTGTTTGGGATATGTCAAAGTATTGTTAAAAGTGAGAACCGTGTTCCTTGTCTCTGTAGAAGGTTTACTTTGAAAGATAATCACGTTCATTTGAAAGTGAATGAATTTCATGAATTGCTTTTGTGTGAAACGCACATGTGATACTCTGAAATGAGAAGCGTCTCTTTGGGGTATGTCAAAGTATTGTTAAAAGTGAGAGCTGTGTTCCTTTTCTCTGTAGAAGCTTTACTTTGAAAGATAATCACGTTCTTTTGAAAGTGAATGAATTTCATGAAATGCTTTTGTGTGAAACGCACATGAGTTACTCTGAAATGAGATGCGTCTGTTTGGGAAATGTCAAAGTATTTTTAAAAGTGAGAGCAGTGTGCCTTTTGTCTGTAGAAGCTTTACTTTGAAAGATAATCACGTTCTTTTGAAAGTGTATGAATTTCATGGAATGCTTTTTTGAGAAACGCACTTGAGTTTCTCTGAAATGAGATGCGTCTGTTTGGGAAATGTCAAAGTATTTTTAAAAGTGAGAGCAGTGTTCCTTTTGTCTGTAGAAGCTTTACTTTGAGAGATAATTACGTTCTTTTGAAAGTGTATGAATTTCATGAAATGCTTTTGTGAGAAACGCGCATGTGATATTCTGAAATGAGAAGTGTCTGTTTGGGATATGTCAAAGTATTGTTAAAAGTGAGAACCGTGTTCCTTTGTCTCTGTAGAAGGTTTACTTTGAAAGATAATCACGATCATTTGAAAGTGAATGAATTTCATGAAATGCTTTTGTGAGAAACGCACATGTGTTGCTCTGAAATGAGAAGCGTCTCTTTGGGATATGTCAAAGTATTGTTAAAAGTGAGAGCTGTGTTCCTTTTCTCTGTAGAAGCTTTACTTTGAAAGATAATCACGTTCTTTTAAAAGTGTATGAATTTCATGAAATGCTTTTGTGAGAAATGCACATGTGATACTCTGAAATGAGAAGCGTCTGTTTGGGATATGTCAAAGTATTGTTAAAAGTGAGAAGAGTGTTCCTTGTCTCTGTAGAAGCTTTACTTTGAAAGATAATTACGTTCTTTTGAAAGTGGTTGAATTTCATGAAATGCTTTTGTGAGAAACGCACATGTGTTTCTCAGAAAAGATATGCAGTTGTATTGGGATATGTAAAAGTTAGTTAAAAGTGAGAACTGTCTTCCTTTTCTCTGCAGAATCTTTACTTTGAAAGGTAATCACGTTCTTTTGAAAGTGAATGAATTTCATGGAATGCTTTTGTGAGAAACGCACATGAGTTACTCTGAAATGAGAAGCGTCTGTTTGGGAAATGTCAAAGTATTTTTAAAAGTGAGAGCAGTGTACCTTTTCTCTGTAGAAGCTTTACTTTGAAAGATAATCACGTTCTTTTGAAAGTGAATGAATTTCATGAAATGCTTTTGTGAGAAATGCACATGTGTTTCTCTGAAAGGAGAAGTCTTTGTGATATGTCACAGAATCGTGAGAATGAGAACTGTGTTCCTTGTCTCTGTAGAAGCTTTACTTTGAAAGACAATCACAATCTTTTGAAAGTGAATGAATTTCATGAAATGCTTTTGTGAGAAACGCACATGTGTTACTCTGAAATGAGAAGCGTCTGTTTGGGATATGTCAAAGTATTGTTAAAAGTGAGAACCGTGTTCCTTGTCTCTGTAGAAGGTTTACTTTGAAAGATAATCACGTTCATTTGAAAGTGAATGAATTTCATGAATTGCTTTTGTGTGAAACGCACATGTGATACTCTGAAATGAGAAGCGTCTCTTTGCGGTATATCAAAGTATTGTTAAAAGTGAGAGCTGTGTTCCTTTTCTGTGTAGAAGCTTTACTTTGAAAGATAATCACGTTCTTTTGAAAGTGAATGAATTTCATGAATGGCTTTTGTGTGAAACGCACATGAGTTACTCTGAAATGAGATGCGTCTGTTTGGGAAATGTCAAAGTATTTTTAAAAGTGAGAGCAGTGTGCCTTTTGTCTGTAGAAGCTTTAATTTGAAAGATAATCACGTTCTTTTGAAAGTGTATGAATTTCTTGGAATGCTTTTGTGAGAAACGCACTTGAGTTTCTCTGAAATGAGATGCGTCTGTTTGGGAAATGTCAAAGTATTTTTAAAAGTGAGAGCAGTGTACCTTTTGTCTGTAGAAGCTTTACTTTGAGAGATAATTACGTTCTTTTGAAAGTGTATAAATTTCATGAAATGCTTTTGTGAGAAACGCGCATGTGATACTCTGAAATGAGAAGTGTCTGTTTGGGATATGTCAAAGTATTGTTAAAAGTGAGAACCGTGTTCCTTGTCTCTGTAGAAGGTTTACTTTGAAAGATAATCACGTTCATTTGAATGTGAATGAATTTCATGAATTGCTTTTGTGTGAAACGCACATGTGATGCACTGAAATGAGAAGCATCTCTTTGCGGTATGTCAAAGTATTGTTAAAAGTGAGAGCTTTGTTGCTTTTCTCTGTAGAAGCTTTACTTTGAAAGATAATCACGTTCTTTTGAAAGTGTATGAATTTCATGAAATGCTTTTGTGAGAAACGCACATGTGATACTCTGAAATGAGAAGCGTCTGTTTGGGATATGTCAAAGTATTGTTAAAAGTGAGAGCTTTGTTGCTTTTCTCTGTAGAAGCTTTACTTTGAAAGATAATCACGTTCTTTTAAAAGTGTATGAATTTCATGAAATGCTTTTGTGAGAAATGCGCATGTGATACTCTGAAATGAAAAGCGTCTGTTTGGGATATGTCAAAGTATTGTTAAAAGTGAGAAGACTGTTCCTTGTCTCTGTAGATGCTTTACTTTGAAAGATAATTACGTTCTTTTGAAAGTGGTTGCATTTCATGAAATGCTTTTGTGAGAAACGCACATGTGTTTCTCAGAAAAGATATGCAGTGTATTGGGATATGGAAAAGTTAGTTAAAAGTGAGAACTGTCTTCCTTTTCTCTGCAGAATCTTTACTTTGAAAGGTAATCACGTTCTTTTGAAAGTGAATGAATTTCATGGAATGCCTTTGTGAGAAACGCACATGAGTTACTCTGAAATGAGAAGCGTCTGTTTGGGAAATGTCAAAGTATTTTTAAAAGTGAGAGCAGTGTACCTTTTGTCTGTAGAAGTTTTACTTTGAAAGATAATTACGTTCTTTTGAAAGTGGTTTAATTTCATGAAATGCTTTTTTGAGAAACGCACATGTGTTTCTCAGAAAAGATATGCAGTTGTTTGGGATATGGAAAAGTTAGTTAAAAGTGAAAACTGTCTTCCTTTTCTCTGTAGAAGCTTTACTTTAAAGATAATCACGTTCTTTTGAAAGTATATGAATTTCATGGAATGCTTTTGTGAGAAACGCACATGAGTTACTCTGAACTGAGAAGTGTCTGTTTGGGAAATGTCAAAGTATTTTAAAAAGTGAGAGCAGTGTGCCTTTTCTCTGTAGAAGCTTTAATTTGAAAGATAATCACGTTCTTTTGAAAGTGTATGAATTTCTTGGAATGCTTTTGTGAGAAACGCACTTGAGTTTCTCTGAAATGAGAAGCGTCTGTTTGGGAAATGTCAAAGTATTTTTAAAAGTGAGAGCAGTGTACCTTTTGTCTGTAGAAGCTTTACTTTGAAAGATAATCACGTTCTTTTGAAAGTGTATGAATTTCATGGAATGCTTTTGTGAGAAACGCACATGAGTTATTCTGAAATGAGAAGCGTCTGTTTGGGAAATGTAAAAGTATTTTTAAAAGTGAGAGCAGTGTGCCTTTTGTCTGTAGAAGCTTTACTTTGAGAGATAATTACGTTCTTTTGAAAGTGAATGAATTTCATGAAATGCTTTTGTGAGAAACGCGCATGTGATACTCTGAAATGAGAAGCGTCTGTTTGGGATATGTCAAAGTATTTTTAAAAGTGAGAGCAGTGTGTCTTTTCTCTGTAGAAGTTTTACTTTGTGAGATAATTACGTTCTTTTGAAAGTGAATGAATTTCATGAAATGCTTTCGTGAGAAATTCACATGGTTTCTCTGAAATGAGAAGTCGTTGTTTGAGATATGTCACAGAATCGTTAGAACGAGAACTGTGTTCCTTGTCTCTGTAGATGCTTTACTTTGAAAGATAATCACGTTCTTTTAAAAGTGTATGAATTTCATGAAATGCTTTTGTGAGAAATGGGCATGTGATACTCTGAAATGAGAAGCATCTGTTTGGGATATGTCAAAGTATTGTTAAAATGAGAAGACTGTTCCTTGTCTCTGTAGATGCTTTACTTTGAAAGATAATTACGTTCTTTTGAAAGTGGTTGAATTTCATGAAATGCTTTTGTGAGAAACGCACATGTGTTTCTCAGAAAAGATATGCAGTTGTTTTGGATGTGTAAAAGTTAGTTAAAAGTGAGAACTGTCTTCCTTTTCTCTGCAGAGTCTTTACTTTGAAAGGTAATCACGTTCTTTTGAAAGTGAATGAATTTCATGGAATGCCTTTGTGAGAAACGCACATGAGTTACTCGGCAATGAGATGCGTCTGTTTGGGAAATGTCAAAGTATTTTTTAAAGTGAGAGCAGTGTGCCTTTTCTCTGTAGAAGCTTCACTTTGAAAGATAATTACGTTCTTTTGAAAGTGAATGAATTTCATGAAATGCTTTTTTGAGAAATGCACGTGTTTCTCTGAAAGGAGAAGTCTTTGTGATATGTCACAGAATCGTGAGAATGAGAACTGTGTTCCTTGTCTCTGTAGAAGCTTTACTTTGAAAGACAATCACGATCTTTTGAAAGTGAATGAATTTCATGAAATGCTTTTGTGAGAAACGCGCATGTGATACTCTGAAATGAGAAGTGTCTGTTTGGGATATGTCAAAGTATTGTTAAAAGTGAGAACCGTGTTCCTTGTCTCTGTAGAAGGTTTACTTTGAAAGATAATCACGTTCATTTGAATGTGAATGAATTTCATGAATTGCTTTTGTGTGAAACGCACATGTGATGCTCTGAAATGAGAAGCATCTCTTTGCGGTATGTCAAAGTATTGTTAAAAGTGAGAGCTGTGTTGCTTTTCTCTGTAGAAGCTTTACTTTGAAAGATAATCACGTTCTTTTGAAAGTGTATGAATTTCATGGAATGCTTTTGTGAGAAACGCACATGAGTTATTCTGAAATGAGAAGCGTCTGTTTGGGAAATGTCAAAGTATTTTTAAAAGTGAGAGCAGTGTGCCTTTTGTCTGTAGAAGCTTTACTTTGAAAGATAATTACGTTCCTTTGAAAGTGGTTGAATTTCATGAAATGCTTTTGTGAGAAACGCACATGTGTTTCTCAGAAAAGATATGCAGTTGTTTGGGATATGTAAAAGTTAGTTAAAAGTGAGAACTGTGTTCCTTTTCTCTGTAGAAGCTTTACTTTGAAAGATAATCACGTTCTTTTGAAAGTGTATGAATTTCATGGAATGCTTTTGTGAGAAACACACATGAGTTACTCTGAAATGAGAAGTGTCTGTTTGGGAAATGTCAAAGTATTTTTAAAAGTGAGAGCAGTGTACCTTTTCTCTGTAGAAGCTTTACTTTGAAAGATAATCACGTTCTTTTGAAAGTGTATGAATTTCATGGAATGCTTTTGTGAGAAACGCACATGAGTTACTCTGAAATGAGAAGCGTCTGTTTGGGAAATGTCAAAGTATTTTTAAAAGTGAGAGCAGTGTGCCTTTTGTCTGTAGAAGCTTTACTTTGAAAGATAATTACGTTCTTTTGAAAGTGTATGAATTTCATGAAATGCTTTTGTGAGAAATCGCACATGTGTTACTCTGAAATGAGAAGCGTCTGTTTGGGATATGTCAAAGTATTGTTAAAAGTGAGAAGAGTGTTCCTTGTCTCTGTAGAAGCTTTACTTTGAAAGATAATCACGTTCTTTTGAAAGTGTATGAATTTCATGGAATGCTTTTGTGAGAAACGCACATGAGTTACTCTGAAATGAGAAGCGTCTGTTTGGGAAATGTCAAAGTATTTTTAAAAGTGAGAGCAGTGTACCTTTTCTCTGTAGAAGCTTTACTTTGAAAGATAATTACGTTCTTTTGAAAGTGAATGAATTTCATGAAATGCTTTTGTGAGAAATGCACATGTGATACTCTGAAATGAGAAGCGTCTGTTTGGGATATGTCAAAGTATTGTTAAAATTGAGAAGACTGTTCCTTGTCTCTGTAGATGCTTTACTTTGAAAGATAATTACGTTCTTTTGAAAGTGGTTGAATTTCATGAAATGCTTTTGTGAGAAACGCACATGTGTTTCTCAGAAAAGATATGCAGTTGTTTGGGATATGTAAAAGTTAGTTAAAAGTGAGAACTGTCTTCCTTTTCTCTGTAGAAGCTTTACTTTGAAAGGTAATCACGTTCTTTTGAAAGTGTATGAATTTCATGGAATGCTTTTGTGAGAAACGCACATGAGTTACTCTGAAATGAGAAGTGTCTGTTTGGGAAATGTCAAAGTATTTTTAAAAGTGAGAGCAGTGTGCCTTTTCTCTGTAGAAGCTTTACTTTGAAAGATAATTACGTTCTTTTGAAAGTGAATGAATTTCATGAAATGCTTTTGTGAGAAATGCACATGTGTTTCTCTGAAAGGAGAAGCGTCTGTTTGGGATATGTCAAAGTATCGTTAGAAAGTGAGAACTGTGTTCCTTTTCTCTGTAGAAGCTTTACTTTGAAAGATAATCACGTTCTTTTGAAAGTGAATGAATTTCATGAAATGCTTTTGTGAGAAACGCACATGAGTTACTCTGAAATGAGAAGTGTCTGTTTGGGAAATGTCAAAGTATTTTAAAAAGTGAGATCAGTGTGCCTTTTCTCTGTAGAAGCTTTACTTTGAAAGATAATCACGTTCTTTTGAAAGTGTATGAATTTCATGGAATGCTTTTGTGAGAAACGCACATGAGTTACTCTGAAATGAGAAGCGTCTGTTTGGGAAATGTCAAAGTATTTTTAAAAGTGAGAGCAGTGTGCCTTTTGTCTGTAGAAGCTTTACTTTGAAAGATAATTACGTTCTTTTGAAAGTGAATGAATTTCATGAAATGCTTTTGTGAGAAATGCACATGTGTTTCTCTGAAATGAGAAGGTCTGTTTGGGATATGTCAAAGTATTGTTAAGAATGAGAACTGTGTTCCTTTTCTCTGTAGAAGCTTTACTTTGAAAGATAATCACGTTCTTTTGAAAGTGTATGAATTTCATGAAATGCTTTTGTGAGAAATGCACATGTGTTACTCTGAAATGAGAAGTCGTCTGTTTGGGATATGTCAAAGTATTGTTAAAAGTGAGAACTGTGTTCCTTTTCTCTGTAGAAGCTTTACTTTGAAAGATAATCACGTTCTTTTGAAAGTGGTTGAATTTCATGAAATGCTTTTGTGAGAAACGCACATGTGTTACTCTGAAATGATATGCAGCGTCTGTTTGGGATATGTCAAAGTATTGTTAAAAGTGAGAGCTGTGTTCCTTTTCTCTGTAGAAGCTTTACTTTGAAAGATAATCACGTTCTTTTGAAAGTGTATGAATTTCATGGAATGCTTTTGTGAGAAACGCACATGAGTTACTCTGAAATGAGAAGTGTCTGTTTGGGAAATGTCAAAGTATTTTTAAAAGTGAGAGCAGTGTACCTTTTCTCTGTAGAAGCTTTACTTTGAAAGATAATTACGTTCTTTTGAAAGTGAATGAATTTCATGAAATGCTTTTGTGAGAAATGCACATGTGTTTCTCTGAAAGGAGAAATCTTTGTTTGGGATATGTCAAAGTATTGTTAAAAGTGAGAACTGTGTTCCTTGTCTCTGTAGAAGCTTTACTTTGAAAGATAATCACGATCTTTTGAAAGTGTATGAATTTCATGAAATGCTTTTGTGAGAAACGCGCATGTGATACTCTGAAATGAGAAGCGTCTGTTTGGGATATGTCAAAGTATTGTTAAAATGAGAAGACTGTTCCTTTTCTCTGTAGAAGCTTTACTTTGAAAGATAATCACGTTCTTTTGAAAGTGTATGAATTTCATGGAATGCTTTTGTGAGAAACGCACATGAGTTACTCTGAAATGAGAAGCGTCTGTTTGGGAAATGTCAAAGTATTTTTAAAAGTGAGAGCAGTGTACCTTTTCTCTGTAGAAGCTTTACTTTGAAAGATAATTACGTTCTTTTGAAAGTGGTTGAATTTCATGAAATGCTTTTGTGAGAAACGCACATGTGTTTCTCAGAAAAGATATGCAGTGGTTTGGGATATGGAAAAGTTAGTTAAAAGTGAAAACTGTCTTCCTTTTCTCTGTAGAAGCTTTACTTTAAAGATAATCACGTTCTTTTGAAAGTGTATGAATTTCATGAAATGCTTTTGTGAGAAACGCACATGAGTTACTCTGAAATGAGAAGTGTCTGTTTGGGAAATGTCAAAGTATTTTTAAAAGTGAGAGCAGTGTTCCTTTTGTCTGTAGAAGCTTTACTTTGAAAGATAATTACGTTCCTTTGAAAGTGTATGAATTTCATGAAATGCTTTTTTGAGAAACGCACATGTGTTTCTCTGAAATGATATGCAGTCTGTTTGGGATATGTAAAAGTATTGTTAAAAGTGAGAACTGTGTTCCTTTTCTCTGTAGAAGCTTTACTTTGAAAGATAATCACGTTCTTTTGAAAGTGTATGAATTTCTTGGAATGCTTTTGTGAGAAACGCACATGAGTTTCTCTGAAATGAGAAGCGTCTGTTTGGGAAATGTCAAAGTATTTTTAAAAGTGAGAGCAGTGTACCTTTTCTCTGTAGAAGCTTTACTTTGAAAGATAATCACGTTCTTTTGAAAGTGTATGAATTTCATGGAATGCTTTTGTGAGAAACGCACATGAGTTATTCTGAAATGAGAAGCGTCTGTTTGGGAAATGTCAAAGTATTTTTAAAAGTGAGAGCAGTGTGCCTTTTGTCTGTAGAAGCTTTACTTTGAGAGATAATTACGTTCTTTTGAAAGTGAATGAATTTCATGAAATGCTTTTGTGAGAAATGCACATGTGTTTCTCTGAAATGAGAAGTCTTTGTTTGTGATATGTCAAAGTATTGTTAGAAGTGAGAACTGTGTTCCTTGTCTCTGTAGAAGCTTTACTTTGAAAGATAATCACGTTCTTTTAAAAGTGTATGAATTTCATGAAATGCTTTTGTGAGAAATGCGCATGTGATACTCTGAAATGAGAAGCGTCTGTTTGGGATATGTCAAAGTATTGTTAAAAGTGAGAAGACTGTTCCTTTTCTCTGTAGATGCTTTACTTTGAAAGATAATTACGTTCTTTTGAAAGTGTATGAATTTCATGAAATGCTTTTGTGAGAAATGCACATGTGTTTCTCTGAAATGAGAAGCGTCTGTTTGGGATATGTCAAAGTATTGTTAAAAGTGAGAACTGTGTTCCTTGTCTCTGTAGATGCTTTACTTTGAAAGATAATTACGTTCTTTTGAAAGTGGTTGAATTTCATGAAATGCTTTTGTGAGAAACGCACATGTGTTTCTCAGAAAAGATATGCAGTTGTTTGGGATATATAAAAGTTAGTTAAAAGTGAGAACTGTCTTCCTTTTCTCTGCAGAATCTTTACTTTGAAAGGTAATCACGTTCTTTTGAAAGTGTATGAATTTCATGGAATGCTTTTGTGAGAAATGCACATGTGTTACTCTGAAATGAGAAGCGTCTGTTTGGGATATGTCAAAGTATTGTTAAAAGTGAGAACCGTGTTCCTTTTCTCTGTAGAAGGTTTACTTTGAAAGATAATCACGTTCTTTTGAAAGTGAATGAATTTCATGAAATGCTTTTGTGAGAAACGCACATGAGTTACTCTGAAATGAGAAGCGTCTGTTTGGGAAATGTCAAAGTATTTTTAAAAGTGAGAGCAGTGTGCCTTTTCTCTGTAGAAGCTTTACTTTGAAAGATAATCACGTTCTTTTGAAAGTGTATGAATTTCATGGAATGCTTTTGTGAGAAACGCACATGAGTTACTCTGAAATGAGAAGCGTCTGTTTGGGAAATGTCAAAGTATTTTAAAAGTGAGAGCTGTGTTCCTTTTCTCTGTAGAAGCTTTACTTTGAAAGATAATCACGTTCTTTTGAAAGTGTATGAATTTCATGAAATGCTTTTGTGAGAAACGCACATGAGTTACTCTGAAATGAGAAGCGTCTGTTTGGGATATGTCAAAGTATATTTAAAAGTGAGAGCAGTGTGCCTTTTCTCTGTAGAAGCTTTACTTTGAAAGATAATCACGTTCTTTTGAAAGTGTATGAATTTCTTGGAATGCTTTTGTGAGAAACGCACATGAGTTACTCTGAAATGAGAAGCGTCTGTTTGGGATATGTCAAAGTATTGTTAGAAGTGAGAACTGTGTTCCTTTTGTCTGTAGAAGCTTTACTTTGAAAGATAATCACGATCTTTTGAAAGTGAATGAATTTCATGAAATGCTTTTGTGAGAAATGCACATGTGTTTCTCTGAAATGAGAAGCGTCTGTTTGGGATATGTCAAAGTATTATTAAAAGTGAGAACTGTATTCCTTTTCTCTGTAGAAGCTTTACTTTGAAAGATAATCACGTTCTTTTGAAAGTGTATGAATTTCATGAAATGCTTTTGTGAGAAACGCACATGTGATACTCTGAAATGAGAAGCGTCTGTTTGGGATATGTCAAAGTATTGTTAAAAGTGAGAACCGTGTTCCTTTTCTCTGTAGAAGCTTTACTTTGAAAGATAATCACGTTCATTTGAAAGTGAATGAATTTCATGAAATGCTTTTGTGAGAAACGCACATGAGTTACTCTGAAATGAGAAGCGTCTGTTTGGGAAATGTCAAAGTATTTTTAAAAGTGAGAGCAGTGTTCCTTTTCTCTGTAGAAGCTTTACTTTGAAAGATAATTACGTTCCTTTGAAAGTGGTTGAATTTCATGAAATGCTTTTGTGAGAAACGCACATGTGTTTCTCAGAAAAGATATGCAGTTGTTTGGGATATGTAAAAGTTAGTTAAAAGTGAGAACTGTCTTCCTTTTCTCTGTAGAAGCTTTACTTTGAAAGATAATCACGTTCTTTTGAAAGTGTATGAATTTCATGAAATGCTTTTGTGAGAAACGCACATGAGTTACTCTGAAATGAGAAGCGTCTGTTTGGGAAATGTCAAAGTATTTTTAAAAGTGAGAGCAGTGTACCTTTTCTCTGTAGAAGCTTTACTTTGAAAGATAATTACGTTCTTTTGAAAGTGTATGAATTTCATGAAATGCTTTTGTGAGAAATGCACATGGTTTCTCTGAAATGAGAAGTCGTTGTTTGAGATATGTCACAGAATCGTTAGAACGAGAACTGTGTTCCTTGTCTCTGTAGAAGCTTTACTTTGAAAGATAATCACGTTCTTTTGAAAGTGGTTGAATTTCATGAAATGCTTTTGTGAGAAACGCACATGTGTTTCTCAGAAAAGATATGCAGTTTTTTGGGATATGGAAAAGTTAGTTAAAAGTGAAAGCTGTCTTCCTTTTCTCTGTAGAAGCTTTAGTTTAAAGATAATCATGTTCTTTTGAAAGTGTATGAATTTCATGGAATGCTTTTGTGAGAAACGCACATGAGTTACTCTGAAATGAGAAGTGTCTGTTTGGGAAATGTCAAAGTATTTTAAAAAGTGAGAGCAGTGAACCTTTTGTCTGTAGAAGCTTTACTTTGAAAGATAATTACGTTTCTTTGAAAGTGGTTTAATTTCATGAAATGCTTTTTTGAGAAACGCACATGTGTTTCTCAGAAAATATATGCAGTTGTTTGGGATATGGAAAAGTTAGTTAAAAGTGAAAACTGTCTTCCTTTTCTCTGTAGAAGCTTTAGTTTAAAGATAATCACGTTCTTTTGAAAGTGTATGAATTTCATGGAATGCTTTTGTGAGAAACGCACATGAGTTACTCTGAAATGAGAAGTGTCTGTTTGGGAAATGTCAAAGTATTTTAAAAAGTGAGAGCAGTGTGCCTTTTGTCTGTAGAAGCTTTACTTTGAAAGATAATTACGTTCCTTTGAAAGTGGTTGAATTTCATGAAATGCTTTTGTGAGAAACGCACATGTGTTTCTCTGAAAAGAGAAGCAGTCTGTTTGGGATATGTCAAAGTATTGTTAAAATGAGAACTGTGTTCCTTTTCTCTGTAGAAGCTTTACTTTGAAAGATAATCACGTTCTTTTGAAAGTGTATGAATTTCATGGAATGCTTTTGTGAGAAACGCACATGAGTTACTCTGAAATGAGAAGCGTCTGTTTGGGAAATGTCAAAGTATTTTTAAAAGTGAGAGCAGTGTGCCTTTTGTCTGTAGAAGCTTTACTTTGAGAGATAATTACGTTCTTTTGAAAGTGAATGAATTTCATGAAATGCTTTTGTGAGAAATGCACATGGTATACTCTGAAATGAGAAGCGTCTGTTTGGGATATGTCAAAGTATTGTTAAAATGAGAACACTGTTCCTTGTCTCTGTAGATGCTTTACTTTGAAAGATAATTACGTTCTTTTGAAAGTGGTTGAATTTCATGAAATGCTTTTGTGAGAAACGCACATGTGTTTCTCAGAAAAGATATGCAGTTGTTTGGGATATGTAAAAGTTAGTTAAAAGTGAGAACTGTCTTCCTTTTCTCTGCAGAAGCTTTACTTTGAAAGATAATCACGTTCTTTTGAAAGTGTATGAATTTCATGGAATGCTTTTGTGAGAAACGCACATGAGTTACTCTGAAATGAGAAGTGTCTGTTTGGGAAATGTCAAAGTATTTTTAAAAGTGAGAGCAGTGTGCCTTTTCTCTGTAGAAGCTTTACTTTGAAAGATAATTACGTTCTTTTGAAAGTGAATGAATTTCATGAAATGCTTTTGTGAGAAATGCACATGTGTTTCTCTGAAAGGAGAAGTCTTTGTTTGTGATATGTCACAGAATCGTGAGAAAGAGAACTGTGTTCCTTGTCTCTGTAGAAGCTTTACTTTGAAAGACAATCACGATCTTTTGAAAGTGTATGAATTTCATGAAATGCTTTTGTGAGAAATGCACATGTGTTACTCTGAAATGAGAAGTGTCTGTTTGGGATATGTCAAAGTATTGTTAAAAGTGAGAACAGTGTGCCTTTTCTCTGTAGAAGCTTTAATTTGAAAGATAATCACGTTCTTTTGAAAGTGTATGAATTTCATGGAATGCTTTTGTGAGAAACGCACATGAGTTACTCTGAAATGAGAAGCGTCTGTTTGGGAAATGTCAAAGTATTTTTAAAAGTGAGAGCAGTGTGCCTTTTGTCTGTAGAAGCTTTACTTTGAAAGATAATTACGTTCTTTTGAAAGTGAATGAATTTCATGAAATGCTTTTGTGAGAAATGCACATGTGTTTCTCTGAAAGGAGAAGTCTTTTTGGGATATGTCAAAGTATAGTTAAAAGTGAGAACTGTGTTCCTTTTCTCTGTAGAAGCTTTACTTTGAAAGATAATCACGTTCTTTTGAAAGTGTATGAATTTCATGAAATGCTTTTGTGAGAAATGCACATGAGTTACTCTGAAATGAGAAGTGTCTGTTTGGGATATGTCAAAGTATTTTTAAAAGTGAGAACAGTGTTCCTTTTGTCTGTAGAAGCTTTACTTTGAAAGATAATTACGTTCTTTTGAAAGTGGTTGAATTTCATGAAATGCTTTTGTGAGAAACGCACATGTGTTTCTCAGAAAAGATATGCAGTTGTTTGGGATATGGAAAAGTTAGTTAAAAGTGAAAACTGTCTTCCTTTTCTCTGTAGAAGCTTTACTTTAAAGATAATCACGTTCTTTTGAAAGTGTATGAATTTCATGGAATGCTTTTGTGAGAAACGCACATGAGTTACTCTGAAATGAGAAGCGTCTGTTTGGGAAATGTCAAAGTATTTTTAAAAGTGAGAGCAGTGTACCTTTTGTCTGTAGAAGCTTTACTTTGAAAGATAATTACGTTCTTTTGAAAGTGTATGAATTTCATGAAATGCTTTTGTGAGAAATGCACATGTGTTTCTCTGAAATGAGAAGTCGTTGTTTGTGATATGTCACAGAATCGTTAGAATGAGAACTGTGTTCCTTGTCTCTGTAGAAGCTTTACTTTGAAAGATAATCACGTTCTTTTGAAAGTGGTTGAATTTCATGAAATGCTTTTGTGAGAAACGCACATGTGTTTCTCAGAAAAGATATGCAGTTGTTTGGGATATGGAAAAGTTAGTTAAAAGTGAAAACTGTCTTCCTTTTCTCTGTAGAAGCTTTAGTTTAAAGATAATCATGTTCTTTTGAAAGTGTATGAATTTCATGGAATGCTTTTGTGAGAAACGCACATGAGTTACTCTGAAATGAGAAGTGTCTGTTTGGGAAATGTCAAAGTATTTTTAAAAGTGAGAGCAGTGTGCCTTTTGTCTGTAGAAGCTTTACTTTGAAAGATAATTACGTTCCTTTGAAAGTGTATGAATTTCATGAAATGCTTTTTTGAGAAACGCACATGTGTTTCTCAGAAAAGATATGCAGTTGTTTGGGATATGGAAAAGTTAGTTAAAAGAGAAAACTGTCTTCCTTTTCTCTGTAGAAGCTTTACTTTATAGATAATCACGTTCTGTTGAAAGTGTATGAATTTCTTGGAATGCTTTTGTGAGATACGCACTTGAGTTTCTCTGAAATGAGAAGCGTCTGTTTGGGAAATGTCAAAGTATTTTTAAAAGTGAGAGCAGTGTACCTTTTGTCTGTAGAAGCTTTACTTTGAAAGATAATCACGTTCTTTTAAAAGTGTATGAATTTCATGGAATGCTTCTGTGAGAAACGCACATGAGTTATACTGAAATGAGAAGTGTCTGTTTAGGAAATGTCAAAGTATTTTTAAAAGTGAGAGCAGTGTGCCTTTTGTCTGTAGAAGCTTTATTTTGAGAGATAATTACGTTCTTCTGAAAGTGAATGAATTTCATGAAATGCTTTTGTGAGAAATGCACATATGTTTCTCTGAAAGGAGAAGTCTTTGTTTGTGATATGATACAGAATCCTGAGAATGAGAACTGTGTTCCTTGTCTCTGTAGAAGCTTTACTTTGAAAGACAATCACGTTCTATTAAAAGTGTATGAATTTCATGAAATGCTTTTGTGAGAAATGTGCATGTGATACTCTTAAAATGAGAAGCGTCTGTTTGGGATATGTCAAAGTATTGTTAAAATTAGAAGACTGTTCCTTGTCTCTGTAGATGCTTTATTTTGAAAGATAATTACGTTCTTTTGAAAGTGTTTGAATTTCATGAAATGCTTTTGTGAGAAATGCACATGTGTTTCTCTGAAAGGAGAAGTCTTTGTTTGTGATATGTCACAGAATCGTGAGAACGAGAACTGTGTTCCATGTCTCTGTAGATGCTTTACTTTGAAAGATAATTACGTTCTTTTGAAAGTGGTTGAATTTCATGTAATGCTTTTGTGAGAAACGCAAATGTGTGTCTCAGAAAAGATATGCAGTTGTTTGGGATATGTAAAAGTTAGTTAAAAGTGAGAACTGTCTTCCTTTTCTCTGCAGAATCTTTACTTTGAAAGGTAATCACGTTCTTTTGAAAGTGTATGAATTTCATGGAATGCTTTTGTGAGAAATGCACATGTGATACTCTGAAATTAGAAGTGTCTGTCTGGGATATGTCAAAGTATTGTTAAAAGTGAGAACCGTGTTACTTGTCTCTGTAGAAGGTTTACTTTGAAAGATAATCACGTTCATTTGAAAGTGAATGAATTTCATGAATTGGTTTTGTGTAAAACGCACATGAGTTACTCTTAAATGAGAAGCGTCTGTTTGGGAAATGTCAAAGTATTTTAAAAAGTGAGAGCAGTGTGCCTTTTCTCTGTAGAAGCTTTACTTTGAAAGATAATCACGTTCTTTTGAAAGTGTATGAATTTCATGGAATGCTTTTGTGAGAAACTCACATGAGTTACTCTGAAATGAGTAGCGTCTGTTTCGGAAATGTCAAAGTATTTTAAAAAGTGAGAGCTGTGTTCCTTTTCTGCGTAGAAGCTTTACTTTGAAAGATAATCACGTTCTCTTGAAATTGTATGAATTTCATGAAAAGCTTTTCTGAGAAACGCACTTGAGTTACTCTGAAATGAGAAGCGTCAGTTTGGCATATGGCAAAGTATATATAAAAGTAAGAGCAGTGTGCCATTTCTCTGTAGAAGCTTTAATTTGAAAGATAATCACGTTCTTTTGAAAGTGTATGAATTTCTTGGAATGCTTTTGTGAGAAACGCACATGAGTTACTCTGAAATGAGAAGCGTCTGTTTGTGATAGTCACAGAATTGTGAGAATGAGAACTGTGTTCCTTGTCTTTGTAGAAGCATTACTTTGAAAGATAATCACGATCTTTTGAAAGTGAATGAATTTCATGAAATGTTTTTGTGAGAAATGCACATGTGTTTCTCTGAAAGGAGAAGTCGTTTTTTGAGATAAGTCAC
This sequence comes from Microtus agrestis, assembly GCA_902806775.1. NCBI lineage: Eukaryota > Metazoa > Chordata > Mammalia > Rodentia > Cricetidae > Microtus > Microtus agrestis. The sequence goes on along the minus strand of CADCXT010000063.1, from coordinate 1,945,978 downwards.
AGAATCATGAGAATGAGAACTGTATTCCTAGTCTCTGTAGAAGCTTTACTTTGAAAGATAATCACGTTCTTTAAAAAGTGTATGAATTTCATGAAATGCTTTTGTGAGAAACGTGCATGTGATACTCTGAAATGAGAAGTGTCTGTTTGGCATATGTCAAATTATTGTTAAAAGTGAGAACCGTGTTCCTTGTCTCTGTAGAAGGTTTACTTTGAAAGATAATCACGTTCATTTGAAAGTGAATGAATTTCATGAATTGCTTTTGTGTGAAACGCACATGAGTTACTCTGAAATGAGAAGCTTCTGTTTGGGAAATGCCAAAGTATTTTTAAAGTGAGAGTAGTGTGCCTTTTCTCTGTAGAAGCTTTACTTTGAAAGATAATTACGTTCCTTTGGAAGTGGTTGAATTTCATGAAATGCTTTTGTGAGAAACGCACATGTGTTTCTCAGAAAAGATATGCAGTTGTTTGGGATATGGAAAAGTTAGTTAAAAATGAAAACTGTCTTCCTTTCCTCTGTAGAAGCTTTACTTTAAAGATAATCAAGTTCTTTTGAAAGTGTATGAATTTCATGGAATGCTTTTGTGAGAAACGCACATGAGTTACTCTGAAATGAGAAGCGTCTGTTTGGGAAATGTCAAAGTATTTTTAAAAGTGAGAGCAGTGTGCCTTTTGTCTGTAGAAGCTTTACTTTGAAAGATAATTACGTTCTTTGAAAGTGAATGAATTTCATGAAATGCATTTGTGAGAAATGCACATGTGTTTCTCTGAAAGGAGTAGTCTTTGTGATATGTCACAGAATCGTGACAATGAGAACTGTGTTCCTTGTCTCTGTAGAAGCATTACTTTGAAAGATAATCACGTTCTTTTAAAAGTGTATGAATTTCATGAAATGCTTTTGTGAGAAACGCGCATATGATACTCCTAAATGAGAAGTGTCTGTTTGGGATATGTCAAAGTATTGTTAAAAGTGAGAATTGTGTGCCTTGTCTCTGTAGAAGGTTTACTTTGAAAGATAATCACGTTCATTTGAAAGTGAATGAATTTCATGAATTGCTTTTGTGTGAAACGCACATGAGTTACTCTGAAATGAGAAGCGTCTGTTTGGGAAATGTCAAAGTATTTTTAAAAGTGAGAGCAGTGTGCCTTTTCTCTGTAGAAGCTTTACTTTGAAAGATAATTACGTTCCTTTGAAAGTGGTTGAATTTCATGGAATGCTTTTGTGAGAAACGCACATGTGTTTCTCAGAAAAGATATGCAGTTGTTTGGGATATGGAAAAGTTAGTTAAAAGTGAAAACTGTCTTCCTTTTCTCTGTAGAAGCTTTACTTTAAAGATAATCACGTTCTTTTAAAAGTGTATGAATTTCATGAAATGCTTTTGTGAGAAACGCACATGTGATACTCTGAAATGAGAAGTGTCTGTTTGGGATATGTCAAAGTATTGTTAAAAGTGAGAACCGTGTTCCTTGTCTCTGTAGATGCTTTACTTTGAAAGATAATCACGTTCATTTGAATGTGAATGAATTTCATGAATTGCTTTTGTGTGAAACGCACATGTTATACTATGAAAAGAGAAGCGTCTCTTTGCGGTATGTCAAAGTATTGTTAAACGTGAGAGCTGTGTTCCTTTTCTCTGTAGAAGCTTTACTTTGAAATATAATCACGTTCTTTAGAAAGTGTATGAATTTCATGAAATGCTTTTCTGAGAAACGCACTTGAGTTTCTCTGAAATGAGAAGCGTCTGTTTAGGAAGTGTCAAAGTATTTTTAAAAGTGAGAGCAGTGTGCCTTTTGTCTGTAGAAGCTTTACTTTGAGAGATAATTACGTTCTTTTAAAAGTCTATGAATTTCATGAAATGCTTTTGTGAGAAACGCGCATATGATACTCTGAAATGAGAAGTGTCTGTTTGGGATATGTCAAAGTATTGTTAAAAGTGAGAACCGTGTTATTTGTCTCTGTAGAAGGTTTACTTTGAAAGATAATCACGTTCATTTGAAAGTGAATGAATTTCATGCATTGGTTTTGTGAGAAACGCACTTGAGTTTCTCTGAAATGAGAAGCGTCTGTTTGGGAAATGTCAAAGTATTTTTAAAAGTGAGAGCAGTGTACCTTTTCTCTGTAGAAGCTTTACTTTGAAAGATAATCACGTTCTTTTGAAAGTGAATGAATTTCATGCATTGGTTTTGTGAGAAACGCACATGTGTTTCTCTGAATAGAGAATTCGTTGTTTGAGATAAGTCACAGAATCATGAGAATGAGAACTGTGTTCTTTGTCTCTGTAGAAGCTTTACTTTGAAAGATAATCACGTTCTTTTAAAAGTGTATGAATTTCATGAAATGCATTTGTGAGAAATGCGCATGTGATACTCTGAAATGAGAAGCGTCTGTTTGGAATATGTCAAAGTATTGTTACAATTGAGAAGACTGTTCCTTGTCTGTGTAGATGCTTTATTTTGAAAGATAATCACATTCTTTTGAATGTGTATGAATTTCATGAAATGCTTTCGTGAGAAATGCACATGTTTTCTCTGAAATGAGAAGTCGTTGTTTGAGATATGTCACAGAATCGTTAGAATGAGAACTGTGTTCCTTTTCTCTGTAGGAGCTTTACTTTGAAAGACGATCACGTTCTTTTTAAAGTGTATAAATTTCATGAAATGCTTTTGTGAGAAACACACATGTGTTACTCTGAAATGAGAAGCGCCTGTTTGGTATATGTCTAAGTATTGTTAAAAGTGAGAACCGTGTTCCTTGTCTCTGTAGAAGGTTTACTTTGAAAGATAATCACGTTCATTTGAATGTGAATGAATTTTATGAATTGCTTTTGTGTGTTACGCACATGTGATACTCTGAAATGAGAAGCATCTTGTTGCGGGAGGTCCTTCCGCCCCTCCAACCAATAGCTGCTGAGATACCAGCGCATTGGGGCGTGGTTTCTCTCCCTTTAAAAGAAGCGGCTATTTCCTTTCTCTCTCTCTTCACTTCCTGCTCCGCTGGAGACTAGACTCCCTTCCTTGTTGTGCAGATGGCTGTTGTCCGGGACGGTGGTCTGTAAGTTTTCCCTTTTTAAATAAATAACACCCTATTAATTATAACTCCAAACTGGTGTAGCATTGTTCGTGACTTACGCCTTCATTTTGGCGCCCGAACGTTTGGCTTTTAGGACCTCTCCTTCCCCCGCTTGGCTGCTGGCTGCGAGTTCGGCTGGGCGCAAGCCCTCCCTTCTCAGCCGGCCTGTACCTTGCGGCGGCTGTGTGACCTGTGCCTTGTGGAATATAAATTATCACTCATTGGCTTTTCTTGCTGCAATTCTTTGCTTTTTTAGACACCTCAGATTGACTTCAAGTCCCCACGCACCCTATTCTGCCTCCCCACGTGGATTTAAACTCCACAGGCCCGCGTAATCTCTGCCTGCGTGGTTTACTCTTTTCTGAGTTGTTTTTAAATCTCCCTTGCAAGTACAGCTCTTAAGTGGTGCGAACCAGAGCACGCGGTTGCCGGTTTCGGAAGCTGCAACCCCTCAGGGTTACTCTGTCACGTGGAGGCATACACGGCTTCTGGGTTACTCTTCTCTACCCCTGGATTCTGGGTTTATGGTTCCGTGTACACCGTTTTTTGTTTAGTTCGTGACTTAGGCCCCAGTGCTGTGTCCGAGATACACTCGGCCTTCAGGCCCATAATATCCAGAGAGGCAGGACGATCTCTGAAGCCGGCTGGGCGGTGGTGGCATACGCCTTTAATCCCAGCACTCGGGAGGCAGAGGCAGACGGATCTCTGTGAGTTCAAGGCCGGCCAGGCGGTGGTGGTGCACGCCTTTAATCCCAGCACTCGGGAAGCAGAGACAGGTGGATTTCGGTGAGTTCGAGGCCAGCTGGATAATAGGTAATATGGCAGTTTTCGTTTCCAACATGAATTTAACTGTTTGGGCTACCAATACAATGGGTCTTATTATGCAAGGTTTATATGACTATGAGGATAACTTAATTTACTGGCTACTAGGTTTTAGTATTCTTTTGAATATTCTATCATTTAGGAAGAATATGGTACTCCTAAGAACCATAGGTCAGGAGATTCAGGATTCAAAAGAGGCAATAATAAAAAGACTTGAAATGATTGAAGAAATTTTTGGAGCTGGTGAACAGAGTAATAAGGCACAAGGACAGGATCCAATGCCAACACCAGCTATTAGAACTGGCTTACCTAAGGTTTTAGCAGCATACCCTATACTTAATTCTGACAAAGCGTCAACTTCTAAAGGCTCAAAGGGAGTCAGAGAAGCTAGATGGACACCAATAGCAATGAATGATCTAAAAGAAATTAAGCAGGCTATTATTAATTTCGGCTTACAAAATGCATATGTAAAGGAAATGATAAGGACTTGGGCTTCTAATGCTAGAGCTACCCCCTATGATTTCCATCAGTTAGTGTCTGCAGTTTTAGATAAGGGACCTTCCTTGATGTTTGGAATTTATTTCAGAGAAGAATCCAAACATATGGAACAGCAAGGAAGAGCAAAAGGTATTGAGGTTTCCCAAGATCAAATCCTTGGTGCAGGAGAATATGCTGATCCACAGGTCCAAGCTCTTTATGACGATGAAGTACTGTGTCTATGTCACCAAGCAGCTTTAAATGCTTGGAATAGGATACAAGATCCAGGAAAAAGGGTTGAATCATATACCAGAATTAGGCAGGGACAGAGAGAACCCTTTATTGACTTTTTGCAAAGATTAAGGCTCTGGACATAGGGGTAACAGACCCAGAATCTAGACGAATACTTCTTGAATCTCTAGCTTTTGAGAATGCAAACATAGAATGCAAAAAGATAATTGGGCCTTTAAAGTCTAGATCAGCACCTATGGATGAATGGATTCAGCATACGATGAATGTTGAGGCGTTTAGCTATAATGATGAATCTTGGGTAGGAGAAGCAGTTTCCACAGCAATGAGGAGACATCAAACTGCCAGGTGTTTTAATTGTGGTAAATTAGGACATCTGAAAAGGGATTGCAGGCACAGAATTTCTAGGAATAATATCTCCTCTGGGAATGACAAAAATAGGAGACCTAGGCCTTCAGGTATATGTAGGCGATGCGGTAAAGGCCGACATTGGTCCAACGAATGCAGGTCAACAACAGACAAACAAGGCAACCCAATACCGCCGGGAAACTCCTTGAGGGGCCTCTCGCAGGCCCCCAAGCCAACAGTGGCCCAGTCATTCCCAGTCACAGTGGAGAACGTGCCTCACCAAGAAAATTAAAAGCTCCAATTTCTGCTGTAAAAAGTAATACTGGTCTAAATGATGAATTACGCGTGGAGGATGAGTCAAAAAACTCAGTAGGACAGAGTAAACGTATATTTTGGCAGACTTCTATTAACGATCGAAGACCAAAGCTAAGAGTCTGTATAAATGGCACTTTTATTGAAGGCTTATTAGACACAGGTGCGGATGTAAGTATCATTACTCCAGAATCCTGGCATCCGAATTGGCCTCTTCAAGAGGTAGATGTTCAGTTTCTGGGAATTGGAACCCTATCTCGTGTAAAACAAAGCACAAGATGGGTTGAATGCATAGGGCCCGAAGGGCAAATAGGAAGACTAAGGCCATATATAGCCAATATTGCCATAAATTTATGGGGCCGTGACCTGCTACAGCAATGGAATACCCAGATTAACATTCCTGTAGTTCCAGGAACTCATAATTCTAGGAAAGATATGATGCGGTATTATGGAAAAAGGTCACCAGCCATTCAGGCTGTACAAGAACATACAACAAATACCAAACCTTTAGAGGTACCAACAGCCCTACCTTTAAAATGGCTAACTGAGAAGCCAATATGGATCAAACAGTGGCCTTTAGCTGAAGATAAATTGCAGGCATTGGAACAGCTGGTGCAAGAGCAACTAGATGCTCACCATATTGAAGAATCAACCAGCCCTTGGAATTCTCCCGTGTTTGTTGTAAAAAAGAAATCTGGTAAATGGAGAATGGTGACAGATCTAAGAGCTGTCAACAAAGTAATTCAACCTATGGGCCCATTACAATCTGGAATTCCTTTGCCTTCTCTACTACCAAAAGGATGACCTCTTATAGTTCTTGATTTGAAAGATTGTTTTTTCACTATACCGTTACAAGAAAAGGATAGAGAAAAATTTGCCTTCACAGTGCCTACTTATAATAATTCTCAGCCTAATAGGAGATATCAATGGACTGTCCTCCCACAGGGTATGCTCAATAGTCCTACATTGTGCCAATATTTTGTAAGTAAGCCATTGGAAATAATTCGTAAACAATTCCCCAAGTCCATAATTTATCATTACATGGACGACATCTTGTTATCTGATTCAAATAAAGATACTTTAGAAAGGATGTTTGAAGAAGTAAAGAAAGTCTTGCCTAGGTGGGGATTACAAATTGCCCCTGAAAAGATTCAAAGAGGAAATTCTATTAACTACCTAGGTTACAGAATAGGGTTAGAGAAAATTAAAACGCAAAAGGCACAAATTAGGAGAGACCAGTTAAAGACTCTTAATGACTTCCAAAGATTGTTAGGAGATATTTCCAGTCTACGACCAGCTGTTGGGATAACACCTGATCTAATAGTTCATTTAAACAAAACCTTAGATGGTGATAAAGATTTGAATAGTCCAAGAAAACTGACAGCTGAAGCAGAAAAGGAACTGACAATGATTGAGGAAAAATTACAGGAGGCACATGTGGATAGGGTGAACCCAAATCTTAGCTGCATCCTAGTCATATTGCCTTCCAGAATTTCTCCTACTGGGATTCTAATGCAGAGGGAAGATATTATTTTAGAGTGGATATTTATACCTAATAAACCAAGTAAAAAATTAAAAACTTATGTGGAAAAAGTCTCTGAATTAATTATAAAAGGTAAGCTGAGACTTCGTCAACTAGCAGGTATAGACCCAGCAGAAATTATAGTGCCTTTTACTACTGAAGAAATAAAAAAGTTATGGGAAGACAATGAACCGTGGCAAAGAGCTTGTGCTAATTTTTTGGGAGAAATTAATAGCAACTATCCCAAAAGTGGTAGACTTAACCTCATAAAGAGAACTTCTTGGATTCTTCCTAAAATTGTACGTGATGCTCCAATAACTGGAGCCCGTACGTTCTATACTGATGCAAATAAATCAGGGAAAGCAGGTTACAAGTCAGATGAATTGAGTAAGGTGGAACAAAGCCCTTATAATTCTGTCCAGAAGGCAGAATTATATGCCATTCTTATGGTGCTAAGGGATTTTAAAGAACCTCTTAATATAGTTACAGATTCTCAATATGCAGAAAGAGTTATCTTGCATATTGAAACCGCTGAATTTATACCAGATGACACAGAGTTGACTTCATTGTTTATCCAGGTACAAGACATAATCAGGAACAGGCTTTGTCCGATGTACATAACACACATCCGGTCCCATACAGGTCTGCCTGGTCCTCTAGCCCAAGGCAACGCTGAGATTGATCAATTATTGATTGGAAGTGTGTTGCAGGCCTCAGAATTTCATAAAAAGCATCATGTCAATAGTAAAGGCCTAAAGAAAGAATTTTCCATTACTTGGCAACAAGCTAAAGACATTATAAAGAGATGTCCTACTTGTTCTTTCTATAATCAAACACCATTGCCTGCAGGGAGTAACCCAAAGGGTACTAAGAGAAATGAAATCTGGCAGATGGATGTGTTCCACTTTATGGAATTTGGTAAATTAAAATATGTACACCACACCATAGACACGTATTCAGGTTTTCAATGGGCTACTGCCCTGAGTTCAGAAAAGGCTGATTCAGTAATCACACATTTATTGGAAGTTATGGCCATCATGGGTATACCTGCACAAATAAAGACAGATAATGGTCCAGCATATGTATCTAAGAAAATGAAACGCTTTTTTGACTATTATAATATAAAACACATTACAGGTATACCAAATAATCCTACAGGTCAGGCAGTTATAGAAAGATCAAATCGTACTATAAAGGATATGCTGAACAAACAAAAAGGGACTGAAAATACCCCCAGAAATAGATTACATAATGCTCTATTAACCTTGAATTTTCTTAACGCTAATGAGAAAGGAACGACAGCAGCAGAAAGACATTGGATAATGGAAAAGTCTGCTGAACTAAATCAACCGATTTATTTCAAAGATGTGCTGACCTCTCAATGGAAGCCAGGAAATGTGCTACGTTGGGGAAGGGATTTTGCTCTTGTTTCCACAGGAGAAGAAAAATTGTGGATACCATCAAAATTAATAAAGTTTCGATTTGAAGAGGAGAAACCTCTTGGAAAGGAGAAATGACAACCCATCCACAATGATGATATTCATACAGGTGGTAAGAAAAACATATAGAATGGGGGCAGGGTTCTGTTCTTATCTCCATAGGAAAACACTCATCTTTGAAAAATTCAAAGGACCCTGGATGTTTGGATACTGACAGATGGAAAAATACCTGCCCAATAGGAAATATCAAGAAAACTGAATGGGTTGTGTAAGTATAATATATTAAACCATATTTCTAAATTTGTAGAGCTGGTTTTGAAGTTGGACTCTGGCTCAGTCCCTCTCCAATTCCAAGCCTGTTGGTAAGAGAAAAACCCAGAGTTTCTGGAGTTTCTGACTCATGTCAAGAGCCATGATATGGGACAGAAAGAAATATGAGTTTAGAAAACATCTTTGCTTTTCTTCATGTCTATCATACTTTTCATTGAATATATCTATCATGCCTTTCATTGAATATATATATGTCTATATAGTCTATATGATTAATGCTTAAGTTTTTCACAATGAACGATGAGTCTTTCCTGAAGTGACATTTGAAGTTTCCAGGAAGAAGATGGGGCCCCACAACAACAACTCTACCTGGTTGATATGACGTCATGATACTGATAGCGCTACTACAAGACCTGTTTTGGGTACCAACTGCACAAGACGATCCCAACTTGGTTAGCTGAAATGGTGCACATCTTGTACAACATTCTGGCCAGACCTCCACAAAATACTCAGAGACTATTTGCAATTTTAAAAGACATTGATCTTGAAATTTAACCATCATTTTACTTTCACATGATCCCCCAGAAAGAACGTCGCCCCCATGACAGCTGGAAGTAATTCTAGAGGACGACGTCCCCTCTCCCAGTAAAGTTTGCCCCTGGGTTTAGGGACATCATTTAGGGGTTGGGAGGGGGAGGGAGGAATTTTATAAGCTCAGGGATCATTTTGAAAAAAAAAAGAGGGATTGATGGGATAATAGATTTATAATTGTGAGTTACTGTTTTTAGACAAATATATTGATATCGATTTTTGTATATTGATACAAAGTTAAATTATATTGACTATTGTATGCATGCATGTTTCTACCTCTGTTTAAAACATTTTTTATGTATTGACATATATTGTATTGATATATATATATTGTATATATTTACCATATTGCAGTGTACATTTCTACCTGATTAAGATACTCATATATTGTTTGTATATTGATATATATTTACCATATTGCAATGTATATTTGTACATTGTTTCTATTTGGAGGTCATTGTCCTCATTTGTTTCACAGTCGTTTATTGTCTTAGTCTTTAAGTTAGATAGATATTGAGAATTATATAGATTATAGTCATCTAAGTTTGTCGTTTATAATTAGACTAATCAGGTTCTTTAGATATATAGAGATTATACTCAGTATAGACAGATGGTCTTCAACCTCTTCAAAGAGCTGTAGAAAATGGCCTTTAATCTAACTCAAGAGTTTTGTGGTAGTGAGACACAATTGCTCCTGGCAACACCGCTCTATTCCAGAGAGAATGTTGAGCACCAAAGACACTCCACCTGGAGCCTTTCTTTTTGGCAGAACTGGCCTTGGGGCAAAGAAATGCCCATACCTCAACCACTGACAGAGATACAGAGCGTGCATCAATGGATAAAACAGGACTGTCATATCCTGCCAAGACAGGGTAAGATAGTTTTGAAAAGTTGCTTGCCTTTGAAAATGGTATGTCAGTTATGTTAGGCCTTAGCCAAAGTTGGTTGCTTCGACGCTGCAAACATGACTTTGGGTGATTGCCCAGGTAGCTAGTTGTCTCTGTGATTTGTTGCATGTTTTGGAAGTTGTTTTACTGAACTTCCTAATTACTCAGGTAACATTATTTCCCTTCTCAGATCTTCGATGGGGTTGAAGACTATATAAATGTAGTTACTTTTCTCTCATGACTTGGCCAAGTTATTTATTATACAAGACCTAAGCTAGTTAGAATAGGATATTTGTACTTATTATATATAATTTTGTAGTAGGTTTAGAACTTTCTTACTTAAACAAAAGGGGGAGGTGTTGCGGGAGGTCCTTCCGCCCCTCCAACCAATAGCTGCTGAGATACCAGCGCATTGGGGCGTGGTTTCTCTTCCTTTAAAAGAAGCGGCTATTTCCTTTCTCTCTCTCTTCACTTCCTGCTCCGCTGGAGACTAGACTCCCTTCCTTGTTGCGCAGATGGCTGTTGTCCGGGACGGTGGTCTGTAAGTTTTCCCTTTTTAAATAAATAACACCCTATTAATTATAACTCCAAACTGGTGTAGCATTGTTCGTGACTTACGCCTTCAGCATCTCTTTGCGGTATGTCAAAGTATTGTTAAAAGTGAGAGCTGTGTTCCTTTTCTCTGTAGAAGCTTTACTTTGAAAGATAATTATGTTCTTTTGAAAGTGAATGAATTTCATGAAATGCTTTTGTGAGAAATGCACATGTTTTTCTCTGAAAGAAGAAGTCTTTGTGATATGTCACAGTATCGTGAGAATGAGAACTGTGTTCCTTGTCTCTGTAGAAGCTTTACTTTGAAAGACAATCACAATCTTTTGAAAGTGAATGAATTTCATGAAATGCTTTTGTGAGAAACGCACGTGTTTCTATGAATAGAGAATTCATTGTTTGAGATAAGTCACAGAATCATGAGAATGAGAACTGTGTTCTTTGTCTCTGTAGAAGCTTTACTTTGAAAGATAATCACGTTCTTTTAAAAGTGTATGAATTTCATGAAATGCATTTGTGAGAAACGCGCATGTGATACTCTGAAATGAGAAGCGTCTGTTTGGAATATGTCAAAGTATTGTTACAATTGAGAAGACTGTTCCTTGTCTCTGTAGATGCTTTACTTTGAAAGATAATCACATTCTTTTGAATGTGTATGAATTTCATGAAATGCTTTCATGAGAAATGCATATGGTTTCTCTGAAATGAGAAGTCGTTGTTTGAGATATGTCACAGAATCGTTAGAATGAGAACTGTGTTCCTTTTCTCTGTAGGAGCTTTACTTTGAAAGACGATCACGTTCTTTTGAAATTGTATAAATTTCTTGAAATGCTTTTGTGAGAAACTCACATGTCTTACTCTGAAATGAGAAGCGCCTTTTTGGGGTATGTCTAAGTATTGTTAAAAGTGAGAACCGTGTTCCTTGTCTCTGTAGAAGGTTTACTTTGAAAGATAATCACGTTCATTTGAAAGTGAATGAATTTCATGAATTGCTTTTGTGTATAACGCACATGTGATACTCTGAAATGAGAAGTGTCACTTTGCGGTATGTCAAAGTATTGTTAAAAGTGAGAGCTGTGATCCTTTTCTGTGTAGAAGCTTTACTTTGAAAGATAATCACGTTCTTTTGAAAGTGTATGAATTTCATGGAATGCTTTTGTGAGAAACGCAAATGAGTTACTCTGAAATGAGAAGCGTCTGTTTGGGAAACGTCAAAATATTTTTAAAAGTGAGAGCAGTGTGCCTTTTGTCTTAAGAAGCTTTACTTTGAAAGATAATTACGTTCTTTTGAAAGTGAATGAATTTCATGAAATGCTTTTGTGAGAAATGCACATGTTTTTCTCTGAAAGGAGAAGTCTTTGTGATATGTCACAGAATCGTGAGAATGAGAACTGTGTTCCTTGTCTCTGTAGAAGCTTTACTTTGAAAGACAATTGCAATCTTTTGAAAGTGAATGAATTTCATGAAATGCTTTTGTGAGAAACTCACATGTCTTACTCTGAAATGAGAAGCGCCTGTTTGGGATATGTCTAAGTATTGTTAAAAGTGAGAACCGTGTTCCTTGTCTCTGTAGAAGGTTTACTTTGAAAGATAATCACGTTCATTTGAAAGTGAATGAATTTCATGAATTGCTTTTGTGTGTAACGCACATGTGATACTCTGAAATGAGAAGCGTCTCTTTGCGGTATGTCAAAGTATTGTTAAAAGTGAGAGCTGTGTTCCTTTTCTGTGTAGAAGCTTTACTTTGAAAGATAATCACGTTCTTTTGAAAGTGAATGAATTTCATGAATTGCTTTTGTGTGAAACGTACATGAGTTACTCTGAAATGAGATGCGTCTGTTTGGGAAATGTCAAAGTATTTTTAAAAGTGAGAGCAGTGTGCCTTTTTGTCTTAAGAAGCTTTACTTTGAAAGATAATTACGTTCTTTTGAAAGTGAATGAATTTCATGAAATGCTTTTGTGAGAAATGCACATGGTTTTCTCTGAAAGGAGAAGTCTTTGTGATATGTCACAGAATCGTGAGAATGAGAACTGTGTTCCTTGTCTCTGTAGAAGCTTTACTTTGAAAGACAATCACAGTCTTTTGAAAGTGAATGAATTTCATGAAATGCTTTTGTGAGAAACGCACGTGTTTCTCTGAATAGAGAATTCGTTGTTTGAGATAAGTCACAGAATCATGAGAATGAGAACTGTGTTCTTTGTCCCTGTAGAAGCTTTACTTTGAAAGATAATCACGTTCTTTTAAAAGTGTATGAATTTCATGAAATGCATTTGTGAGAAACGCGCATGTGATACTCTGAAATGAGAAGCGTCTGTTTGGAATATGTCAAAGTATTGTTACAATTGAGAAGACTGTTCCTTGTCTCTGTAGATGCTTTACTTTGAAAGATAATCACATTCTTTTGAATGTGTATGAATTTCATGAAATGCTGTCGTGAGAAATGCACATGGTTTCTCTGAAATGAGAAGTCGTTGTTTGAGATATGTCACAGAATTGTTAGAATGAGAACTGTGTTTTTTTTCTCTGTAGGAGCTTTACTTTGAAAGACGATCACGTTCTTTTTAAAGTGTATAAATTTCTTGAAATTCTTTTGTGAGAAACTCACATGTGTTACTCTGAAATGAAAAGCGCCTCTTTGGGATATGTCTAAGTATTGCTAAAAGTGAGAACCGTGTTCCTTGTCTCTGTAGAAGGTTTATTTTGAAAGATAATCACGTTCATTTGAATGTGAATGAATTTCAAGAAATGCTTTTGTGAGAAATGCGCATGTGATACTCTGAAATGAGAAGCGTCTGTTTGGGATAAGTCAAAGTATTGTTAAAATGAGAAGACTGTTCCTTGTCTCTGTAGAAGCTTTACTTTGAAAGGTAATCACGTTCTTTGAAAGTGTATGAATTTCATGGAATGCCTTTGTGAGAAACGCACATGAGTTACTCGGCAATGGGAAGCATCTGTTTGGGAAATGTCAAGGTATTATTAAAAGTGAGAGCAGTGTGCCTTTTGTCTGTAGAAGCTTTAATTTGAAAGATAATTACGTTCTTTTGAAAGTGAATGAATTTCATGAAATGCTTTTGTGAGAAATGCACATGTGTTTCTCTGAAAGGAGAAGTCTTTGTGATATGTCACAGAATCGTGAGAATGAGAACTGTGTTCCTTGTCTCTGTAGAAGCTTTACTTTGAAAGACAATCACAATCTTTTGAAAGTGAATGAATTTCATGAAATGCTTTTGTGAGAAACGCACGTGTTTCTCTGAATAGAGAATTCGTTGTTTGAGATAAGTCACAGAATCATGAGAATGAGAACTGTGTTCTTTGTCTCTGTAGAAGCTTTACTTTGAAAGATAATCACGTTCTTTTAAAAGTGTATGAATTTCATGAAATGCATTTGTGAGAAATGCGCATGTGATACTCTGAAATGAGAAGCGTCTGTTTGGAATATGTCAAAGTATTGTTACAATTGAGAAGACTGTTCCTTGTTTCTGTAGATGCTTTACTTTGAAAGATAATCACATTCTTTTGAATGTGTATGAATTTCATGAAATGCTTTCATGAGAAATGCATATGGTTTCTCTGAAATGAGAAGTCGTTGTTTGAGATATGTCACAGAATCGTTAGAATGAGAACTGTGTTCCTTTTCTCTGTAGGAGCTTTACTTTGAAAGACGATCACGTTCTTTTGAAATTGTATAAATTTCTTGAAATGCTTTTGTGAGAAACTCACATGTCTTACTCTGAAATGAGAAGCGCCTTTTTGGGGTATGTCTAAGTATTGTTAAAAGTGAGAACCGTGTTCCTTGTCTCTGTAGAAGGTTTACTTTGAAAGATAATCACGTTCATTTGAAAGTGAATGAATTTCATGAATTGCTTTTGTGTATAACGCACATGTGATACTCTGAAATGAGAAGTGTCACTTTGCGGTATGTCAAAGTATTGTTAAAAGTGAGAGCTGTGATCCTTTTCTGTGTAGAAGCTTTACTTTGAAAGATAATCACGTTCTTTTGAAAGTGTATGAATTTCATGGAATGCTTTTGTGAGAAACGCAAATGAGTTACTCTGAAATGAGAAGCGTCTGTTTGGGAAACGTCAAAATATTTTTAAAAGTGAGAGCAGTGTGCCTTTTGTCTTAAGAAGCTTTACTTTGAAAGATAATTACGTTCTTTTGAAAGTGAATGAATTTCATGAAATGCTTTTGTGAGAAATGCACATGTGTTTCTCTGAAAGGAGAAGTCTTTGTGATATGTCACAGAATCGTGAGAATGAGAACTGTGTTCCTTGTCTCTGTAGAAGCTTTACTTTGAAAGACAATTGCAATCTTTTGAAAGTGAATGAATTTCATGAAATGCTTTTGTGAGAAACTCACATGTCTTACTCTGAAATGAGAAGCGCCTGTTTGGGATATGTCTAAGTATTGTTAAAAGTGAGAACCGTGTTCCTTGTCTCTGTAGAAGGTTTACTTTGAAAGATAATCACGTTCATTTGAAAGTGCATGAATTTCATGAATTGCTTTTGTGTATAACGCACATGTGATACTCTGAAATGAGAAGCGTCACTTTGCGGTATGTCAAAGTATTGTTAAAAGTGAGAGCTGTGTTCCTTTTCTGTGTAGAAGCTTTACTTTGAAAGATAATCACGTTCTTTTGAAAGTGAATGAATTTCATGAATTGCTTTTGTGTGAAACGTACATGAGTTACTCTGAAATGAGATGCGTCTGTTTGGGAAATGTCAAAGTATTTTTAAAAGTGAGAGCAGTGTGCCTTTTGTCTTAAGAAGCTTTACTTTGAAAGATAATTACGTTCTTTTGAAAGTGAATGAATTTCATGAAATGCTTTTGTGAGAAATGCACATGGTTTTCTCTGAAAGGAGAAGTCTTTGTGATATGTCACAGAATCGTGAGAATGAGAACTGTGTTCCTTGTCTCTGTAGAAGCTTTACTTTGAAAGACAATCACAGTCTTTTGAAAGTGAATGAATTTCATGAAATGCTTTTGTGAGAAACGCACGTGTTTCTCTGAATAGAGAATTCGTTGTTTGAGATAAGTCACAGAATCATGAGAATGAGAACTGTGTTCTTTGTCCCTGTAGAAGCTTTACTTTGAAAGATAATCACGTTCTTTTAAAAGTGTATGAATTTCATGAAATGCATTTGTGAGAAACGCGCATGTGATACTCTGAAATGAGAAGCGTCTGTTTGGAATATGTCAAAGTATTGTTACAATTGAGAAGACTGTTCCTTGTCTCTGTAGATGCTTTACTTTGAAAGATAATCACATTCTTTTGAATGTGTATGAATTTCATGAAATGCTGTCGTGAGAAATGCACATGGTTTCTCTGAAATGAGAAGTCGTTGTTTGAGATATGTCACAGAATTGTTAGAATGAGAACTGTGTTTTTTTCTCTGTAGGAGCTTTACTTTGAAAGACGATCACGTTCTTTTTAAAGTGTATAAATTTCTTGAAATTCTTTTGTGAGAAACTCACATGTGTTACTCTGAAATGAAAAGCGCCTCTTTGGGATATGTCTAAGTATTGCTAAAAGTGAGAACCGTGTTCCTTGTCTCTGTAGAAGGTTTATTTTGAAAGATAATCACATTCATTTGAATGTGAATGAATTTCAAGAAATGCTTTTGTGAGAAATGCGCATGTGATACTCTGAAATGAGAAGCGTCTGTTTGGGATATGTCAAAGTATTGTTAAAATGAGAAGACTGTTCCTTGTCTCTGTAGAAGCTTTACTTTGAAAGGTAATCACGTTCTTTGAAAGTGTATGAATTTCATGGAATGCCTTTGTGAGAAACGCACATGAGTTACTCGGCAATGGGAAGCATCTGTTTGGGAAATGTCAAGGTATTATTAAAAGTGAGAGCAGTGTGCCTTTTGTCTGTAGAAGCTTTAATTTGAAAGATAATTACGTTCTTTTGGAAGTGAATGAATTTCATGAAATGCTTTTTTGAGAAATGCACATGTGTTTCTCTGAAAGGAGAAGTTTTTGTTTGTGATATGTCACAGAATCGTGAAAATGAGAACTGTGTTCCTTGTCTCTGTAGAAGCTTTATTTGAAAGACAATCACGATCTTTTGAAAGTGAATGATATTCATGAAATGCTTTTGTGAGAAACGCACATGTGTTTCTCTGAATAGAGAAGTCGTTGTTTGAGATAAGTCACAGAATCATGAGAATGAGAACTCTGTTCCTTGTCTCTGTAGAAGCTTTACTTTGAAAGATCATCACGTTCTTTTAAAAGTTTATGAATTTCATTAAATGCTTTTCTGAGAAACGCGCATGTGATACTCTGAAATGGGAAGTGTCTGTTTGGGATATGTCAAAGTATTGTTAAAAGTGAGAACCGTGTTCCTTGTCTCTGTAGAAGGTTTACTTTGAAAGATAATCACGTTCATTTGAATGTGAATGAATTTCATTAATTGCTTTTTTGTGAAACGCACATGTGATACTCTGAAATGAGAAGCGTCACTTTGCGGTATGTCAAAGTATTGTTAAACGTGAGAGCTGTGTTCCTTTTCTCTGTAGAAGCTTTACTTTGAAAGATAATCACGTTCTTTTGAAAGTGTATGAATTTCATGGAATGCTTTTTTGAGAAACGCACATGAGTTACTCTGAAATGAGAAGCGTCTGTTTGGGAAATGTCAAAGTATTTTAAAAAGTGAGAGCAGTGTGCCTTTTCTCTGTAGAAGCTTTACTTTGAAAGATAATCACGTTCTTTTGAAAGTGTATGAATTTCATGAAATGCTTTTCTGAGAAACGCACTTGAGTTTCTCTGAAATGAGAAGCGTCAGTTTGGCATATGTCAAAGTATATTTAAAAGTAAGAGCAGTGTGCCTTTTCTCTGTAGAAGCTTTACTTTGAAAGATAATCACGTTGTTTTGAAAGTGTATTAATTTCATGAAATGCTTTTGTGAGAAACGCACATGTGTTACTCTGAAATGAGAAGCGCCTGTTTGGGATATGTCAAAGTCTTGTTAAAAGTGAGAACCGTGTTCCTTGTCTCTGTAGAAGGTTTACTTTGAAACATAATCACGTTCATTTGAAAGTGAATGAATTTCATGAATTGCTTTTGTGTGAAATGCACATGTGATACTCTGAAATGAGAAGCGTCTTTTTGCGGCATGTCAAAGTATTGTTAAAAGTGAGAGCTGTGTTCCTTTTCTCTGTAGAAGTTTTACTTTTAAAGATAATCATGTTCTTTTGAAAATGTATGAATTTCATGGAATGCTTTTGTGAGAATTGCACATGAGTTACTCGGCAATGAGAAGCGTCTGTTTGGGAAACGTCAAAGTATTTTAAAAGTGACAGCAGTCTGCCTTTTCTCTGTAGAAGCTTTACTTTGAAAGAAATTTAGGTTCTTTTTGAAGTGAATGAATTTCATTAAATGCATTTATGAGAAATGCACATGTGTTTCTCTGAAAGGAGAAGTCTGAGTTTGTGATATATCACAGAATCTTAAGAATGAGAACTGTGTTCCTTGTCTCTGTAGAAGCTTTACTTTGAAAGATAATCACGTTCTTTTGAAAGTGGTTGAATTTCATGAAATGCTTTTGTGAGAAACGCACATGTGTTTCTCAGAAAAGATATGCACTTGTTTGGGATATGTAAAAGTTAGTTAAAAGTGAGAACTGTCTTCCTTTATTCTGTTGAAGCTTTAGTTTGAAAGAAAATTAGGTTCTTTTTGAAGTGAATGAATTTCATTAAATGCATTTATGAGAAATGCACATGTGTTTCTCTGAAAGGAGAAGTCTGAGTTTGTGATATATCACAGAATCTTGAGAATGAGAACTGTGTTCCTTGTCTCTGTAGAAGCTTTACTTTGAAAGATAATTACATTCTTTGAAAGTGAATGAATTTCATGAAATGCTTTTCTGATAAACGCACATGATTTACTCTGAAAGGAGAAGTCTTTGTTTGTGATATGTCACAGAATCATGAGAATGAGAAGTGTGTTCCTTGTCTCTGTAGAAGCTTTACTTTGAAAGACAATCACGATCTTTTGAAAGTGAATGATTTTCATGAAATGCTTTTGTGAGAAACGCACATGTGTTTCTCTGAATAGAGAAGTCGTTGTTTGAGATAAGTCACAGAATCATGAGAATGAGAACTGTGTTCCTTGTCTCTGTAGAAGCTTTACTTTGAAAGATAATCACGTTCTTTTAAAAGTGTATGAATTTCATGAAATGCTTTTGTTTGAAACGCGCATGTGATACTCTGAAATGAGAAGTGTCTGTTTGGGATATGTCAAAGTATTGTTCAAATGAGAAGACTGTTCCTTGTCTCTGTAGGTGCTTTACTTTGAAAGATAATTACGTTCTTTTGAAAGTTTATGAATTTCATGAAATACTTTTGTGAGAACCGCACATGTGTTACTCTGAAATGAGAAGCGTCTCTTTGCTGTATGTCAAAGTATTGTTAAAAGTGAGAGCTGTGTTCCTTTTCTCTGTAGAAGCTTTACTTTGAAAGATAATCACATTTTTTTGAAAGTGTATGAATTTCATGGAATGCTTTTGTGAGAAACTCACATGAGTTACTCTGAAATGAGAAGCGTCTGTTTGGGAAAAATCAAAGTATTTTTAAAAGTGAGAGCAGTGTGCCTTTTCTCTGTAGAAGCTTTACTTTGAAAGATAATCACGTTCTTTTGAAAGTGTATGAATTTCATTAAATCCTTTTCTGAGATACACACTTGAGTTTCTCTGAAATGAGAAGCGTCTGTTTGGCATATGTCGAAGTATTTTTAAAAGTGAGAGCAGTGTGCTTTTTCTCTGTAGAAGCTTAACTTTGAAAGATAATCAAGTTCTTTTGAAAGTGTATGAATTTCATTAAATGCTTTTCTGAGAAACACACTTGAGTTTCTCTGAAATGAGAAGCATCAGTTTGGCATATGTCAAAGTATTTTTAAATGTGAGAGCAGTGTGCCTTTTCTCTGAGGAAGCTTTACTTTGAAAGATAATTACGTTCTTTTGAAAGTGGTTGAATTTCATGAAATGCTTTTGTGAGAAACGCACATGTGTTTCTCAGAAAAGATATGCAGTTGTTTGGTATTTGTAAAAGTTAGTTAAAAGTGAGAACTGTCTTCCTTTTCTCTGTAGAAGCTTTACTTTGAAAGATAATCACTTTCTTTTGAAAGTGTATGAATTTCATGGAATGCTTTTCATTGATACGCACATGTGTTACTCTGCAATGAGAAGCGCCTGTTTGGGATATGTTAAAGTATTGTTAAAAGTGAGAACCGTGTTCCTTGTCTCTGTAGAAGGTTTACTTTGAAAGATAGTCACGTTCTTTTGAAAGTTCATTTGAAAGTGAATGAATTTCATGAAATGCTTTTGTGAGAAATGCACATATGTTTCTCTGAAAGGAGAAGTCTTTGTGATATGTCACAGAATCGTGAGAATGAGAACTGTGTTCCTTGTCTCTGTAGAAGCTTTACTTTGAAAGACAATCACGATCTTTTGAACGTGAATGAATTTCATGGAATGCTTTTTTTTTGTGAGAAACGCACATGTGTTTCTCTGAATAGAGAAGTCATTGTTTGAGATAAGTCACAGAATCATGAGAATGAGAACTGTGTTCCTTGTCTCTGTAGAAGCTTTACTTTGAAAGATAATCACGTTCTTTTAAAAGTGTATGAATTTCATGAAATGCTTTTGTGAGAAACGCGCATGTGATACTCTGAAATGAGAAGCGTCTGTTTGGGATATGTCAAAGTATTGTTAAAATGAGAAGACTGTTCCTTGTCTCTGTAGGTGTTTTACTTTGATAGATAATCACGTTCTTTTGAATGTTTATGAATTTCATGAAAAATACTTTTGTGAGAAACGCACATGTGTTACTCTGAAATGAGAAGTGCCTGTTTGGGATATATCAAAGTATTGTTAAAAGTGGGAACCATGTTCCTTGTCTCTGTAGAAGGTTTACTTTGAAAGATAATCACGTTCATTTGAAAGTGAATGAATTTCATGAATTGCTATGGTGTGAAACGCACATGTGATACTCTGAAATGAGAAGCGTCTCTTTGCAGTATGTCAAAGTATTGTTAAAACTGAGAGCTGTGTTCCTTTTCTCCTTAGAAGCTTTCCTTTGAAAGATAATCACATTCTTTTGAAAGTGTATGAATTTCATTAAATGCTTTTCTGAGGAACACACTTGAGTTTCTCTGAAATGAGAAGCATCTGTTTGGCATATGTCAAAGTATATTTAAAAGTGAGAGCAGTGTGCCTTTTCTCTGTAGAAGCTTTACTTTGAAAGATAATTACGTTCCTTTGAAAGTGTATGAATTTCATGAAATGCTTTTGTGAGAAACGCACATGTGTTTCTCAGAAAAGATATGCAGTTGTTTGGGATATGTAAAAGTTAGTTAAATGTAAGTACTGTCTTCCTATTCTCTGTAGAAGCTTTACTTTGAAAGATAATCACTTTCTTTTGAAAGCGTATGAATTTCTTGGAATGCTTTTGTGAGAAACGCACATGAGTTAGTCTGAAATGAGAAGCGTCTGTTTGGGAAATGTCAAAGTATTTTTAAAAGTGAGTTCAGTGTGCCTTTTGTCTTTAGAAGCTTTTCTTTGAAAGATAATTACGTTCTTTTGAAAGTGAATGAATTTCATGAAATGCTTTTGTGAGAAATGCACATGTGTTTCTCTGAAAGGAGAAGTCTTTGTTTGTGATATGTCATAGAATCGCGAGAATGAGAACTGTGTTCCTTGTCTCTGTAGAAGCTTTACTTTGAAAGACAATCACGATCTTTAAAGTGAATGAATTTCATGGAATGCTTTTTTTTTGTGAGAAACGCACATGTGTTTCTCTGAATAGAGAAGTCGTTGTTTGAGATAAGTCTCAGAATCATGAGAATGAGAACTGTGTTCCTTGTCTCTGTAGAAGCTTTACTTTGAATGATAATCACGTTCTTTTAAAAGTGTATGAATTTCATGAAATGCTTTTGTGAGACACGTGCATGTGATACTCTGAAATGAGAAGCGTCTGTTTGGGATATGTCAAAGTATTGTTAAAAGGAGATGACTGTTCCTTGTCTCTGTAGATGCTTTACTTTGAAAGATAATCACGTTCTTTTCAAAGTTTATGAATTTCAAGAAATGCTTTCGTGAGAAATGCACATGGTTTCTCTGAAATGAGAAGTCGTTATTTGAGATATGTCATAGAATCGTTAGAATGAGAACTGGGTTCCTTGTCTCTGTAGGAGCTTTACTTTGAAAGATAATCACGTTCACTTGAAAGTGAATGAATTTCATGAATTGCTATTGTGTGAAAGGCACATGTGATACTCTGAAATGAGAAGCGTCTCTTTGCGGTATGTCAAACTATTGTTAAAATTGAGAGCTGTGTTCCTTTTCTCTGTAGAAGCTTTACTTTGAAAGATAATCACGTTCTTTTGAAAGTGTATGAATTTCATGGAATGCTTTTGTGAGAAACGCACAGGAGTTACTCTGAAATGAGAAGCCTCTGTTTGGGAAATGTCAAAGTAGTTTTAAAAGTGAGAGCAGTGTGCCTTTTCTCTGTAGAAGCTTTACTTTGAAAGATAATCACATTCTTTTGAAAGTGTATGAATTTCATTAAATGCTTTTCTGAGAAACACACTTGAGTTTCTCTGAAATGAGAAGCGTATGTTTGGCATATGTCAAAGTATTGTTAAAAGTGAGAGCAGTGTGCCTTTTCTCTGTAGAAGCTTTACTTTGAAATATAATCACGTTCATTTGAAAGTGAATGATTTTCATGAATTGCTTTTGTGTGATACGCACATGTGATACTCTGAAATGAGAAGCATGTCTTTGCGGTATGTCAAAGCTTTGTTAAAAGTGAGAGCTGTGTTCCTTTTCTTTGTAGAAGCTTTACTTTGAAAGATAATCACATTCTTTTGAAAGTGTATGAATTTCATGAAATGCTTGTCTGAGAAACGCACTTGAGTTTCTCTGAAATGAGAAGCATCTGTTTGGCATATGTCAAAGTATTTTTAAAAGTGAGAGCAGTGTGCCTTTTGTCTGTAGAAGCTTTACTTTAAAAGATAATTACTTTCTTTTGAAAGTGAATGAATTTCATGAAATGCTTTTGTGAGAAATGCACATGTGTTTCTCTGAAATGAGGTCTATTTTTTGTGATATGTAACAGAATTGTGGGAATGCGAACTGTGTTCCTTGACTCTGTAGAAGCTTTACTTTGAAAGATAATCACGTTCTTTTAAAAGTGTATGAATTTCAAGAAATGCTTTTGTGAGAAACGCGCAAGTGATACTCTGAAATGAGCAGCGTCTGTTTGGGATATATCAAAGTATTGTTAAAATGAGAACAGTGTTCCTTTTCTCTGTCGAAGTTCTACTTTGAAAGATAATCATGTTCTTTTTAAGGTTAAGTATTTCATTAAATGCTTCCGTGAGAAATGCACATGTGTTTCTCTGAAAAGATATGCAGTTGTTTGAGATATGTAAAAGTTAGCAAAAAGTGAGAACTGTCTTTCTTTTCCCTGTAGAAGCTTTAATTTGAAAGATAATCATGTTCTTTTGAAAGTGTACGAATTTCATGAAATGCTTTTGTGAAAACGCACATGTGTTTCTCAGAAAAGATACCCAGTTGTTTGGGATATGTAAAAGTTAATTAAAGTGAGAACTGTCTTCCTTTTCTCTGTAGCAGCTTTACTTTGAAAGATAATCACGTTCTTTTGAAATTGTATGAATTTCATAAAATGCTTTCGTGAGAAACGCACATGTGTTTCTCTGAAATGAGAAGTCGTTGTTTGAGATATGTCACAGAATCATGAGAATGAGAACTGTGTTCCTTGTCTCTGTAAAAGCTTTACTTTGAAAGATGATCACGGTATTTTGAAAGTGTATGAATTTCATGAAATGCTTTTTTGAGAAACGCACATGTCTTACTTTGAAATGAGAAGCGCCTGTTTGGGATATGTCAAAGTATCTTTAAATGATAGAGTAGTGTTCCTTTTTTGTGTGTAGAAGCTTTGCTTTGAAAGACAATCAGGTTCTTTTGAAAATGAATGAATTTCATGAAATGCTTTTGTGAGAAACGCACATGTGTTTCTCTGAAAAGGTAAGCCGTTGTTTGGGATATGGTAAAGTATTATTAAAAGTGAATACAGTGTTCCTTGTCTCTGTAGATGCTTTACTTTGAAAGATAATCACGTTCTTTGAAAGTGTATGAATTTCCTTAGAGACTTTCGTGAGAAACGCACATGGTTTCTCTGAAATGAGAAGTCGTTGTTTGAGAATGTACAGAATTGTGAGAATGAGAACTGTGTTCCTTGTCTCTGTAGAATCTTTACTTTGATAGATAATCATGTTCTTTTGAAAGTGTATGAATTTCATGAAATGCTTTTGTGAGAAACGCACATGTGTTACTATGAAATGAGAAGCACCTCTTTGGGATATGTCAAAGTATTGTTAAAAGTGAGAACAGTGTTCTTTGTCTCTGTAGATGCTTTACTTTGAAAGATAATCACGTTCTCTGAAAGCAAAAGTATTTCATGAAATGCTTTTGTGAGCAAACGCACATGTGATACTCTGAAATGAGAAGCGTCTCTTTGGGATATGTCAAAGTATCTTTAAAAGAGAGAGTAGTGTTCATTTTCTGTGTAGAAGCTTTGCTTTGAAAGACAATCACGTTCTTTTGAAAATGAATGAATTTCATGAAATGCTTTTGTGAGAAACGCACATGTCTTCCTCTGAAAAGATAAGCCATTGTTTGGGATATGTCATAGTATTGTTAAAAGTGAGAACAATGTTCCTTTGCTCTGTAGAAGCTTTAATTAAAAAGATATTCACGTTCTTTTGAAAGAGAATGAATTTCATGATGTTCCTTTGCTCTGTAGAAGCTTTAATTTGAAAGATATTCACGTTCTTTTGAAAGAGAATGAATTTCATGAAATGCATTTGTGAGAAACGCGCATGTGATACTCTGAAATGAGCAGCGTCTGTTTGGGATATATCAAAGTATTGTTAAAATGAGAACAGTGTTCCTTTTATCTGTCGAAGTTCTACTTTGAAAGATAATCATGTTCTTTTTAAGGTTAAGTATTTCATTAAATGCTTCCGTGAGAAATGCACATGTGTTTCTCTGAAAAGATATGCAGTTGTTTGAGATATGTAAAAGTTAGCAAAAAGTGAGAACTGTCTTTCTTTTCCCTGTAGAAGCTTTAATTTGAAAGATAATCATGTTCTTTTGAAAGTGTACGAATTTCATGAAATGCTTTTGTGAAAACGCACATGTGTTTCTCAGAAAAGATATCCAGTTGTTTGGGATATGTAAAAGTTAATTAAAGTGAGAACTGTCTTCCTTTTCTCTGTAGCAGCTTTACTTTGAAAGATAATCACGTTCTTTTGAAATTGTATGAATTTCATAAAATGCTTTCGTGAGAAACGCACATGTGTTTCTCTGAAATGAGAAGTCGTTGTTTGAGATATGTCACAGAATCATGAGAATGAGAACTGTGTTCCTTGTCTCTGTAAAAGCTTTACTTTGAAAGATGATCACGGTATTTTGAAAGTGTATGAATTTCATGAAATGCTTTTTTGAGAAACGCACATGTCTTACTTTGAAATGAGAAGCGCCTGTTTGGGATATGTCAAAGTATCTTTAAATGATAGAGTAGTGTTCCTTTTCTGTGTAGAAGCTTTGCTTTGAAAGACAATCAGGTTCTTTTGAAAATGAATGAATTTCATGAAATGCTTTTGTGAGAAACGCACATGTGTTTCTCTGAAAAGGTAAGCCGTTGTTTGGGATATGGTAAAGTATTATTAAAAGTGAATACAGTGTTCCTTGTCTCTGTAGATGCTTTACTTTGAAAGATAATCACGTTCTTTGAAAGTGTATGAATTTCCTTAGAGACTTTCGTGAGAAACGCACATGGTTTCTCTGAAATGAGAAGTCGTTGTTTGAGAATGTACAGAATTGTGAGAATGAGAACTGTGTTCCTTGTCTCTGTAGAATCTTTACTTTGATAGATAATCATGTTCTTTTGAAAGTGTATGAATTTCATGAAATGCTTTTGTGAGAAACGCACATGTGTTACTATGAAATGAGAAGCACCTCTTTGGGATATGTCAAAGTATTGTTAAAGTGAGAACAGTGTTCTTTGTCTCTGTAGATGCTTTACTTTGAAAGATAATCACGTTCTCTGAAAGCAAAAGTATTTCATGAAATGCTTTTGTGAGCAAACGCACATGTGATACTCTGAAATGAGAAGCGTCTCTTTGGGATATGTCAAAGTATCTTTAAAAGAGAGAGTAGTGTTCATTTTCTGTGTAGAAGCTTTGCTTTGAAAGACAATCACGTTCTTTTGAAAATGAATGAATTTCATGAAATGCTTTTGTGAGAAACGCACATGTCTTCCTCTGAAAAGATAAGCCATTGTTTGGGATATGTCATAGTATTGTTAAAAGTGAGAACAATGTTCCTTTGCTCTGTAGAAGCTTTAATTAAAAAGATATTCACGTTCTTTTGAAAGAGAATGAATTTCATGATGTTCCTTTGCTCTGTAGAAGCTTTAATTAGAAAGATATTCACGTTCTTTTGAAAGAGAATGAATTTCATGAAATGCTTTTGTGAGAAACGCACAAGTCCTCTGAAAAGATAAGCCGTTGTTTGTGATAATTCACAAAATTCATAGAAGTGAGAACTGTGTTTCTTTTCTCTGTTGAAGCTTTACTTTGAAAGATAATCACTTTCATTTGATATTGTATGAATTTCATGAAATGTTTTTCTGAGAAACGCACATGAGATACTCAGAAATGTGAAGCATCTCTTTGGAATATGTCAAAGTATTGTTTGTTAAAAGTGAGAGCAGTGTTCCTTTTCTCTGTAGAAGCTTTACTTTGAAAAATAATCACGTTCTTTTGAATGTGTATGAATTGCCTGAAATGCTTTTTTGAGAAACGCTCATGTGTTAATCTGAAAAGAGATATCGTTTTTTGTGATATTTCACAGAATTCATAGAAGTGAGAACTGTGTTCCTTTTCACTGTTGAAGCTTTATTGTGAAGATAATCAAGTTCTTTGAAAGAATAAGAATTTTATGAAATGCTTTTTTGAGAAATGCACATGCCTTTCTCTGAAAAGATAAGACATTGTATGGGATATGTCAAAGTATTGTGAAAAGTGATAACTGTGTTCCTTGTCTCTGTAGATGCTTTAATTTGAAAGATAATCACGTTCATTTGAAAGTTAACGAATTTCATGAAATGCTTTTGTGAGAAACGCACATGTGTTTCTCTGAATAGAGAAGTCGTTGTTTGAGATAAGTCACAGAATCGTGAGAATGAGAACTGTGTTCCTTGTCTCTGTAGAAGCTTTACTTTGAAAGATAATCACGTTCTTTTAAAAGTGTATTAATTTCATGAAACGCTTTTGTAAGAAACGCACCTGTGATACTCTGAAATGAGAAGCGTCTGTTTGGGATATATCAACGTATTGTTTGTTAAAAGTGAGAACACTGTTCCTTTTCTCTGTAGAAACTTTACATTGAAAGATAATCATGTTCTTTTTAAGGTTAAGTATTTCATGAAATGCTTCCGTGAGAAACGCACATGTGTTTATCAGAAAAGTTATGCAGTTGTTTGGGATATGTAAAATTCAGTTAAAAGTGAGAACTGTCTTCCTTTTCTCTGTAGAACCTTTTATTTGAAAGATAATCACGTTCTTTTGAAAGTGTATGAATTCCATGGGATGCTTTTCCTGGATACGCACAAGAGTTACTCTGAAATCAGAAGCGTCTGTTTGGGAAATGTCTAAGTATTTTTAAAAGTGAGAGCATTGTGCCTTTTCTCTGTAGAAGCTTTACTTTGAAAGATAATTACGTTCTTTTGAAAGTGAATGAATTTCATGAAATGCTTTTGTGAGAAACGCACATGTGCTTCTCTGAAAAGATAAGCCATTGTTTGTGATATGTCAAAGTGTTATTAAAAGTGAGTACAGTGTTCCTTGTCTCTGTAGATGCTTTAATTTGAAAGATAATCACGTTCTTTTGAAAGTGTATGAATTTCCTGAAATGCTTTCGTGAGAAACGCACATGGTTTCTCTGAAATGAGAAGTTGTTTTTTGAGAATGTCACATAATTGTGAGAATGAGAACTGTGTTCCTTGTCTCTGTAGAATCTTTACTTCGAAAGATAATCACGTTCTTTGGAATGTGTATGAATTTCATGAAATGCTTTTGTGAGATTCTCATATGTGACACTCGAAATGAGAAGCGTCTGTTTGGGATATGTGAAAGTATTGTTATAAGTGAGAGCAGTGTTCCTCTTCTCTGTAGAAGCCTTACTTTGAAAGATAATCATGATCTTTTGAAACTACAAGTTTCATGAAATGCTTTTTTGAGAAACGCACATGTCTTTCTCTGAAAATATAAGCCGTTGTTTGGGATATGTTAAAGTATTGTTAAAGTGAGAACACTGTTCCTTTTCTTTGTAGAATCTTTCCTTTGAAAGATAATCATATTCTTTTTAATGATAAGTATTTCATGAAATGCTTCCGTGAGAAATGCACATGTGTTTCTTTGAAAAGATATGCAGTTGTTTTGGATATGGAAAAGTTAGTTAAAAGTGAGAACTGTCTTCCTTTTCTCTGTAGATGGTTTACTTTGAAAGATAATCACGTTCTTTTGAAAGTGAATGAATTTTATGAAATGCTTTTGTGAGAAACGCGCATGTGTTTCTTTGAAAGGAGAAGTCATTGTTTGTGATATGTCACAGAATTGTGAGAATGAGAACTGTGTTCCCTGTCTCTGTAGAAGATTTACTTTGAAAGATAACCACGTTCTTTGAAAGGAAAAGAATTTTATGAAATGCTTTTGTGAGAAACGCATATGTGAAACTCGAAATGAGAAGCGTCTGTTTGGGATATGTCAAAGTATTCTTAAAAGTGAGAACTGTCTTCCTTTTCTCTGTAGAAGCTTTAATTTGAAAGATAATCACGATCATTTGAAAATGTACGAATTTCATGAAATGCTTTTGTAAGAAACGCACATGTGTTTCTCAGAAAAGATATGCAGTTGTTTGGTATATGTAAAAGTTAGTTAAAAGTGAGAACTGTCTTCCTTTTCTCTGTAGAAGCTTTACTTTGAAAGATAATCACGTTCTTTTGAAAGTGTATGAATTACATGGAATGCTTTTGTGAGAAACACACGTGTATTTCTCTGAAAAGATAAGCCTTTGTTTGAGAAATGTCACAGAATCGTGAGAATGAGAACTGTGTTCCTTGTCTCTGTAGAAGCTTTACTTTGAAAGATGATCACGTTCTTTTGAAAGTGTATGAATTTCATGGAATGCTTTCCCTGAATACGCACATGAGTTACTCTGAAATGAGAAGCGTCTATTTGGGAAATGTCAAAGTATTTTTAAAAGTGAGAGCAGTGTGCCTTTTCCCTGTAGAAGCTCTACTTTGAAAGATAATTACGTTCTTTTGAAAGTGAATGAATTTCATGAAATGCTTTTGTGAGAAATGCACATGTGTTTTTCTGAAAGGAGAAGTCTTTGTTTGTGATATGTCACAGAATCATGAGAATGAGAACTGTGTTCCTAGTCTCATTAGAACCTTTACTTTGATAATCACGTCTTTTGAAAGTGGCTGAATTTCATGAAATGCTTTTGTTAGAAAAGCACATGTGTTTCTCTGAAAAGATAAGCCACTGTTTGGGATATGCAAAGTATTATTAAAAGTGATTACAGTGTTCCTTGTCTCTTTAGATGCTTTAATTTGAAAGATAATCACGTTCTTTTGAAAGTGTATGAATTTCCAGAAATGCTTTTGTGAGAAACGCACATGGTTTCTCTGAAATGAGAAGTCATTGTTTGAGAATGTAACAGAATTGTGAGAATGAGAACTGTGATCCATGTCTGTGTAAAACCTTTACTTTGAAAGATAATCACGATCTTTTGAAAGTGAATGAATTTCATGAAATGCTTTTGTGAGAAACACACATGTGTTTCTCTGAAAGGAGAAGTCGTTGTTTGTGATATGTCACAGAATCGTGAGAATGAGAACTGTGTCCCTTGTCTCTGTAGAAGCTTTACTTTGAAAGATAATCATGTTCTTTTGAAATTGTATGAATTTCATGAAATACTTTCGTGAGAAACGCACATGTGTTTCTCTGAAATGAGAAGTCGTTGTTTGAGATATGTCACAGAATCATGAGAATGAGAACTGTGTTCCTTGTCTCTGTAAAAGCTTTACTTTGAAAGATGATCACGGTATTTAAAAATTGTATGAATTTCATGAAATGCTTTTTTGAGAAACGCACATGTCTTACTTTGAAATGAGAAGCGCCTGTTTGGGATATGTCAAAGTATCATTAAATGAGAGAATAGTGTTCCTTTTCTGTGTAGAAGCTTTGCTTTGAAAGACAATCAGGTTCTTTTGAAAATGAATGAATTTCATGAAATGCTTTTGTGAGAAACGCACATGTGTTTCTCTGAAAAGATAAGCCGTTGTTTGGGATATGGTAAAGTATTATTAAAAGTGAATACAGTGTTCCTTGTCTCTGTAGATGCTTTACTTTGAAAGATAATCACGTTCTTTTGAAATTGTATGAATTTCATAAAATGCTTTCGTGAGAAACGCACATGTGTTTCTCTGAAATGAGAAGTCGTTGTTTGAGATATGTCACAGAATCGTGAGAATGAGAACTGTGTTCCTTGTCTCTGTAAAAGCTTTACTTTGAAAGATGATCACGGTATTTTTAAAGTGTATGAATTTCATGAAATGCTTTTTTGAGAAACGCACATGTCTTACTTTGAAATGAGAAGCGCATGTTTGGGATATGTCAAAGTATCTTTAAAAGTGAGAGCAGTGTGCCTTTTCCCTGTAGAAGCTCTACTTTGAAAGATAATTACATTCTTTTGAAAGTGAATGAATTTCATGAAATGCTTTTGTGAGAAATGCACATGTGTTTCTCTGAAAGGAGAAGTCTTTGTTTGTGATATGTCACAGAATCGTGAGAATGAGATCTGTGTTCCTAGTCTCATTAGAACCTTTACTTTGATAATCACGTCTTTTGAAAGTGGCTGAATTTCATGAAATGCTTTTGTTAGAAAAGCACATGTGTTTCTCTGAAAAGATAAGCCACTGTTTGGGATATGCAAAGTATTATTAAAAGTGAGTACAGTGTTCCTTGTCTCTTTAGATGCTTTAATTTGAAAGATAATCACATTCTTTTGAAAGTGTATGAATTTCCAGAAATGCTTTCTTGAGAAATGCACATGGTTTCTCTGAAATGAGAAGTCATTGTTTGAGAATGTAACAGAATTGTGAGAATGAGAACTGTGATCCTTGTCTCTGTAAAACCTTTACTTTGAAAGATAATCACGATCTTTTGAAAGTGAATGAATTTCATGAAATTCTTTTGTGAGAAACACACATGTGTTTCTCTGAAAGGAGAAGTTGTTGTTTGTGATATGTCACAGAATCGTGAGAATGAGAACTGTGTTTCTTGTCTCTGTAGAAGCTTTACTTTGAAAGATAATCATGTTCTTTTGAAATTGTATGAATTTCATGAAATACTTTCGTGAGAAACGCACATGTGTTTCTCTGAAAAGATAAGCCAATGTTTGGGATATGTCCAAGTATTATAAAAGTGAGATCAGTGTTCCTTGTCTCTGTAGATGCTTTACTTTGAAAGATAATCATGTTCTTTTGAAAGTGTATGAATTTCCTGAAATGCTTTCGTGAGAAACACAGATGGTTTCTCTGAAATGAGAAGTCGTTGTTTGAGACATGTCACACAATCGTGAGTATGAGAACTGTGTTCCTGGTCTCTGTAGAAGCTTTACTTTGATAATAACGTTCTTTTTAAAGTGTATGAATTTCATGAAATGCTTTTGTGAGAAACAGAGATGGTTTCTCAGAAATGAGAAGTCGTTGTTTGAGACATGTCACACAATCGTGAGTATGAGAACTGTGTTCCTGGTCTCTGTAGAAGCTTTACTTTGATAATCACGTTCTTTTTAAAGTGTATGAATTTCATGAAATGCTTTTGTGAGAAACACACATGTGTTTCTCTGAAAAGATAAGCCGTTGTTTGGGATATGTCAAAGTATTGGTAAAAGTGAGAACAGTGTTCCTTGTCTCTGTAGATGCTTTACTTTGAAAGATAATCATGTGCTTTTGAAATTGTATGAATTTCATGAAATGCTGTCCTGAGAAACGTACATGGTTTCTCTGAAATGAGAAGTCGTTGTTTGAGATATGTCACAGAATCATGAGAATGAGAACTGTGTTCCTTGTCTCTGTAGAAGCTTTACTTTGAAAGATGATCACGGTCTTTTGAAAGTGTATGAATTTCATGAAATGCTTTTGTGAGAAACACACATGTGTTACTTTGAAATGAGAAGCGCCTGTTTGGGATATGTCAAAGTATCTTTAAATGAGAGAGTAGTGTTCCTTTTCTGTGTAGAAGCTTTGCTTTGAAAGACAATCAGGTTCTTTTGAAAATGAATGAATTTCATGAAATGCTTTCGTGAGAAACGCACACGGTTTCTCTGAAATGAGAAGTCATTGTTTGAGAATGTAAAGAATTGTGAGAAAGAGAACTGTGTTCTTTGTCTCTGTAGAATCTTTACTTTGATAGATAACCATGTTCTTTTTAAAGTGTATGAATTTCATGAAATGCTATTGTGAGAAACGCACATGTGTTACTATGAAATGAGAAGCACCACTTTGGGATATGTCAAAGTATTGTTAAAGTGAGAACAGTGATCCTTGTCTCTGTAGATGCTTTATTTTGAAAGATAATCACGTTCTCTGAAAGCAAAAGAATTTAATGGAATGCTTTTGTGAGAAAACGCACATGTGATACTCTGAAATGAGAAGCTTCTCTTTGGGATATGTTCAAGTATTGTTAAAGTGAGAACACTGTTCCTTTTCTCTGTAGAAGCTTTAATTTGAAAGATAATCATGCTCTTTTTAATGATAAGTATTTCATGAAATGCCTCCGTGAGAATCGCACATGTGTTTCTTTGAAAAGATATGCAGTTGTTTTGGATATGTAAAAGTTAGGTAAAAGTGAGAACTGTCTTCCTTTTCTCTGTAGATGGTTTACTTTGAAATATAATCACGTTCTTTTGAAAGTGAATGAATTTCATGAAATGCTTTTTTGAGAAATGCACATGTGTTACTCTGAAATGAGACGCTTCTGTTTGGGATATGTCAAATTATCTTTTACAGAGAGAGCAGTGTTACTTTTCTGTATAGAAGCTTTACATTGAAAGACAATCACGGTCTTTTGAAAATGAATGAATTTCATGAAATGCTTTTGTGAGAAACGCACATGTCTTCCTCTGAAAAGATAAGCCATTGTTTGGGATATGCCATATTATTGTTAAAAGACAGAACCGTGTTCCTTGTCTCTGTATATGGGTCACTTTGAAAGATAATCACGTTCATTTGAAACTGAATGAATTTCATGAAATACTTTTGTGAGAAACGCACATGTGATTATCTGAAAAGATAAGGCATTGTTTGGGATATGTCAAAATATTATTAAAAGTGAGAGCAGTGTTCCTTTTCTCTGTAGAACCTTTACTTTGAAAGATAATCATGATCTTTTGAAAGTGAATGAATTTCATGAAATGCTTTTGTGAGAAATGCACATGTGTTTCTCTGAAATGAGAAGTCGTTGTTTGTGATATGTCACAGAATCATGAGAATGAGAACTGTGTTCCTTGTCTCTGTAGAAGCTTTCCTTTGCAAGATAATCACATTCTTTGAAATCAAAAGAATTATATGAAATGCTTTTGTGAGAAAACGCACATGTGATACTCTGAAATGAGAAGCGTCTCTTTGGGATATGTCCAAGTATTGTTAAAGTGAGAATACTGTTCCTTTTCTCTGTAGAAGCTTTAATTTGAAGGATAATCACGATCTTTTGAAAGTGAATGAATTTCATGAAATGCTTTTGTGAGAAACGCACATGTGTATCTCTGAAAGGAGATTTCGTTGTTTTTGATATGTCACAGAATCGTGAGAATGAGAACTGTGTTCCTTGTCTCTGTAGATGCTTTACTTTGAAAGATAATCACGTTCTTTTGAAAGGGTATGAATTTCATGAAATGATTTTGTGAGAAACGCACATGTGTTACTGTGAAATGAGAAGCGCCTGTTTGGGATAGGTCAAAGTATCTTTACAAGAGAATGTAGTGTTCCTTTTCTGTGTAGAAGCTTTACTTTGAAGGACAATCACGTTCTTTTGAAAATGAATAAATTTCATGAAATGCTTTTGTGAGAAACGCATATGTCTTCCTCTGAAAAGATAAGCCGTTGTTTGTGATATGTCATAGTATTGTTAAAAGTGAGAACTTTGTTCCTTGTCTCTGTAGAAGGTTTACTTTGTAAGATAATCACGTTCATTTGAAAGTGAATGAATTTCATGAATTGCTTTTGTGAGAAACGAACATGTGATTATCTGAAAAGATAAGGCGTTGTTTGGGATATGTCACAGAATCGTGAGAATGAGAACTGTGTTCCTTGTCTCTGTAGATGCTTTACTTTGAAAGATAATCACGGTCTTTTGAAAGGGTATGAATTTCATGAAATGATTTTGTCAGAAACGCACATGTGATACTCTGAAATGAGAAGCGTCTGTTTCCGGTATGTTAAAGTATTTTTAAAAGTGAGAGCTGTGTTCCCTTTCTCATTAGAAGCTTTACTTTGAAAGATAATCACGTTCTTTTGAAAGCGTATGAATTTCATGAAATGCTTTTGTGAGAAACGCACATTTGATACTCTGAAATGAGAAGCGTATGTTTGGGATATGTCAAAGTATTGTTAAAGTGAGAACACTACTCCTTTTCTCTGTAGAAGCTTTACTTTGAAAGATAATCATGTCCTTTTAAGGATAAGTATTTCATAAAGTGCTTCCTTGAGAAATGCACATGTGTTTCTCTGAAAAGATATGCAGTTGTTTGTGATATGTAAAAGTTAGTTAAAAGTGAGAACTCTCTTCCTTTTCTCTATATAAGCTTTACTTTGAAAGATAATTACGTTCTTTTGAAAGTGTATGAATTTCATAAAATGCTTTTCTGAGAAACGCACATGAGTTTCTCTGAAATGAGAGCGTCTGATTCCTTTTCTCTGTTGAAGCTTTACAGTGAAGATAATCACGTTCTTCGAAAGAATAAGAATTTCATGAAATGCTTTTTGGAAAAACACACATGTGTTACTCTGCAATGAGAAGACTTTGTTTGGGATATGTCAAAGACTTTATATTACTAAGAACCGTGTTCCTTTTCTTTGTAGAAGCTTTACTTTGAAAGATAACCACGTTTTTGAAAGCAAAAGCATTTCATGAAATTCTTTTGTGAGAAACACACATGTGAAACTCTGAAATGAAAAGCCTCTGTTTGGGATATGTCAAAGTATTGTTAAAAGTGAGAACAGTGTTCCTTTGCTCTGTAGATGCTTTACTTAGAAAGATATTCATGTTCTTTTGAAAGAGAATGAATTTCATGAAATGCTTTTGTGAGAAATGCACAAGTCCTCCTCTGAAAAGATAAGCCATTGTTTGGGATACTTCAGAAAATTCATAGAAGTGAGAATTGTGTTCCTTTTCTCTGTTGTAGCTTTACTTTGAAAGATAATCACTTTCTTTTGATATTGTATGAATTTCATGAAATGCTTTTCTGAGAAACGCACATGACTTACTCAGAAATGTGAAGCATCTCTTAGGAATATGTCAGAGTACTGTTTGTTAAAAGTGAGAGCAGTGTTCCTTTTCTCTGTAGAAGCTTTACTTTGAAAGATAATCACGTTCTTTGAAAGTGTATGAACTGCCTGAAATGCTTTTTTGAGAAACGCTCATGTGTTAATCTGAAAAGAGAAATCGTTGTTTGTGAAATTTCACAGAATTCATAGAAGTGAGAAGTGTGTTCCTTTTCACTGTTGAAGCTTTACTGTGAAGATAATCAAGTTCTTTGAAAGAATAAGAATTTCATGAAATGCTTTTTTGAGAAATGCACATGCCTTTCTCTGAAAACATAAGACATTGTTTGGGATACGTCAAAGTATTGTGAAAAGTGAGAACTGTGTTCCTTCTCTCTGTAGATGCTTTAATTTGAAAGATAATCACGTTCATTTGACAGTTAACGAATTTCATGAAATGCTTTTGTAAGAAATGCACATGTGTTTCTCTGAACAAAGAAGTCGTTGTTTGATATAAGTCACAGAATCGTGAGAATGAGAACTGTGTTCCTTGTCTCTGTAGAAGCTTTACTTTGAAAGATAATCATGTTCTTTTGAAAGTGTATGAATTTCATGAAATGCTTTTGTGAGAAACGCACATGTGATACTCTGCAATGAGAAGCGTCTGTTTGGGATATGTCAAAGTATTGTTAAAGTGAGAACACTGTTCATTTTCTCTGTAGAAGCTTTACTTTGAAAGATAATCATGGGAGTGTGAAAGTATAAGAATTTCTTCAAATGCTTTTTTGAGAAATGCTCATGAGTTAATCTGAAAAGAGAAATCTTTGTTATACTTCACAGAATTCATAAAAGTGAGAACTGTGTTACTTTTCTCTTTTGAAGCTTTACTGTGAAGGTAATCACGTTCTTTGAAAGAATAAGAATTTCATGAAATGCTTTTGTGAGAAATGCACAGGTGTTTCCCTGGAATGAAAAGTCATTGTTTATGATATGTCACAGAATTGTTAGAATGAGAACTGGGTTCCTTGTCTCTGTAGAAGCTTTACTGTGAAGATAATCACGTTCTTTTGAAATTCTACGATTTTCATGAAATGCTTTTGTGAGAAACGCACATGAGTTACTCTGAAATGAGAAGCATCGGTGACGGATATGTCATAGTATTGTTAAAAGTGAGAGCAGTGTTCCCCTTCTCTGTAGAAGCTTTACTTTGAAAGATAATCACGATCTTTTGAAAGTGTACGAATTTAATGAAATGCTTTTGTGAGAAATGCACATGTCTTTCTCAGAAAAGATAAGCATTTGTTTGGGATATGTCAAAGTATTGTAAAAAGTGAGAACAGTGTTCCTTTTCTCTGGAG
The DNA here is from genome assembly GCA_902806775.1 of Microtus agrestis. Classification (NCBI taxonomy): domain Eukaryota; kingdom Metazoa; phylum Chordata; class Mammalia; order Rodentia; family Cricetidae; genus Microtus; species Microtus agrestis. The sequence goes on along the minus strand of CADCXT010000063.1, from coordinate 1,909,443 downwards.
ATGCTTTACTTTGAAGGATAATCACGTTCTTTTGAAAGTGTATGATTTCATCAAATGCTTTTGTGAGAAATGCACAAGTGTTTCTCTGAAATTAGAAGTCGTTGTTTTTGATAAGTCACAGAATCGTGAGAATGTGACCTGTGTTCCTTGTCTCTGTAGATGCTTTACTTTGAAAGATAATCACGGTCTTTTTTTAAAGTGTATGAATTTCATCAAATGCTTTTGTGAGAAACGCACATTTGTAAATCTGAAATGAGAAGCGTCTTTTTGGGATATTTCAAATTATCTTTAAAAGAGAGAGCAGTGTTCCTGTTCTGTGTAGAAGCTTTACTTGAAGATAATCACATTCTTTTGAAAATGAATGAATTTCATGAAATGCTTTTGTGAGAAACGCATATGTCTTCCTCTGAAAAGATAAGCCGTTGTTTGGGATATGTCATAGTATTGTTAAAAGTGAGAACTGTGTTCCTTGTCTCTGTAGAAGGTTTACTTTGAAAGATAATCACGTTCATTTGAAAGTGAATGAATTTCATGAAATGCTTTTGTGAGAAACGCACATGTGATACTCTGAAATGAGAAGCATGTCTTTGCGGTATGTCAAAGCTTTGTTAAAAGTGAGAGCTGTGTTCCTTTTCTCTGTAGAAGCTTTACTTTGAAAGATAATCATGTTCTTTTTAAGGATAAGTATTTCATGAAATGCTTCCGTGAGAAACGCACATGTGTTTCTCTGAAAAGATATGCAGTTGTTTGGGATATGTAAAAGTTAGTTAAAAGTGAAAACTGTCTTCCTTTCTCTGTAGAAGCTTTACTTTGAAAAATAATCACGTTCTTTTGAAAGTGTATGAATTTCATAAAATGCTTTTCTGAGAAATGCACATGAGTTACTCTGAAAAGAGAAGCGTCTATTTGCGATATGTCCAAGTATTGTTAAAAGTGAGAGCAGTGTTCCTTTTCTCTGTAGAAGCTTTAATTTGAAAGATAATCATGTTCTTTTGAAAGTGTAAGAATTTCTTCAAATGCTTTTTTGAGAAATGCTCATGTGTTAATCTGAAAAGAGAAATCATTGTTTTATTTTACAGAATTCATAGAAGTGAGAACTGTGTTCCTTTTCTCTGTTGAAGCTTTACTGTGAAGATAATCACATTCTTTGAAAGAATAAGAATTTCATGAAATGCTTTAGGAGAAAAGCGCATGTGCTACTCTGCAATGAGAAGACTTTGGGATATGTCAATGATTTAACATTACTAAGAACAGTGTTCCTTTTCTATGCAGAAGCTTTACTTTGAAAGATAACCACGTTCTTTGAAAGCAAAAGAATGTCATGAAATGCTTTTGTGAGAAATGCATATGTGAAATTCTGATATGAGAAGCGTCTGTTTGGGACATGTCAAAGACTTTACATTACTGAGAACAGTGTTCCTTTGCTCTGTAGATGCTTTACTTAGAAAGATATTCATGTTCTTTTGAAAGTGAATGAATTTCATGGAATGCTTTCCTGAGAAACGCACATGAGTTACTCGGAAATGTGAAGCATCTCTTTGGAATATGTCAAATATTGTTTGTTAAAAGTGAGAGCAGTGTTCTTTTTCTGTGTAGAAGCTTTATTTTGAAAGATAATCACGTTCTTTTGAAAGTGTATGAAATTCCTGAAATGCTTTTTTGAGATACGCTCATGTGTTAATCTGAAAAGAGAAATCATTGTTTGTGATACCTCACAGAATGCATAGAGGTGAGAACTATGTTCCTTTTCTCTGTTGAAGTTTTACTATGAAGATAATCATGTTCTTTGAAAGATTAAGTATTTCATGAAATGCTTTTTGTAGAAACGCACATGTGTTACTCTGAAATGAGAAGACCTTGTTTGGGATATTTCAAAGACTTGACAAACCTATGAATAGTGTTCCATTTCTCTGTAGAAGCTTTACTTTGAAAGATAATCACGTTCTTTGAAAGCAAAAGAATTTCATGAAATGCTTTTGTGAGAAAACGCACCTGTGAAACTCTGAAATGAGAAGCGTCTGTTTGGGATATGACAAAGTATTGGTAAAAGTGAGAACATTGTTCCTTGTCTCTGTAGAACCTTTACTTTGAAAGATAATCACGTTCTTTGAAAACAAAAGAATTTCATGAAATGCTTTTGTGACAAATGCACATGTGTTTCTCTGAATAGAGAAGTCGTTGTTTGAGATATGTCACAGAATTGTGAGAATGAGAACTGTGTTCCTTTTCTCTGTAGACGCTTTAATTTGAAAGACAATCACGTTCTATTGAAAGTGTATGAATTTCATGAAATGCTTTTGTGAGAAACGCACATGTGATACTCTGATATGTGAATCGTCTGTTTGGGATATGTCAAAGTATTGTTAAAGTGAGAACACTGTTCATTTTCTCTGTAGAAGCTTTACTTTGAAAGATAATCATGTGCATTTGAAAGTGTAAGAATTTCTTAAAATGCTTTTTTGAGAAATGCTCATGAGTTAATCTGAAAAGAGAAATCTCTCTTTGTGATACTTCACAGAATTCATAGAAGTGAGAACTGTGTTCCTTTTCTCTGTTGAAGCTTTACTGTGAAGATAATCATGTTCTTTGAAAGAATAAGAATTTCATGAATTGCTTTTGTGAGAAATGCACATGTGAAATTCTGAAATGAGAAGCATCTGTTTGGGATATGTCAATGTATTGTTAAAAGTGAGAACAGTGTTCTTTTGCTCTGTAGACACTTTACTTTCAAAGATATTCACGTTCTTTTGAAAGTGAATGAATTTCATGAAATGCTTTTTTGAGAAACGCACATGACTTTCTATGAAAAGATAATCCGTTGTTTGGGATATGTCATCGTATTGTTAAAAGTGAGAACCGTGTTCCTTGTCTCTGTAGAAGGTTTACTTTGAAAGATAATCACGTTCATTTGAAAGTGAATGAATTTCATGAAATGCTTTTGTGAGAAACGTACATGTGTTACTCTGAATTGAGAAGCATATGTTTGGGATATGTCAAAGTATTGTTAAAGTGAGAACACTGCTCCTTTTCTCTGTAGTAGCTTTACTTTGAAAGATAATCATGTCCTTTTTAAGGATAAGTATCTCATGAAATGCTTCCTTGAGAAACGCACATGTGTTTCTCTGAAAAGATATGCATTTGTTTGGGATATGTAAAAGTTAGTTAAAAGTGAGAACGGTCTTCCTTTTCTCTGTAGAAGCTTTAATTTGAAAGATACTCATGTTCTTTTGAAATTGTATGAATTTTATGAAATGCTTTTCTGAGAAAGGCACAGGAGTTACTCTGAAATGAGAGGCGTCTGTTTGGGATATGTCAAAGTATTGTTAAATGTGAGAGCAGTGCTCCTTTTCTCTGTAGAAGCTTTACTTTGAAAGATAATCACGATCTTTTGAAAGTGTACGAATTTCATTAAATGCTTTTTTAGAAACGTTCATGTGTTAATCTGAAAAGAGAAATCGTTGTTTGTGATATTTCACAGAATATATAGAAGTGACAACTGAGATCCTTTTCTCTGTTGAAGCTTTAATGTGAAGATAATCACGTTCATTTAAAGAATAAGAATTTCATGAAATGCTTTTGTGAGAAACACACAAGTCCTTCTCAGAAAAGATAAGCCATTGTTTAGGATACTTCACAAAATTCATAGAAGTGAGAACTGTGTTCCTTTTCTCTGTTGAAGCTTTAATTTGAAAGATAATCACTTTCTTTTGAAATTGTATGAATTTCATGAAATGCTTTCCTGAGAAACGCACATGAGTTACTCGGAAATGTGAAGCATCTCTTTGGAATATGTCAAATATTGTTTGTTAAAGTGAGAGCAGTGTTCTTTTTCTGTGTAGAAGCTTTATTTTGAAAGATAATCACGTTCTTTTGAAAGTGTATGAAATCCCTGAAATGCTTTTTTGAGATACGCTCATGTGTTAATCTGAAAAGAGAAATCATTGTTTGTGATACCTCACAGAATGCATAGAGGTGAGAACTATGTTCCTTTTCTCTGTTGAAGTTTTACTATGAAGATAATCATGTTCTTTGAAAGATTAAGTATTTCATGAAATGCTTTTTGTAGAAACGCACATGTGTTACTCTGAAATGAGAAGACCTTGTTTGGGATATTTCAAAGACTTGACAAACCTATGAATAGTGTTCCATTTCTCTGTAGAAGCTTTACTTTGAAAGATAATCACGTTCTTTGAAAGCAAAAGAATTTCATGAAATGCTTTTGTGAGAAAACGCACCTGTGAAACTCTGAAATGAGAAGCGTCTGTTTGGGATATGACAAAGTATTGGTAAAAGTGAGAACATTGTTCCTTGTCTCTGTAGAACCTTTACTTTGAAAGATAATCATGTTCTTTGAAAACGAAAGAATTTCATGAAATGCTTTTGTGACAAATGCACATGTGTTTCTCTGAATAGAGAAGTCGTTGTTTGAGATATGTCACAGAATTGTGAGAATGAGAACTGTGTTCTTTTTCTCTGTAGAAGTTTTAATTTGAAAGATAATCATGTGCATTTGAAAGTGTAAGAATTTCTTAAAATGCTTTTTTGAGAAATGCTCATGAGTTAATCTGAAAAGAGAAATCTCTCTTTGTGATACTTCACAGAATTCAGAGAAGTGAGAACTGTGTTCCTTTTCTCTGTTGAAGCTTTACTGTGAAGATAATCATGTTCTTTGAAAGAATAAGAATTTCATGAAATGCTTTTGTGAGAAATGCACATGTGAAACTCTGAAATGAGAAGCGTCTGTTTGGGATATGTCAATGTGTTGTTAAAAGTGAGAACAGTGTTCTTTTGCTCTGTAGACACTTTACTTTCAAAGATATTCACGTTCTTTTGAAAGTGAATGAATTTCATGAAATGCTTTTGTGAGAAACGCACATGACTTTCTATGAAAAGATAATCCGTTGTTTGGGATATGTCATAGTATTGTTAAAAGTGAGAACTGTGTTCCTTGTCTCTGTAGAAGCTTTACTTTGAAAGACAATCATGTTCTTTTTAAGGATAAGTATTTCATGAAATGCTTCCATGAGAAATGCACATGTGTTTCTCTGAAAAGATATGCAGTTGTTTGGGATATGTAAAAGTTAGTTAAAAGTGAAAAGTGTCTTCCTTTCTCTGTAGAAGCTTTACTTTGAAAAATAATCACGTTCTTTTGAAAGTGTATGAATTTCATAAAATGCTTTTCTGAGAAACGCACATGAGTTACTCTGAAATGAGAAGCGTCTATTTGCGATATGTCCAAGTATTGTTAAAAGTGAGAGCAGTGTTCCTTTTCTCTGTAGAAGCTTTAATTTGAAAGATAATCATGTTCTTATGAAAGTGTAAGAATTTCTTCAAATGCTTTTTTGAGAAATGCTCATGTGTTATCTGAAGAGAAATCAATGTTTTACTTTACAGAATTCACAGAAGTGAGAACTGTGTTCCTTTTCTCTGTTGAAGCTTTACTGTGAAGATAATCATGTTCTTTGAAAGAATAAGAATTTCATGAAATGCTTTTGTGAGAAATGCACATGTGAAACTCTGAAATGAGAAGCGTCTGTTTGGGATATGTCAATGTATTGTTAAAAGTGAGAACAGTGTTCTTTTGCTCTGAAGACACTTTACTTTCAAAGATATTCACGTTCTATTGAAAGTGTATGAATTTCATGAAATGCTTTTGTGAGAAACGCACATGTGATACTCTGATATGTGAATCGTCTGTTTGGGATATGTCAAAGTATTGTTAAAGTGAGAACACTGTTCATTTTCTCTGTAGAAGCTTTACTTTGAAAGATAATCATGTGCATTTGAAAGTGTAAGAATTTCTTAAAATGCTTTTTTGAGAAATGCTCATGAGTTAATCTGAAAAGAGAAATCTCTCTTTGTGATACTTCACAGAATTCATAGAAGTGAGAACTGTGTTCCTTTTCTCTGTTGAAGCTTTACTGTGAAGATAATCATGTTCTTTGAAAAAATAAGAATTTCATGAAATGCTTTTGTGAGAAATGCACATGTGAAACTCTGAAATGAGAAGCGTCTGTTTGGGATATGTCAATGTATTGTTAAAAGTGAGAACAGTGTTCTTTTGCTCTGTAGACACTTTACTTTCAAAGATATTCACGTTCTTTTGAAAGTGAATGAATTTCATGAAATGCTTTTTTGAGAAACGCACATGACTTTCAATGAAAAGATAATCCGTTGTTTGGGATATGTCATAGTATTGTTAAAAGTGAGAACTGTGTTCCTTGACTCTTTTGAAGTTTTACTTTGAAAGATAATCATGTTCATTTGAAAGTGAATGAATTTCATGAAATGCTTTTGTGAGAAACATACATGTGATACTCTGAAATGAGAAGCGTATGTTTGGGATATGTCAAAGTATTGTTAAAGTGAGAACACTGCTCCTTTTCTCTGTAGTAGCTTTACTTTGAAAGATAATCATGTCCTTTTTAAGGATAAGTATTTCATGAAATGCTTCCTTGAGAAACGCACATGTGTTTCTCTGAAAAGATATGCATTTGTTTGGGATATGTAAAAGTTAGTTAAAAGTGAGAACGGTCTTCCTTTTCTCTGTAGAAGCTTTAATTAGAAAGATAATCATGTTCTTTTGAAATTGTATGAATTTTATGAAATGCTTTTCTGAGAAAGGCACAGGAGTTACTCTGAAATTAGAGGCGTCTGTTTGGGATATGTCAAAGTATTGTTAAATGTGAGAGCAGTGCTCCTTTTCTCTGTAGAAGCTTTACTTTGAAAGATAATCACGATCTTTTGAAAGTGTACGAATTTCATTAAATGCTTTTTTAGAAACGTTCATGTGTTAATCTGAAAAGAGAAATCATTGTTTGTGATATTTCACAGAATATATAGAAGTGACAACTGTGATCCTTTTCTCTGTTGAAGCTTTACTGTGAAGATAATCACGTTCATTTAAAGAATAAGAATTTCATGAAATGCTTTTGTGAGAAACGCACATGAGTTTCCCGGGAATGAGAAGTCATTGTTTGTGATATGTCACAGAATTATTAGAATGAGAACTATGTTCCTTGTCTCTGTAGAAGCTTTACTGTGAAGATAATCACGTTCTCTTGAAATTCTATGATTTTCATGAAATGCTTTTGTGAGAAACACACATGAGTTACTCTGCAATGTGAAGCATCAGTGTCGAACCTGTCAAAGTATTGTTAAAAGTGAGAGCAGTGTTCCTCCTCTCTGTAGAAGCTTTACTTTGAAAGATAATCACGATCTCTTGAAAGAGTACGAATGTAATGAAATGCTTTTGTGAGAAACGCACATGTCATCCTCAGAAAAGATAAGCAGTTGTTTGGGATATTTCAAAGTATTGTTAAAAGTGAGAACAGTGTTCCTTGTCTCTGTTGATGCTTTACTTTGAAGGATAATCATGTTCTTTTGAAAGTGTATGAATTTCATCAAATGCTTTTGTGAGAAATGCACATGTGTTTCTCTGAAATGAGAAGTCGTTGTTTTTGATATGTCACAGAATCATGAGAATGTGAACTGTGTTCCTTGTCTCTGTAGAAGGTTTACTTTGTAAGATAATCACGTTCATTTGAAAGTGAATGAATTTCATGAAATTTTTTTGTGAAAAACGCACATGTGATACTCTGAAATGAGAAGCGTATGTTTGGGATATGTCAAAGTATTGTTAAAGTGAGAACACTGTTCTTTTTCTCTGTAGAAGCTTTACTTTGAACGATAATCATGTTCTTTTAAAGGATAAGTATTTCATGAAATGCTTCCGTGAAAAACGCACATGTCTTTCTCTGAAAAGATATGCAGTTGTTTGGGATATGTAAAAGTTAGTTAAAAGTGAAAACTGTCTTCCTTTTCTCTGTAGAAGCTTTACTTTGAAAGATAATCACGTTCTTTTGAAAGCGTATGAATTTCATAAAATGCTCTTCTGAGAAACGCACATGAGTTACTCTGAAATGAGAAGTGTCTTTTTGCGATATGTCCAAGTATTGTTAAAAGTGAGAGCAGTGTTCCTTTTCTCTGTAGAAGCTTTACTTTGAAAAATAATCACGTTCTTTTGAAAGTGTAAGAATTTCTTCAAATGCTTTTTTGAGAAATGCTCATGTGTTTATCTGAAAAGAGAAATCGTTGTTTTACTTCACAGAATTCATAGAAGTGTGAACTGTGTTCATTTTCTCTGTTGAAGCTTTACTGTGAAGATAGTCATGTTCTTTGAAAGAATAAGAATTTCATGAAATGCTTTTTGGAGAAAAGCCCATGTGTTACTCTGCAATGAGAAGACTTTGTTTGGGATATGTCAAAGATTTAACATTACTAAGAACAGTGTTCCTTTTCTATGTAGAAGCTTTACTTTGAAAGATAACCATGTTCTTTGAAAGCAAAAGAATGTCATGAAATGCTTTTTTGAGATACGCTCATTTGTTAATCTGAAAAGAGAAATCATTGATTGTGATACTTCACAGAATGCATAGAAGTGAGAACTGTGTTCCTTTTCTCTGTTGAAGTTTTACTATGAATATAATCAAGTTCTTTGAACGAATAAGTATTTCATAAAATGCTTTTTGGAGAAACGCACATGTGTTACTCTGAAATGAGAAGACCTTGTTTGGGATATTTCAAAGACTTGACAAACCTATGAATAGTATTCCATTTCTCTGTAAAAGCTTTACTTTGGAAGATAATCACATTCTTTGAAAGCAAAAGAATTTCATGAAATGCTTTTGTGAGAAAACGCACCTGTGAAATTCTGAAATGAGAAGCGTCTGTTTGGGTTATTTCAAAGTATTGTAAAAAGTGAGAAAATTGTTCCTCGTCTCAGTAGAACCTTTACTTTGAAAGATAATCACGTTCTATGAATGCGAAAGAATTTCAGGAAATTCTTTTGTGACAAACGAACATGTGTTTCTCTGAATAGAGAAGTTGTTGTTTGAGATATGTCACAGAATCGTGAGAATGAGAACTGTGTTCCTTGTCTCTGTAGAAGCTTTACTTTGAAAGATAATCACATTCTTTTGAATGTGTATGAATTTCATGAAATGCTCTTGTGAGAAACGCACATGTGATACTCTGAAATGAGAATCGTCTGTTTGGGATATGTCAAAGTATTGTTAAAGTGAGAACACTGTTCATTTTCTCTGTAGATGCTTTACTTTGAAAGATAATCATGTGCGTTTGAAAGTATAAGAATTTCTTCAAATGCTTTTTTGAGAAACGCTCATGAGTTAATCTGAAAAGAGAAATCGCTGTTTGTGATACTTCACAGAATTCATAGAAGTGAGAACTGTGTTCCTTTTCTCTGTTGAAGCTTTACTATGAAGATAGTCACGTTCTATGAAAAAATAAGAATTTCATGAAATGTTTTTGTGAGAAACGCACATGTGAAACTCTGAAATGAGAAGCGTATGTTTGGGATATGTCAAAGTATTGTTAAATTGAGAACACTGTTCCTTTTCTCTGTGGAAGCTTTACTTTGAAAGATAATCATGTTTTTTTTAAGGATAAGTATTTCATGAAATGCTTCTGTGAGAAATGCACATGTATTTCTCTGAAAATATGCAGTTGTTTGGGATATGTAAAAGTTAGTTAAAAGTGAGAACTGTCTTCCTTTTCTCTGTAGAAGCTTTACTTTGAAAGATAATCACGTTCTTTGAAAGTGTATGAATTTCCTGAAATGCTTTTTTGAGAAACGCTCATGTGTTAATCTGAAAAGAGAAATCATTGTTTGTGATACTTCACAGAATGCATAGAAGTGAGAACTGTGTTCCTTTTCTCTGTTATAGCTTTACTGTGAAGATAATCACGTTTTTTGAAAGAATAAGTATTTCATGAAAGGCTTTTTTGCACAAAGCTAATGTGTTAATATGAAAAAAAATTGTGATACTTCACAGAATGCATAGAAGTGAGAACTGTGTTCCTTTTCTCTGTTGAAGTTTTACTATGAAGATAATCACGTTCTTTGAAAGAATAAGTATTTCATGAAATGCTTTTGGGAGAAACACACATGTGTTACTCTGAAATAAGAAGACTTTGTTTGGGATATGTCAAAGACTTGACAAAACTAAGAACAGTGTTCCATTTCTGTGAAGCTTTACTTTGAAAGATAATCACGTTCTTTGAAAGCAAAAGACTTTCATGAACTGCTCTTGTGAGAAACGCATATGTGATACTCGGAAACAGAAAGTGTCTGTTTGGGCTATTTCGAATTATTGTTAAGGTGAGAACACTGTTCCTTTTCTCTGTAGAAGCTTTACTTTGAAAGATAATCATGTTCTTTTTAAGGATAAGTATTTCATAAAATGCTTCCGTGAGAAACGCACATGTGTTTCTCTGAAAAGATATGCAGTTGTTTGGGATATGTAAAAGTTAGTTAAAAGTGAGAACTGTCTTCCTTTTCTCTGTAAAAGCTTTACTTTGAAAGATAATCATGCTGTTTTGAAAATGTAAGAATTTCGTCAAATGCTTTTTTGAGAAACGCTCATGTGTTAATCTGAAAAGAGACATCGTTGTTTGTGATACTTCACAGAATTCATAGAAGTGAGAACTGTGTTCCTTTTCTCTGTTGAAGCTTTACAGTGAAGATAATCACATTTTTTGAAAGAATAAGAATTTCATGAAATGCTTTTTGGAGAAACGCACATGTGTTACTTTGCAATTAGAAGACTTGGTTTGCTATATTCAAAGGCTTACATTACCAAGAACGTTGTTCCTTTTCTCTGCAGAAGCATTACTTTGAAAGATAAAGACGTTCTTTGAAAGCAAAAAAATTTCATGAAATGCTTTTGTGATAAACGCACATGTGACACTCTGAAATGAGAAGCATCTATTTGGGCTATTTCACAGTATTTTTAAAGTGAGAACACTGTTCCTTTTCTCTGTAGAAGCTTTACTTTGAAAGATAATCATGTTCTTTTTAAGGATAAGTATTTCATAAAATGCTTCAGTAAAAAACGCACATGTGTTTCTCTGAAACGATTTAGTTGTTTTGGATATGTAAAAGTTATTTAAAAGTGAGAACTGTCTTCCTTTTCTCTGTAGAAGCTTTACTTTGAAAGATAATCACGTTCTTTTGAAAGTGTATGAATTTCATAAAATGCTTTTCTGAGAAATGCACATGTGTTACTCTGAAATGAGAAGTGTCTGTTTGGGATATGTCAAAGTATTGTTAAAAGTGAGAACAGTGTACTTTTTCTCTGTAGAAGCTTTACTTTGAAAAATAATCACGTTCTTTTGAAAGTGTAAGAATTTCATGAAATGCTTTTCTGAGAAACGCACATGTCTTTCTTTGAAAAGATAAGTCGTTGTTTAGGATACTTTACAAAATTCATAGAAGTGAGAATTGTGTTCCTTTTCTCTGTTCAAGCTTTACTTTGAAAGATAATCACATTCTTTTGAAATTGTATGAAATTCATGAAATGCTTCTCTGAGAAACAGACATGAGTTACTCTGAAATGAGAAGTGTCTCTTTGGGATATGTCAAAGTATTGTTTGTTAAAAGTGAGAGCAGTGTTTCTTTTCTCTGTAGAAGCTTTACTTTGAAAGATAATCACGTACTTTTGAAAGTGTATGAATTTCCTGAAATGCTTTTTTGAGAAACGGTCATGTTTTAATCTGAAAAGAGAAATCATTGTTTGTGATACATCACAGAATGCGTAGAAGTGAAAACTGTGTTCCTTTTCTCTGTTGAAGCTTTACTATGAAGATAATCACATTCTTTGAAAGAATAAGTATTTCTTGAAATGCTTTTTGAGAAATGCACATGTGTTACTCTGAAATGAGAAGACTTTGTTTGGGATATGTTACGGACTTGACAATCCTAGGAACCGTGTTCCATATCTCTGTGGAAGGTTTACTTTGAAAGACAATCACGTTCTTTGAAAGCAAAAGAATTTCATGGAATGCTCTTGTGAGAAACGCACATGTGATATTCTGTAATGTAAAGCATCTGTTTGGGATATTTCAAAGTATTGTTAAAGTGAGAACACTGTTCCTTTTCTCTGTAGAAACTTTACTTTGAAAGATAATCACGTTCATTTGAAAGTGAATGAATGTCATGAAATGCTGTTGTGAGAAACGCACATGTGATACTCTGAAATGAGAATCGTCTGTTTGGGATATGTCAAAGTATTGTTAAAATGAGAACACTGTTCCTTTTCTCTGTAGAAGCTTTACTTTGAATGATAATCACGTTCTTTTGAAAGTGTAAGAATTTCCTGAAATGCTTTTTTGAGAAATGCTCATGTGTTAATCTGAAAAGAAAATCGTTGTTTGTGATACTTCACAGAATGCATAGAAGTGAGAACTGTGTTCCTTTTCTCTATTGAAGTTTTATTATGAAGATAATCACGTTCTTTGAAAGAATAAGTATTTCATGAATTGCTTCTGAGAGAAACGCACATGTGTTACTCTGAAATGAGAAGACTTTGTTTGGGATATGTCAAGGACTTGACAAAACTAAGAACAGTGTTCCATTTCCCTGTAGAAGCTTTACTTTGAAAGATAATCACGTTCTTTGAAAGCAAAAGAATTTCATGAAATGCTCTTGTGAGAAACGCACATGTGATACTCTGAAATGAGTAGCCTCTACTTGGTATATTTCAAAGTATTTTAAAGTGAGAACACTGTTCCTTCTCTCTGTAAAAGCTTTACTTTGAAAGATAACCATGTTCTTTCTAAGGATAAGTATTTCATAAAATGCTTCAGTGAGAAACACACATGTGTTTCTCTGAAAAGATATGCAGTTTTTTGGGATATGTAAAAGTTAGTTAAAAATGAGAACTGTCTTCCTTTTCTCTATAGAAGCTTTACATTGAAAGATAATCACGTTCTTTTGAAAGTGTATGAATTACATAAAATGCTTTTCTGAGAATCGCACTTCTGTTACTCTGAAATGAGAAATGTCTGTTTGGGATATGTCAAAGTATTGTTTGTTGAAAGTGAGAGCAGTGTTCCTTTTCTTTGTAGAAGCTTTACTTTGAAAGATAATCACGTTCTTTTGAAAGTGTATGAATTTCATGAAATGCTTTTCTGAGAAACGTACATGTTTTTCTCTGAAAAGATAAGCCGTTTTTTGGGACATGACAAAGTTTTTAGAAGTGAGAAGTGTGTCTTTCCTCTGTAGAAGCTTTACTTTGAAAGATAATCACGTTCATTTGAAAGTGAATGAATTTCTTGAAATGCTTTTGTGAGAAAGGCACATGTGATACTCTGAAATGGGAAGCGTCAGTTTGGGATATGTCAAAGTATGAGAACAGTGTTCCTTTGCTCTGTAGACTCTTTGAAAGATATTCACATTCTTTTGAAAGTGAATGAATTTCATGAAATGCTTTTCTGAGAAACGCACATGTCTTTCTATGAAAAGATAAGCCATTGTTTGGGATACTTTACAAAATTCATAGAAATGAGAATTGTGTTCCTTTTCTCTGTTGAAGCTTTACTTTGAAAGATAATCACATTATTTTGAAATTGTATGAAATTCATGAAATGCTTCTCTGAGAAACGCACATGAGTTACTCTGAAATGAGAAGCGTCTCTTTGGGATATGTCAAAGTATTGTTTGTTAAAAGTGAGAGCAGTGTTTCTTTTCTCTGTAGAAGCTTTACTTTGAAAGATAATCACGTTCTTTTGAAAGTGTATGAATTTCCTGAAATGCTTTTTTGAGAGACGGTCATGTGTTAATTTGAAAAGAGAAATCATTGTTTGTGATACATCACAGAATGCATAGAAGTGAGAACTGTGTTCCTTTTCTCTGTTGAAGCTTTACTATGAAGATAATCACATTCTTTGAAAGAATAAGTATTTCTTGAAATGCTTTTTGAGAAACGCACATGTATTACTCTGAAATGAGAAGACTTTGTTTGGGATATATTAAGGACTTGACAAACCTAGGAACAGTGTTCCATATCTCTGTGGAAGGTTAACTTTGAAAGATAATCACATTCATTGAAAGCAAAAGAATTTCATGGAATGTTCTTGTGAGAAACGCTCATGTGATATTCTGAAATTAAAAGCATCTGTGTGGGATATTTCAAAGTATTGTTAAAGTGAGAACACTGTTCCTTTTCTCTGTAGAAACTTTACTTTGAAAGATAATCACGTTCATTTGAAAGTGAATGAATGTCATGAAATGCTGTTGTGAGAAACGCACATGTGATACTCTGAAATGAGAAGCGTCTGTTTGGGATATTTCAAAGTATTGTTAAAATGAGAACACTGTTCCTTTTCTCGTAGAAGCTTTACTTTGGATGATAATCACGTTCTTTTGAAAGTGTAAGAATTTCCTGAAATGCTTTTTTGAGAATCGCTCATGTGTTAATCTGAAAAGAAAATCGTTGTTTGTGATACTTCACAGAATGCATAGAAGTGAGAACTGTGTTCCTTTTCTCTATTGAAGTTTTATTATGAAGATAATCACGTTCTTTGAAAGAATAAGTATTTCATGAATTGCTTCTGGGAGAAACGCACATGTGTTACTCTGAAATGAGAAGACTTTGTTTGGGATATGTCAAGGACTTGACAAAACTAAGAACAGTGTTCCATTTCCTTGTAGAAGCTTTACTTTGAAAGATAATCACGTTCTTTGAAAGCAAAATAATTTTATGAAATGCTCTTGTTAGAAACACACATGTGATACTCTGAAATGAGAAGCCGCTACTTTGTATATTTCAAAGTATTTTTAAAGTGAGAACACTGTTCCTTTTCTCTGTAGAAGCTTTACTTTGAAAGATAACCATGTTCTTTTTAAGGATAAGTATTTCATAAAATGCTTCCGTGAGAAACACACATGTGTTTCTTTGAAAAGATATGCAGTTTTTTGGGATATGTAAAAGTTAGTTAAAAAGGAGAACTGTCTTCTTATTCTCTGTAGAAGCTTTACTTTGAAAGATAATCATGTTCTTTTGAAAGTGTATGAATTACATAAAATGCTTTTCTGAGAAACGCACTTGTGTTCCTCTGAAATGAGAAATATCTGTTTGGGATATGTCAAAGTGTTGTTTGTTGAAAGTGAGAGCAGTGTTCCTTTTCTTTGTAGAAGCTTTACTTTGAAAGATAATCACGTTCTTTTGAAAATGTATGAATTTCATGAAATGCTTTTCTGAAAAACGTACATGTCTTTCTCTGAAAAGATAAGCCGTTTTTTGGGACATGACAAAGTTTTTAGAAGTGAGAATTGTGTTCTTTCCTCTGTAGAAGCTTTACTTTGAAAGATAATCACGTTCATTTGAAAGTGAATGAATTTCTTGAAATGCTTTTGTGAGAAAGGCACATGTGATACTCTGAAATGGGAAGTGTCAGTTTGGGATATGTCAAAGTATGAGAACAGTGTTCCTTTGCTCTGTAAGACTCTTTGAAAGATATTCACATTCTTTTGAAAGTGAATAAATTTCATGAAATGCTTTTGCGAGAAACGCACATTTCTTTCTCTGAAAAGATAAGCCGTGTTTGGGATACTTCACAGAATTAATATAAGTGAGAACTGTGTACCTTGTCTCTGTAGAAGCTTTACTTTGAAAGATAATCACGATCTTTTGAATGTGTATGAATTTCATGAAATCCTTTTTGAGAAACGCACATGAGTTACTCTGAAATGAGATGCGTCTGTTTTGGATATGTCAAAATATTTTTAAAATTAAGAGCAGTGTTCCTCTTCTCAGTAGAAGCTTTATTTGGAAAGATAATCATGTTCTCTTGAAATTGTATGAATTTCATGAAATGCTTTTTTGAGAAACGCTCATGTGTTAATCTGAAAAGAGAAATCGTTGTTTGTGATACTTCACAGAATGCACAGAAGTGAGAACTGTGTTGCTTTTCTCTGTTGAAGTTTTACTGTGAAGATAATCACGTTCTTTGAAAGAATAAAAATTTCATGAAATGCTATTTGGAGAAACGCACATGTGTTACTCTGAAATGAGAAGATTTTGTTTGGGATATGTCAAAGACTTTACAATACTAAGAACAGTGTTCCTTTTCTTTGTTGAAGCTTTACTTTGAAAGATAATCATGTTCTCTTGAAATTGTATGAATTTCATGAAATGCTTTTTTGAGAAACGCTCATGTGTTAATCTGAAAAGAGAAATCGTTGTTTGTGATACTTCACAGAATGCACAGAAGTGAGAACTGTGTTGCTTTTCTCTGTTGAAGTTTTACTGTGAAGATAATCACGTTCTTTGAAAGAATAAAAATTTCATGAAATGCTATTTGGAGAAACGCACATGTGTTACTCTGAAATAAGAAGACTTTGGGATATGTCAAAGACTTTACAATACTAAGAACATTGTTCCTTTGCTCTGTAGAATGTTTACTTTGAAAGATAAACATATTCTTTGAAAGCAAAAAGAATTTCATGAAATGCTTTTTTGAGAAACGCACATGTGATACTCTGAAATGAGAATCGTCGGTTTGAGATATGGCAAACTATTGTTAAAAGTGAGAACTGTTTTCTTTGTTCTGTAGAATCTTTACTTTGAAAGATAATCATGTTCTTTTTAAGGATAAGAATTTCATGAAATGCTTTTGTGAGAAATGCACATGTGTTTCTCTGGAATGAGAAGTCAGAGTTTGTGATATGTCACAGAATTGTTAGAATGAGAACTGTGTACCTTGTCTCTGTAGAAGCTTTACTTTGAAAGATAATCACGATCTTTGGAAAGTGTATGAATTTCATGAAATCCTTTTTGAGAAACGCACATGACTTTCTCTGAAAAGAAAAGCCGTTGTTGTTGATATGTCAAAGTATTGTTAAAAGTGAGAGCAGTGTTCCTCTTCTCTGTAGAAGCTTTATTTAGAAAGATAATCACGATCTTTTGAAAGAGTATGAATTTCATGAAATGCTATTTTTAAAAACGCACATGTGATTCTCTGAAAAGATAAGCCATTTTTGGGGATATGACAAAGTTAGTTAGTAGTTAGAAGTGTGTTCTTTTCTCTGTAGAAGCTTTACTGTGAAGACAATCATGTTCTTTTAAAGAATAAGAATTTCATGAAATGCTTTGTGGAGAAACGCACATGTGTTACTCTGAAATGAGAAGACTTTGTATGGGATATGTCAAAGACTTTTCAATACTAAGAACAGTGTTCCTTTCCTCTGTAGAAGCTTTAATTTGAAAGATAATCATGTTCTTTGAAAGCAAAAGATTTTCATGAAATGCTTTTGTGAGAAACGCACATGTGATAGTCTGCAATGAGAAGCGTCTGTTTGGGATATGTCAAAGTATTGTTAAAAGTGAGAACAGTGTTCCTTTTTTCTGTAGACTCTTTACTTTGCAAGATATTCACGTTCTTTTGAAAGTGAATGAATTTCATGAAATGCTTTTGTGAGAAACGCACATGTCTTTCTCTGAAAAGATAAGCCATTGTTTGGGATACTTCACAAAATTCTTAGAAGTGAGAACTGTGTTCCTTTTCTCTGTTGAAGCTTTAGTTTGAAAGATAATCAGGTTCTTTTGAAATTGTATGTATTTCTTGAAATGCTTTTTTGAGAAATGCTCATGTGTTAATCTGAAAAGAGAAATCGTTGTTTGTGATACTTCACACAATGCACAGAAGTGAGAACTGTGTTGCTTTTCTCTGTTGAAGTTTTACTGTGAAGATAATCATGTTCTTTGAAAGAATAAGAATTTCATGAAATGCTATTTGGAGAAACGCACATGTGTTACTCTGAAATGAGAAGATTTTGTTTGGGATATGTCAAAGACTTTACAATACTAAGAACAGTGTTCCTTTTCTTTGTTGAAGCTTTACTTTGAAAGATAATCATGGTCTTTTTAATGTGTTTGAATTTTATGAAATGCTTTTTTGAGAAACGCTCATGTGTTAATCTGAAAAGAGAAATCGTTGTTTGTGATACTTCACAGAAGGCATAGAAGTGAGAACTGTGTTCCTTTTCTCTGTTGAAGTTTTACTGTGAAGATAATCACGTTCTTTGAAAGAATATTAATTTCATGAAATGCTTTTTGGAGAAATGCACATGTGTTACTCTGAAATAAGAAGACTTTGATTGGGATATGTCAAAGACTTTACAATACTAAGAACATTGTTCCTTTGCTCTGTAGAATGTTTACTTTGAAAGATAAACATATTCTTTGAAAGCAAAAAGAATTTCATGAAATGCTTTTGTGAGAAACGCACATGTGATACTCTGAAATGAGAATCGTCGGTTTGGGATATGGCAAATTATTGTTAAAAGTGAGAACTGTTTTCCTTTGTTCTGTAGAATCTTTACTTTGAAAGATAATCACGTTCTTTTTAAGGATAAGAATTTCATGAAATGCTTTTGTGAGAAATGCACATGTGTTTCTCTGGAATGAGAAGTCAGAGTTTGTGATATGTCACAGAATTGTTAGAATGAGAACTGTGTACCTTGTCTCTGTAGAAGCTTAACTTTCAAAGATAATCACGTTCTTTTGAAATTGTATGAATTTCATGAAATGCTTTTGTGAGAAACGCACATGTCTTTCTCTGAAAAGATAAGCCGTTGCTTGGGATAAGTCAAAGTATTGTTAAAAGTGAGAACAGTGTTCCTTGTCTCTGTAGAAGCTTTACTTTGACAGATAATCACGTTCATTTGAAAGTGAATGAATTTCCTGAAATGTTTTTGTGAGAAATGCATATGTGTTTCTCTGAAAAGATAAGCAATTATTTGGGATTTGACAAAGTTAGTTAGAAGTGAGACGTGTGTGCTTTTCTCTGTAGAAGCTTTATTTGAAAGATTATCACATCCTTTTGTAAGGATAAGAATTTCATGAAATCTTTTGTGAGAAATGCACATGTCTTTCTCAAAAAAGATAAGCCATTGTTTGTGATATGTCAAAGTATTGGTAAAACTGCGAACAATCTTTCTTTTCTCTGTAGAAGTTTTCCTCTGAAATATAATCAAGTTCTTTTGAAAGCACATGAATTTCATAAAATGCTTATGTTAGAAACGCACATGTGATACTCTGAAGTGAGAAGTGTCTGTTTGGAATATGTCAAAGTTTTGTTAAAAGTGAGAACAGTGTTTCTTTTCTCTGTAGAAGCTTTACTTTGAAAGATAATCACGTTCTTTTGAAAGTGAATGAATATCATGAAATGGTTTTGTGAGAAACACACCTGCATTTCTCAGAAAAGATAAGCCACTGTTTGTGATGTATCAAAGTACTGATAAATGTCAGAACAGTGTTCCTTGTCTCAGTAGAAGCTTTATTTGAAGATAATCAAATTCTTTAGAAATTGTATGAATGTAATGAAATGCTTTTCTGAGAAACGCACATGAGTTACTCTGAAGGAGAAGTGTCTATTTGGGATATGTCAAAGTATTGTTTGTTAAAAGTAAGAGCAGTGTTCCTTTTCTCTTTAGAAGCTTTACTTTGAAAGATAATCACGTTCTTTGGAAAGTGTATTAATTTCATGAAATTCTTTTTTGAGAAACGCACATGTGTTACTCTGAAATGAGAAGCCTCTGTTTGGGATATGTCAATGTATCTTTAAAAGAGAGAGCAGTGTTCCTTTTCTCTGTAGAAGCTTTACTCTGAAAGATAATCTGATTCTTTGAAAGCAAAATAATTTCAGGAATGCTTTTGTGAGAAACGAACATGTGATACTCTGAACTGAGAAGCGTCTCTTTGGGATATGTCAAAGTATTGTTAAAAGTGAGAACAGTGTTCCTTTGCTCTATAGAAGCTTTATTTGAAAGATAATCACATTCATTTGAAAGTGAATGACTTTCATGAAATGCTTTTTTGAGAAACGCACTTGTGTTTCTCTGGAACGAGAAGTCATTACTTGTGATATGTTACAGAATTGTTCCAATGAGAACTGTGTTCCTTGTCTCTGTAGAAGCTTTACTGTGAAAGATAATAACATTCTTCTGAAAGTGAATGAATTTTATGTAATGCTTTTGTGAGATAAGCACATGTGTTTCTCTGAAATGAGAAATCGTTGTTTGTGATATGGGGCAGAATATTTAGAATGAGAACTGTGTTCCTTGTCTCTGTAGAAGCTTTATTTTGAAAGATAATCACATTCTTTTGAAAGGGTATGAATTTCATGAAATGCTTTTGTGAGATACGCACATGTGTTTCTCTGAAATGAGAAAACGTTGTTTGTGATATGTGACAGAATATTTAGAATGATAACTGTGTTCCTTGTCTCTGTAGAAGCTTTATTTTGAAAGATAATCATGTTCTTTTGAAAGTGTATGAGTTTCATAAAATGCTTTTGTGAGAAACGCACATGTATTTCTCTGAAAATATAAGCCATTGTTTGTGATATGTCAAAGTATTGGTAAAAGTGCGACCAATCTTTCTTTTCTCTGTAGAAGTTTTACTGAAATATAATCAAGTTCTTTTGAAAGCTTACGAATTTCATGAAATGATTTTGTGAGAAACGCACATGTGATACTCGAAAATGAGAAGCGTCTGTTTGGAATATGTCAAAGTGTTGTTAAAAGTGAGAACAGTGTTCCTTTCCTCTGTAGAAGCTTTATTTTGAAAGATAATCACGTTCTTTTGAAAGTAAATGAATATCATGAAAGCTTTTGTGAGAAACGCTCGTGTTTCTGTGAAAATAATCATATCATATCATTGTTTGTGATATGTCACAGAATTGTTAAAATGAGAACTGTGTTCCTTTTCTCTGTAGAAGCTTTACTTAGAAAGATAATCACATTCTTTTGAAATTGTATGAAGTTCATGAACTGCTTTTCTGAGAAACGAACATGAGTAACTCTGAAATGAGAAGCATCTGTTTCCACATGACAAAGTATTGTTAAAAGTGAGAGCAGTGTTCCTTTTCTCTTTAGAAGCTTTACTTTGAAAGATAATCATGTTCTATGGAAAGTGTATTAATTTCATGAAATTCTTTTTTGAGAAACGCACATGTGTTACTCTGAAATGAGAAGCCTCTGTTTGGGATATGTCAAAGTATCTTTAAAAGAGAGAGCAGTGTTCCTTTTCTCTGGAGAAGCGTTACTCTGAAAGATAATCTGATTTTTTGAAAGCAAAATAATTTCAGGAATGCTTTCTTGAGAAACGCACATGTGATACTCTGAATTGAGAAGCGTCTCTTTGGGATATGTCAAAATATTGTTAAAAGTGAGAACAGTGTTCCTTGTCTCTGTTGAAGCTTTACTGTGAAAGATAATCACGTTCTTTTGAAAATGAATGAATTTCATGAAATGCTTTTGTGAGATATGCACATGGTTTCTCTGAAATGAGAAGTCATTGTTTGTGATATGTCACAGAATATTTAGAATGAGAACTGTGTTCCTTGTCTCTGTATAAGCTTTATTTTGAAAGATAATCACGTTCTTTTGAAAGTGTATTAATTTCATGAAATGCTTTTGTGAGAAACGCACATGTGTTTCTCTGAAAAGATAAGCCATTGTTTGCGATATGACAAATTTAATTAGAAGTGAGAAGTGTGTTATTTTCTCTGTAGAAGCTTCATTTTGAAAGATAATCACGTTCTTTTTAAGGATAAGAATTTCATGAAATGCTTTTGTGAGAAACGCACGTCTTTCTCTGAAATGATAAGCTGTTGTTTGTGATATGTCAAAGTATAGGTAAAACTGCGAACAATCTTTCTTTTCTCTGTAGAAGTTTTACTTTGAAATATAATCAAGTTCTTTTGAAAGCATATGAATTTCATGAAATGCTTTTGTGAGGAACGCACATGTGATACTCTGAAATGAGAAGCGTCTTTTTGGGATATGTCAAAGTATTATTAAATGCGAGAGCAGTGTTCCTTTTCTCTGTAGAACCTTTACTTTGAAAGATAATCACGTTCTTTTGAAAGTGAATTAATTTCATGGAATGCTTTTGTGAGAAACGCACATGTCTTTCTCTGAAAAGATAAGCCGTTGCTTGGGTTAAGTCAAAGTATTGTTAAAAGTGAGAACAGTGATCCTTGTCTCTGTAGATGCTTTACTTTGAAAGATAATCACGTTCTTTGAAAGCAAAATAATTTCATGAAATGCTTTCGTGAGAAACGCACATGTGATACTCTGAAATGAGAAGCATCTCTTTGCGATATGGCAAAGTATTGTTAAAGTTAGAACACTGTTCGTTTTCTCTGTAGAAGCTTTACTATGAAAGATAATCACGTTCTTTTTAAGGATAAGAATTTCATGAAATGCTTTTGTGAGAAACGCACATGTGTTTCTCTGAAAAGATAAGCCATTGTTTGCGATATGACAAATTTAATTAGAAGTGAGAAGTGTGTTATTTTCTCTGTAGAAGCTTCATTTTGAAAGATAATCACATTCTTTTTAAGGATAAGAATTTCATGAAATGCTTTTGTGAGAAACGCACGTCTTTCTCTGAAATGATAAGCTGTTGTTTGTGATATGTCAAAGTATAGGTAAAACTGCGAACAATATTTCTTTTCTCTGTAGAAGTTTTACTTTGAAATATAATCAAGTTCTTTTGAAAGCATATGAATTTCATGAAATGCTTTTGTGAGGAACGCACATGTGATACTCTGAAATGAGAAGCGTCTTTTTGGGATATGTCAAAGTATTATTAAATGCGAGAGCAGTGTTCCTTTTCTCTGTAGAACCTTTACTTTGAAAGATAATCACGTTCTTTTGAAAGTGAATTAATTTCATGGAATGCTTTTGTGAGAAACGCACATGTCTTTCTCTGAAAAGATAAGCCGTTGCTTGGGTTAAGTCAAAGTATTGTTAAAAGTGAGAACAGTGATCCTTGTCTCTGTAGATGCTTTACTTTGAAAGATAATCACGTTCTTTGAAAGCAAAATAATTTCATGAAATGCTTTCGTGAGAAACGCACATGTGATACTCTGAAATGAGAAGCATCTCTTTGCGATATGGCAAAGTATTGTTAAAGTTAGAACACTGTTCGTTTTCTCTGTAGAAGCTTTACTATGAAAGATAATCACGTTCTTTTTAAGGATAAGAATTTCATGAAATGCTTTTGTGAGAAACGCACATGTGTTTCTCTGAAAAGATATGGCGTTGTTTGGGATATGTCAAAATGAGTTAAAAGTGAGAACTGTCTTCCATTTCTCTGTAGATAATCACGGTCCTTTGAAAGTGAATGAATTTCTTGAAATGCTTTTTTGAGAAACGCTCATGTGTTAATCTGAAAAGAGAAATGGTTGTTTGTGATACTTTACAGAATTCACAGAAGTGAGAAATGTGTTCCTTTTCTCTGTTGAAGCTTTAGTGTGAAGATAATCACGTTTTTGAAAGAATAAGGATTTCATGAAATGCTTTTTGGAGAAACGCACATGTGTCACTCTGCAATGAGATGACTTTGCTTGGGATATGTCAAAGACTTGACAAAACTAAGAACAGTGTTCATTTTCTCTGTAGAAGCTTTAATTTGAAAGGTAATCACGTTCTTTTGAAAATGAATGAATATCATGAAATGCTTTTGTGAGAAACGCAAATGTGTTTCTTTGAAAATAGAACTCATTGTTTGTGATATGTCACAGAATTGTTAGAATAAGAACTGAGTTCCTTGTCTCTGTAGAAGTTTATTTTGAAAGATAATCACGTTCTTTGAAAGAGTATGAATTTCATGAAATGCTTTTTTTTAAAAACGCACATGTCTTTCTCTTAAAAGATAATCCATTGTTTGGGATATGTCAAAGTATTATTAAAAGTGAGAACAGTGTTCCTTGTCTCGGTAAGAAGCTTTACTTTGAAAGATAATCATGTTCATTTGAAAGTGAATGAATTTCATGAAATGCTTTTGTGAGAAACACACATGTATTTCTGTGAAATGAGAATTCGTTGTTTGTGATATGTCACAGAATTGTTAAAATGAGAACTGTGTTCCTTGTCTCTCTAGAAGACTTACTTTGAAAGATAATCACTTTCTTTCGAAAGTGAATGAATTTCAAGAAATGCTTTTGTGAGAAACGCACATGTGTTTCTCTGAAAAGATAAGCAATTGTTTGGGATATGACAAAGTTAGTTAGAAGTGAGAATTGTGTGTTTTTCTCTGTAGAAGCTTTATTTGAAAGATTATCACATTCTTTTTAAGGATAAGAATTTCATGAAATGCTTTTGTGAGAAATGCACATGTCTTTCTCTGAAAAGATAAGCCATTGTTTGTGATATGTCAAAGTATTGGTAAAACTGCGAACAATCTTTCTTTTCTCTGTAGAAGTTTTACTTTGAAATATAATCAAGTTCTTTTGAAAGCATATGAATTTCATGAAATGCTTTTGTTAGAAACGCACATGTGATACTCTGAAGTGAGAAGTGTCTGTTTGGAATATGTCAAAGTTTTGTTAAAAGTGAGAACAGTGTTTCTTTTCTCTGTAGAAGCTTTACTTTGAAAGATAATCACGTTCTTTTGAAAGTGAATGAATATCATGAAATGGTTTTGTGAGAAACACACCTGTATTTCTCAGAAAAGATAAGCCGCTGTTTGTGATGTCTCAAAGTACTGATAAATGTCAGAACAGTGTTCCTTGTCTCTGTAGAAGCTTTATTTGAAGACAATCAAATTCTTTAGAAATTGTATGAATGTAATGAAATGCTTTTCTGAGAAACGCACATGAGTTACTCTGAAGGAGAAGTGTCTGTTTGGGATATGTCAAAGTATTGTTTGTTAAAAATAAGAGCAGTGTTCCTTTTCTCTTTAGAAGCTTTACTTTGAAAGATAATCATGTTCTTTGGAAAGTGTATTAATTTCATGAAATTCTTTTTTGAGAAACGCACATGTGTTACTCTGAAATGAGAAGCCTCTGTTTGGGATATGTCAAAGTATCTTTAAAAGAGAGAACAGTGTTCCTTTTCTCTGGAGAAGCGTTACTCTGAAAGATAATCTGATTCTTTGAAAGCAAAATAATTTCAGGAATGCTTTCTTGAGAAACGCACATGTGATACTCTGAATTGAGAAGCATCTATTTGGGATATGTCAAAATATTGTTAAAAGTGAGAACAGTGTTCCTTGTCTCTGTAGAAGCTTTACTGTGAAAGATAATCACGTTCTTTTGAAAATGAATGAATTTCATGAAATGCTTTTGTGAGATACGCACATGGTTTCTCTGAAATGAGAAGTCGTTTTTTGTGATATGTCACAGAATATTTAGAATGAGAACTGTGTTCCTTGTCTCTGTATAAGCTTTATTTTAAAAGATAATCACGTTCTTTTGAAAGTGTATTAATTTCATGAAATGCTTTTGTGAGAAACGCACATGTGTTTCTCTGAAAAGATAAGCCATTGTTTGCGATATGACAAATTTAGTTAGAAGTGAGAAGTGTGTTCTTTTCTCTGTAGAAGCTTCATTTTGAAAGATAATCACGTTCTTTTTAAGGATAAGAATTTCATGAAATGCTTTTGTGAGAAACGCACATGTCTTTCTCTGAAATGATAAGCTGTTGTTTGTGATATGTCAAAGTATAGGTAAAACTGCGAACAATCTTTCTTTTCTCTGTAGAAGTTTTACTTTGAAATATAATCATGTTCTTTTGAAAGCATATGAATTTCATGAAATGCTTTTGTGAGGAATGCACATGTGATACTCTGAAATGAGAAGCGTCTTTTTGGGATATGTCAAAGTATTATTAAATGTGAGAGCAGTGTTCCTTTTCTCTGTAGAACCTTTACTTTGAAAGATAATCACGTTCTTTTGAAAGTGAATTAATTTCATGAAATGCTTTTGTGAGAAAGACACATGTCTTTCTCTGAAAAGATCAGCCATTTTTTGGGATATTTCATAGTATTGTTAAAAGTGATAACCGTGTTCCTCGTCCCTGTAGAAGCTTTACTTTGAAAGATAATCACGTTCATTTGAAAGTGAATGAATTTTATGAAATGCTTTTGTGAGAAACGCACATGTGTTACTCTGAAATGAGAAGGCTTTGTTTGGAATAAGTCAAAGTGTTGTCAAAACTGAAAACACTGTTCCTTTTCTCTGTAGAAGCCTTAATTTGAAAGAAATTCACGTTCTTTTGAAAGTGTATGAATTTCATGAAATGCTTTTATTTGAAATGCACATGTCTTTCTCTGAAAAGATAAGCCATTGTTTGGGATATGGCAAAGTATTGTTAAAAGTGAGAACAGTGTTCCTTGTCTCTGTAGAAGCTTTACTTTGAAAGATAATCACGTTCTTTATAAGGATAAGAATTTCATGAAATGCTACCGTGAGAAACGCACATGTGTTTCTCTGAAAAAATATGCTGTTGTTTGTGATATGTCAAAGGTAGTTAAAAGTGAGATCTGTCTTCCTTTTCTCTGTAGATAATCATGTTCTTTTGAAAGTGTAAGAATTTCTTGAAATGCTTGTTTGAGAAACATTCATGTGTTAATCTGAAAAGATAAATCGTTGTTTGTGATACTTCACAGAATTCATAGAAGTTAGAACTGTGTTCCTTTTCTCTGTTGAAGCTTTACTGTCAAGATAATCACATTCTTTCAAAGAATAAGAATTTCAAGAAATGTTTCTTTGAGGAACGCACATGTGTTACACTGAAATGAGAAGACTGGTTTGGGATATGTCAAAGACTTGACAAAAATAAGAACAGTGTTCCTTTTCTCTGTAGAAGCTTTACTTTGAAAGATAATCATGTTCTTTGAAAGCAAAAGAATTTCATGAAATGCTTTTGTGAAAAAACGGACATGTCATACTCTGAAATGAGAAGCTTCTGTTTGGGATAAGGCAAAGTGTTGTTAAAAGTGAGAACAGTGTTTCTTTTCTCTGTAGAAGCTTTACTTTGAACGATGATCACGTTCTTTTGAAAGTGTATGAATTTCATATAATGCTTTTTTGAGAAACGCTTATGTGTTAATCTGAAAAGAGAAATCGTTTTTTGTGATACTTCACAGAATTTATAGAAGTGAGAACTGTGATCCTTTTCTCTGTTGAAGGTTTAGTATGAAGATAATCACGTTCTTTGAAAGAGTATGAATTTCTAGAAATGCTTTTGTGAGAAACGCACATGTGTTTCTCTGAAAAGATAAGCCATTGTTTGGTATATGACAAAGTTATTTAAAAGTGAGAAGTGTGTTCTTTTCATTATAGAAACTTTAGTTTGAAAGATAATCACATTCTTTTTAAGGATAACAATTTCATGAAATGCTTTTTTGCGAAATGCACTTGTCTTTCTCTGTAAAGATAAGCCATTGTTTGTGATATGTCAACGTATTGGTAAAAGTGCGAACAATCTTTCTTTTCTCTGTAGAAGTTTTACTTTGAAATATAATCAAGTTCTTTTGAAAGCGTATGAATTTCATGAAATGCTTTTGTGAGAAACACACATGTGTTACTCCGAATTGAGAAGACTTCGTTTGGGATATATCAAAGACTTGACAAAACTAAGAACAGTGTTCCTTTTCGCTGTAGAACCTTTACTTTGAAAGATAATCACGTTCTTTTGAAAGTGAATGAATTTCATGAAATGCTTTTGTGAGAAACGCACATGTGATACACTGAAATGAGAAACGTCTGTTTGGGATATGTCAAAGTGTTGTAAAAAGTGAGAACAGTGTTCCTTTTCTCATTGGAAGCTTTACTTTGAAAGATAATCACGTTCTTTTGAAAGTGAATGAATATCATGTAATGCTTTTGTGAGAAACGCACATGTGTTTCTCTGAAAATAGAACTCATTGTTTGTGATATGTCACAGAATTTTTAGAATGAGAACTGTGTACCATTTCTCTGTAGAAGCTTTACTTTGAAAGATAATCACGTTCTTTTGAAAGTGAATGAATTTCATGAAATTCTTTTTTGAGAAACGCACATGTGTTTCTCTGAAATGAGAAGCCATTGTTTGTGATATGTCACAGAATTGTTAGAATGGGAACTGTGTTCCTTGTCTCTGTAGAAGCTTTACTGTGGAGATAATCATGTTCTTTTGAAATTTTATGAATTTCATGAAATTCTTTTCTGAGAAATGCACATGAGTTACTTTGAAATGAGAAGCGTCTGTTTCGGGTATGTCAAAGTATACTTAATATTGAGAGCAGTGTTCCTTTTCTCTGTAGAAGCTTTACTTTGAAAGATAATCACGTTATTTGGAAGTGTATGAATTTCATGAAATGCTTTTTTGAGAAACGCACATGTCTTTCCCTGAAAAGATAAGCTGTTGCTTGGGATATTTAAAAGTCTTGTTAAAAGTGAGAACAGTGTTCCTTTTCTCTGTAGAAGCTTTACTGTTAAGACAATCTCATTCTTTGAAATTGTATGAATTTCATGAAATGCTTTTCTGAGAAACGCACATGAGTTACTCTGAAATGAGAAGCGTCTGTTTCGGATATGCCAAAATATTGTTAAAATTGAGAGCATTGTTCCTTTTCTCTGTAGAAGCTTTACTTTGAAAGATAATCATGTTATTTTGAAAGTGTATGAATTTCATGAAATGCGTTTGTGAGAAACGCACATGTCTTTCTCTGAAATGATAAGCCGTTGTTTGGGATATGTCAAAGTATTGTTAAAAGTGAGAACAGTGTTTATTTTCTCTGTAGAAGCTTTTATTTGAAAAATAATCATGCTCATTTGAAAATGAATAAATTTCATGAAATGCTTTTTTGAGAAACGCACATGTGTTACTCTGAAATGAGAAGGCTTTGTTTGAGATATGTCACAGAATCATGAGAATGAGAACTGTGTTCCTTGTCTCTGTAGAAGCTTTAGTTTGAAATATAATCAAGTTCTTTTGAAAGAGTATGAATTTCATGAAATGCTTTTGTAAGAATCGCACATGTGTAACTCTGAAATGAGACTTTTTTGTCAAAGACTTGACAAAACTAAGAACAGTGTTCCTTTTCTCTGTAGAAACTTTACTTTGAATGATAATCAGGTTCTTCGAAAGCAAAAAAATTTCATGAAATGCTTTTTTGAGAAACGTCCATGTGATACTCTGAAATGAGAAGCATCTGTTTGGGATATGTCAAATATTGTTAAAAGTGAGAACAGTGTTCCTATTCTCTGTGAAAGCTTTACTTTGAAAGATAATCACATTCTTTTGAAAGTGAGTGAATATCATGAAATGCTTTTGTGAGAAGCGCACATGTGTTTCTCTGAAAATAGAACTCATTGTTTGTAATATGTCACAGAATTGTTAGACTGAGAACTGTGTTCCTTTTCTCTGTAGAAGCTTTACTTTGAAAGATAATCATGTTCTTTTGATAGTGTATGAATTTCAAGAAAGCTTTTGTGAGAAATGCACATATGTTTCTCAGAAAAGGGACCCAGTTCGTTGGGATATGTCAATGTAATGTTCGAAATGAATGCAGTGTTCTTTTTCTCTGTAGAAGCTTTAATTTGAAAGATAATTACCTTCTTTTGAAAGTGTTTTAATTTCATGAAAAGCTTTAGTGAGAGTCACACATGTGTTTCTCTAAAAATAGAAGCACATCTTTCATATATGTCAAACTATTTTTATAAGTGAAAGCAGTGTTCCTTTTCTCTGTACAAGCTTTATTTTGAAAGATAATCATGTTCTTTTGATATGTATGAATTTCTCGAAAGCTTTTGTAAGAAACGCTCATATGATTCCCTCAAAAGAGAAGCAGTTGTTTGAAAATTGTAAAGTAAGGTTAGAAGTTAGAGCAGTGTTCCTTTGCCCTGTGAAACTTTACTTTGAAGATAATCACATTCTTTTGAAAGTGTTTTAATTTCCTGAAAATCTTTAGTGATAAACTCACTTGTGGTTCTCAGAAAAGGGAAGCTTTTCTTTGGGATATGTCCAAGTAATGTTAAAAGTGAGAGCATTCTTTCTTTTCTCTGTACAAGATTTACTTTGAAAGATAATCATGTTCTTTTGATAGTTTATGAATTTCACATAAGCTTTTGTTAGAAACACACATGATTTTCCCTGAAAAGAGAAGCAGTTGTTTGGAATATGTCAACTTTTTTTGGAAGTACTTGCTGTGTCTCTTTTCTCTGTACAAGCTTTATTTTGAAAGATAACCAGATTCTTTTGAAAGTGTATTAATTTCATGAAAAGCTTTTTTGATAAACGCACATTTGTTTCTCAGAAAATAGAAGCCGTTCTTTGCTATATGTCATATAATGTTAGAGTTTAGAGCAGTGTTCCTTTTCTCTGTAGAAGCTTTACTTTTAGAGATAAAAACGTTATCATAAAAGTGAATGAATTTCAACAAAGATTTGTGAGAAATGCACATGTGTGTCCCTGAAAAGAGAAGCATTTCTTTGTGATATGTCAAAGTAATGTTAGAAGTTAGAGCAATGTTCCCTTTCTCTGTAGAAGATTTACTTTGAAAGATAATCACGTTATTTTAAAAGTGAATGATTTCAAGAAAGATTTGTGAGAAACACACATGTGCTTCCCTGATAACAGAAGCAGTTCTTTGTTATATGTCAAAGTAATGTTAGAAGTGTAGGCAGTGTTCCTTTTCTCTGTAGAAATTTTAATTTGAAACTAATCACCTTGTTTTGAAAGTGTTTGATTTTTATGAAAACTTTAGTGAGAAATGCACATGTGTTTCTCTAAATATAGAAGCAGTTCTTTCATATATGTCAAAGTATTTTTAGAAGTGAGAGCAGTGTTCCTTTTCTCTGTACAAGCTTTATTTTGAAAGATAATCATGTTCTTTTGATAATATGAATTTCACGAAAGCTTTTGTAAGAAATGCACATGTGTTTCCCTGAGAAGGGAAGCAGTTGTTTGAGAATTGTCAAATAATGTTAGAAGTTAGAGCAGTGTTCCCTTTCTCTGTCGAAGCTTTACTTTGAAAGATAATCACCTTCTTTTGAAACTGTTTTAATTTCCTGAAAAGCTTTAGAGATAAACTCACATGTGGTTCTCCAAAAAGAGTAGCTGTTCTTTGTGATATGTCCAAGTAATGTTAGAATTGAGAGAATTGTTGCTTTTCTCTGTACAAGCTGTACTTTGAAAGATAATCATGTTCTTTTGATAGTGTATGAATTTCACATGAGCTTTTGTAAGAAACACATGTTTTTCCCTTTAAAGGTAAGTAGTTGTTTGGAATATGTCAAAGTATTTTTGGAAGTACTAGCTGTATCTCTTTTCTCTGTACAAGCTTTACTTTGAAAGATAACCACATTCTTTTGAAAGTGTATTAATTTCATGAAAACCTTTTGTGATAAACGTGCATTTGTTTCTCAGAAAAGAGAAGCAGTTCTTTGGGATATGTCAAATAATGTTAGAAGTTAGAGCAGTGTTCTCTTTCTCTGTAGAATATTTACTTTGAAACATAATCAAGTTCTTTTAAAAGTGAATCAATTTCAAGAAACATTTGTGAGAAAAGCACATGTGCTTCCGTGAAAAGAGATGGAGTTCTTTGGGATATGTCAAAGTAATGTCAGAAGTGAGTGCAGTTTTAATTTTCTCCATAGAAGCTTTACCTTGAAAGATCATCACCTTCCTTTAAAAGTGTTTTAATTTCATGAAAATCTTTAGTGATATACTCACAAGTGTTTCTCCGAAAAAGAGAAGCAATTCTTTGGGATATGTCAAAGTAATGTTAGAAGTGGGAGCAGTGTTCCTTTTCTCTGTTCAAGCTTTAATTTGAAAGATAATCACGTTCTTTTGATAGTGTATCAACCTACCCATGGACCCAGCAATACCACTCTTGGGAATATACCCAAGAGAGGCCTTATCATACAACAAAAGTATATGCTCTACTATGTTCATAGCAGCATTGTTTGTAATAGCCAGAACCTGGAAACAACCTAGATGCCCTTCAATGGAAGAATGGATGAAGAAAGTATGGAATATATACATATTAGATTACTACTCAGCAGTAAAAAAAGGACTTCTTGAAGTTTGCAGGCAAATGGATGGAAATTGAAAACACTAACCTGAGTGAGGTAATCCAGACCCAAAAAGAGGAACATAGGATGTACTCACTCATATTTGGTTTCTAGCCATAAATAAAGGACTTTGAGCCTATAATTCGGGTTCTTAGAGAAGCTAAATAAGAAGGAGAACCCAAAGAAAAACATATAGGCATCCTCCCGAATACAAACCTTCATCAGGTGATGAAAGGAGACAGAGACCCACAATGGAGCAGCGGACTGAAATCTCAGGGTCCAAATCAGGAGCAGAAGGAGAGAGAGCATGAGCAAGGAACTCAGGACCACCAGGGGTGCACCCACACACTAAGACAATGGGGATGTTCTATTGGGAACTCACCAAGGCCAGCTGGCCTGGGTCTGAAAAAGTCTGGGTCAAAACCGGTCTTGCTAAACATAGTGGCGGACAAGGAGGACTACTGACAACTCAAGAACAATGACAATGGGTTTTTGACCCTACTGCACCTATTGGCTTTGTGGGAGCCTAGGCAATTTGGATGCTCACCTTACTAGACCTGGATAGAGGTGGGTGGTCCTTGGACTTCCCACAGGGCAGGGACCCTGATTGCCCTTTGGGCTGATGAAGGAGGGGGATTTGAGTGGGGGAGGGGATGGGAGGTGGCGGTGGGGAAGAGACAGAAAACTTTAATAAATAAATAAATATAAAAAAGTTAGAGCAGTATTTCCTTTCTCTATAGAAGCTTTACTTGGAAAGATAATCAAATTCCTTTGAAAGTGTTTTAATTTCATGAAAATCTTTAGTGATAAAATCACATGTGTTTCTCAGAAAAAGAGAAGCAGTTCTTTGGGCTATTTCAAAGTAAGGTTAGAAGTGAGAGTAGTGTTCCTTTTCTCTGTCCAAACTTTACATTGAAAGATAATCACGTTGCTTTGATATTGTATGAATTTCACGAAAGCTTTTGTAAGAAACCCACATGTGCTTCCCTGAAAAGAGAAGCAGTTCTTTGGGATATGTCAAAATAATGGTAGTAGTTAGAGCAGTGTTCCCTTTCTCCATAGAATAATTATTTTGAAGGATAATCATGTTCTTTTAAAAGTGAATGAATTTCACGAAAAATTTGTAAGAAATGCACATGCGCTTGCCTGAAAACAGAGGCAGTTCTTTGAGATATTTCAAAGTAATGTTAGAAGTGAGTGCAGTTTAACTTTTCTCTGTAGAAGATTTACTTTGAAAGATCATCACCTTCTTTTGAAAGTGTTTTAATTTCATGAAAATCTTTAGTGATAAACTCACATGTGTTTCTCGGAAAAAGAAAAGCAGTTCTTTGGGATTTGTCAAAGTAATGTTAGAAGTGAGAGCAGTGTTCCTTTTCTCTGTACAATCTTTGCATTGAAAGATAATCACGTACTTTTGATAGTTTATGAATTTCATGAAAGCTTTTGCAAGAAACACACATGTGTTTCCGGGAAAAGAGAAGAAATTGTTTGGTATATATCAAAGGATTTTTGGAAGTACAAGCTGTGTTTCTTGATGCTGTAGAAGCTTTGCTTTGAAAGATAATTACGTTCTTTAAAAGTGAATGCATTTCACGAAAGATTTCTGAGCATCGACCATGTTCTTCCCTGAAAAGAGAAGCAGTTCTTTTGGATATGTCAAAATAATTGTAGTGGTTAGAGCAGTGTTCCCTTTCTCTGTAGAATATTTATTTTGAAAGATAATCATGTTCTTTTAAAAGTGAATGAATTTCACGAAAAATTTGTGAGAAACGCACATGTGCTGCCCTGAAAATAGAAGCAGTTCTTTGGGATATGTCAAAGTAATGTTACAAGTGACTGTTGTGTTCCTTTTCTCTGTAAAAGCTTTATTTTGATAGATAATCACCTTCTTTTGAAAGTGTTTTAATTTAATGAAAATCTTTAGTGATAAACTCACATGTGTTTCTCCGAAAAAGAGAAGCAGTTCTTTGGGATATGTCAAAGTAATGTTAGAAGTGAGAGCAGTGTTCCTTTTCTCTGTACAATCTTTACACTGAAAGATAATCACGTTCTTTTGATAGTGTATGAATTTCATGAAAGCTATTTCAAGAAACACACATGTGTTTCCAGGAAAAGAGAAGAAGTTGTTTGGTATATATCAAAGGGTTTTGGAAGTACAGGCTGTGTTTCTTTACTCTGTAGAAGCTTTACTTTGAAACATAATCACTTTCTTTTATAAGTGAATTAATTTCAAGAAAGATTTGTTAGCAACGCACATGTGCTTCCCTGAAAAGAGAAGCAGTTCTTTTGGATATGTCAAAATAATGGTAGTAGTTAGAGCAGTGTTCCCTTTCTCTGTAGAATATTTATTTTGAAAGATAATCACGTTCTTTCAAAAGTGAATGAATTTCACGAAAAATTTGTGAGAAACGCACATGTGCTGCCCTGAAAATAGAAGCAGTTCTTTGGGATATGTCAAAGTAATGTTTCAAGTGAGTGTTGATGTGGGAATGATTTCTTATTAATAAAGAAACTGCCTGGCCCATTCGATAGGTCCACCCTTAGGTGGGTGGAGAAAACAGAACAGGATTCTGGGAGAAGGAAGCTAGGAGTCGCCATTATGTTCCCATGCCAGGCAGACGCAGGTTAAGATCTTCCCTGGTAAGCCAGCTCGTGGGCCACACAAAATAATAGAAATGGGTTAGATTAATATGTAAGAGCTAGCCAATAAGAGATACAGATAACGGGCCAGGCAGTGTTTAAAAGAATACAGTTTCCGTGTAATTATTTCGGGGCATAAGTAAGCCATGCGGGCAGCGGGGTGGCGGGACGCAACAGCCCCGCCGCTGCTACCAATTACAACAGAATGGCGCCCGACGTGATGGGCTAAATCCACTTAAAAACCTGAGAGAGCTTAATTTTAAACAGAGAAAAAATGGAGTTTAACACAGATTTTTGTTGTTTGGTGGTGGCGTGCTGTAGAGAGACTTAAACGCTGCGTCATTTTAAAGTGCGCTCCCCGCCTGCACCTGGGCATACGGCGGAATTGGGCTTGGGCAGGCGGAAGACTATGGCGGATTCCTGCCGCGATACAGAGACTACGCAGTGCTCTGCGTATCAGATTTGGTTGTAACTTGGATGAAAAGAGTTTCTGTGCTGCACTCTCAATCTCAGAATTAAACTGCTGAATGCAACTCCAATGTGGACTTGCTGTGTGCTTGGAACTGTGCGCAGCTCAGGCAGGAAGTACCATAATTACTGTGATAACAGCGCACTAGGTTTAGGCTGAGCAGGACTCAGGCGGTACCGTATTACCCCTACATGATGCAACTTAAGTTTTTAAGAACTGCTCCTGGACATTAAAAAATTACAGATTCACAATAAAACAGATTCAGACAGACCAATAAATGAATCATAATGTTGGATGAATGTACGTAGGCTTGACAGAGAGAAAAAATAGAGAGAGAAAGAATAAAGTTAATGCCTTTAAAAAAAAAGGTAAAGTCTTTAAAGAGACAGAGTACAGATAGTTATAGATTAAGAGAAATAAAGAAAAATAAGCCACGTAAAAATGGAAAATTCACAGAGAGTCTGGATTATGTACATTGTGTTTTCTTTAAAATTTTTGACTGTAAAGGAGCTAAGTACAGAGAGTCATTTCATTATATGGGCTGCCAAGTGGAACCAGAATGGATATCATGAGGGTATGACTTCAGAATTTGGGTCTAAGGATATGATGCTTCGGAAAGGGTCTTCTTTTGTTTTCACAGAGGATGAGACCCTATGGATTTCTTCTATTCCAATTTGGTATGATAGACCACGCCCTCCTGAAAGGTTGCTATGAACACCCTCAAAAAATTACTTCACTCAACTGCCAACTGAGATGACCCTGGAACACAGGTTACACCACGAAAGATCTAATTAACGACGCCCCCATTCAGCAGGAAGCAGTTTAGAGAGAAAAACTGCGCCCATGTTCCCAAAATATTGTTTATAAATGTTCTTTTACATTTAAAGGGGGATATGATATAGATATAAATAATTTACATTGGTATAGATTTTAGGTCAATTTTGTTACATGTATATGTATTTCTGATCTTGATTAAGTATTGTGATTGTGCAGTTCATTTAATAATGTAACATATATAGGTTGTTAATGGATAATCATTGATAATAGTCAATCTTGTAGTCATGTTAGTTAGATTTTCTAGATATATAGAGATATATTTCAGTCAGATAATACATTCTTCATATCTTTCAA
Organism: Microtus agrestis; assembly: GCA_902806775.1. Taxonomy (NCBI): domain Eukaryota; kingdom Metazoa; phylum Chordata; class Mammalia; order Rodentia; family Cricetidae; genus Microtus; species Microtus agrestis. The sequence continues at coordinate 1,873,547 of CADCXT010000063.1, read as the reverse complement.
AGACTGCAGAATATGGCATTTAATGTTTTAATAACTTAGGGTTTTCATGACAATGAGACACGTCTGCTCCTGGTAGCACCAATCTACTTCGAGAGGAAGATGGGCATCGAAGAGGATCCTTATGGAGTTGGATAGTCATTTGGGCAAAAAACTGCTCTTGCCTAGACTGATGCATAAACTGGACACAAAGAACCCACAGAGAGAGGACTGGTGAACTTGCCTAAAGGTGAGATGGTCTTTGGGGGTTCCTGATTCATGAAAAAGTCTACGAGACATTCTGTAGGACACAGCAGAAAGTGAACTGTCTTTGAAATTTCCTACTTCATGGAAATGTCTGCTGGATACTGTGGGCCTGAAGGCCGAAGATGGATGCCCCAACGGTACAAAGGAACTTTGGGTGACTGTCCAGGCAGTGAGATGTCTCTGTCATTTCTAGAGCTTTTGACTTCCTGTTTACTTAGGTAGTTTTATATCCTTCTGGAGTCTTTGATGGAGTTGAAGAATGGATAGTTATAGTTTTCCTTAGTTATGATAAAAGATAAAGTAGATATTGTAACTGTAATTCTTACTTGATAACTGTTTTGTTATATGTAATTTTACTATGTTAAAGTTAAAGCCTTTCTTTTTTGTTTAAACAGAAAAAGGGGAAATGATGTGGGAATGATTTCTTATTAATAAAGAAACTGCCTGGCCCATTCGATAGGTCCACCCTTAGGTGGGTGGAGAAAACAGAACAGGATTCTGGGAGAAGGAAGCTAGGAGTCGCCATTATGTTCCCATGCCAGGCAGACGCAGGTTAAGATCTTCCCTGGTAAGCCAGCTCGTGGGCCACACAAAATAATAGAAATGGGTTAGATTAATATGTAAGAGCTAGCCAATAAGAGATACAGATAACGGGCCAGGCAGTATTTAAAAGAATACAGTTTCCGTGTAATTATTTCGGGTAAAGCTAGCCACGGGCGCGTGGGTGCTGGGAACGGAGCCCCGCCCCCCCCATACTACAGAGTGTTGTGTTACTTTTCTCTGTAAAAGCTTTATTTTGATAGATAATCACCTTCTTTTGAAAGTGTTTTAATTTCATGAAATTCTTTAGTGATAAACTCACATGTGTTTCTGAGAAGTAGAGAGGCAGTTTTTTTCGGATATGTCAAAGTAATGTTAGAGGTGAGAGCCGTATTAATATTCTCTGTACAGAAAGAAAATGAAATCTGAACGTGATGTCGAGGCTGCGGACACAGCGGAGTTCCAGACTTCCAGAGGTGATTGAGGAGAAATCCTTGGTCTGGTCTTCCCTACCCCCAAGGAAAGGAGTGCCTGCTGACAAAACCAGCTACACCACTCTGCATGGTGTCATCCAGCCCCCAGAGTCCAGGGAGACCCGGCTGACATAAGGGCCAGGATGTGCTTCATGTACCTGAATCCAGCTCGCCTCACCCTGGCTACCCCACCTCTCCTGGAGCACAAATGCTAAACTGCTTCTGCAGCTTGAACTCTGGTCTGCTTTGGAGCTGAGTTGCAGACTAAACATCAGACTGCTTTAAACTTTGGGACACAGAACACATTTTAATTAAAATATTAACCTCTCTTCACTTAAGAAGGGGGAAAATTGGGGGTTCCTGTTACTGTTGCCCAGAGGCTGGAACTGGTGGTATTTGATAACAACAATGTATGTCATTGTACTCCCACTGAATTTGAACTAATGATATTTGTAACTGCTTATAGAGAATGGGTAATGTTTGACACATGTTGTAAAGTGTTTGGTTTTAATGCATATGTTAAAAATTTTGGATTTTGATCCCTTTTACACTGCCCTAATTTTTTGGCAGGCAGCACACGTAATTTTATGTGGAGTAGGCACTTAGGAATGTGGTCATACCATAGGCCAGACTAAAAGGTGAATACTGGGTTGGGAAAAAGCCCTTTTTTCTTATCTGGAGATGGAGTTATTGGTGCCAAAATTATATCATTATATCTTTTGTTTGAGGAGCTCCTCACAGTCTTTTCATTAATGACAGACGCAGGGGCCCAATGACGGGAGTTAGTGTGGATCCTCGCCTGAAGAGCACACCATACAGAGGTTGTAGAAACCAGCTCAACATGGCATGGTTCAGGTATGAGGGCGCTCTCCACATGGCCTAAGACAGGGTGCCCTGTGATCTGCTTACTTTAATCCTGCTAGATGCCTTTTATTTGAGGAGCTCCAAGGACGGGCAACTTATGGCAGGATAATCCCCCAACCTAAGGCAGGGCCCTGGGAACCCTAGGAACGGTAAGGGGGGAAAAAAGGCCTGGTCCCCACTCGACCTAGGAGTCATCGGGCACCCCTCTGTTCCCAGGAGAGAGGGATTGCTTCACCACTCGAGAGGAGGGTCTCTCCTTGTCTCAGTTCCTTCTCCTTTGCTCTGACACCATGGTTAACTCTGACTGGTGCTCTCCACTTGATAGCTGCCTGCATTTGTATGGGAGGGGGAAGGGGATCTGTTGGGAGCTGTTTCCCCCTAGAGATCATTGCAGGAACCATCGCCCTGGGGAGACTGTGGGGAACCCCACACCCATGGTTGTACTGGGATTGGTTCTGTTGCCCCACACCCAGTTGAAGCTGTTAATGGAGAAAAATAAAATAAATAAAGAGTTTATAAGAAAAAAAATATTCTCTGTACAAGCTTTACTTTGGAAGATAATCACGTTTTTTGGATAGTGTATGAATTTCACAAAAGCTTTTGGAATAAATGCATATGTGTTTCCATGAAAAGAGAAGCAGTTGTTTGAGAATTGTCAAATCATGTTAGAAGTCACAGCAGTGTTGCCTTTCTCTGTAGAAGCTTTACTTTGAAAGATACTCACCTTCTTTTGAAAGTGTTTTAATTTCCTGAAAAGCTTTAGTGATAAACTCAAATGTGGTTCTCAGAAAAGAGAAGCTGTTCTTTGGCATATGTCCAAGTAATGTTAAAAGTGAGAGCATTCTTAATTTTCTCTGTACAAGATTTACTTTGAAAGATAATCATGTTCTTTTGATAGTTTATGAATTTCACATAAGCTTTTGGTAGAAACACACATGATTTTCCCTGAAAAGAGAGGCAGTTGTTTGGAATATGTCAACGTTTTTTTGGAAGTACTTGCTGTGTCTCTTTTCTCTGTACAAGCTTTACTTTGAAAGATAGCCACATTCTTTTGAAAGTGTATTAATTTCATGAAAAGCTTTTGTGATAAACGCGCATTTGTTTCTCAGAAAAGAGAAGCAGTTCTTTGGGATATGTCAAATTATGTTAGAAGTTAGAGCAGTGTTCCCTTTCTCTGTAGAAGCTTTACTTTGAGAGATAATCACGTTATCTTAAAAGTGAAAGAATTTCACAAAAGAATTTTGAGAAATGCACATGTGCTTCCCTGAAAAGAGAAGCAGTTCTTTGTGATATGTCAAACTAATGTTAGAAATTAGAGCAATGTTCCCTTTCTCTGTAGAAGATTTACCTTGAAAGATAATCAAGTTCTTTTAAAAGTGAATCAATTTCAAGAAAGATTTGTGAGGAACGCACATGTGCTTCCCTGAAAAGAGATGCAGTTCTTTGGGATATGTCAAAGCAATGTTAGAAGTGTGAGCAGTGTTCCTTTTCTCTGAATAATCTTTACATTGAAAGATAATCACGTTCTTTGATAGTGTGTGAATTTCACCAAAGCTTTAGCACGAAACGCACATGTGTTTCCGGGAAAAGAGAAGAAGCTGTTTGGTATATATCAAAGTATTTTTGGAAGTACAAGCTGTGTCTCTTTACTCTGTAGAAGCTTTATTTTGAAAGATAATCACATTCTTTTAAAAGTGAATGAATTTCGAGAAAATTCTATAGCAACGCACATGTGCTTCCGTGAAAACAGAAGCAGTTTTTGGGAAATGTCAAAATAATTGTAAAAGTTAGAGCAGTGTTCCCTTTCTCTGTAGAATATTTATTTTGAAAGATAATCACGTTCTTTTAAAAGTAAATGAATTTCACGAAAATTTGTCAGAAACACACATGTGCTTCCCTGAAAATAGAAGCAGTTCTTTGGGATATGTCAAAGTAACATTAGAAGTGAGTGTTGCGTTCCTTTTCTCTGTAGAAGCTTTACTTTGATAGATAATCACCTTCTTTTGACAGTGTTTTAATTTCATGAAATGCTTTAGTGATACACTCACATGTGTTTCTCAGAAAAAGAGAGCCAGTTTTTTCGGATATGTCAAAGTAATGTTAGAAATGAGAGCAGTGTTCCTTTTCTCTGTACAAGCTTTACATTGAAAGATAATCCAGTTCTTTGGATAGTATATGAATTTCACGAAAGTTTTTGTAAGAAATGCACATGTGTTTCCGGGAAAAAAGTAGCAGTTGTTTGATATATATCACAGGGTTTTTGGAAGTACAAGCTGTGTCTCTTTAACCTGTAGAGGCTTTATTTTGAAAGATAATTACATTCTTTGAAAAGTGTACAAATTTCATGAAATGATTTGCTGAGAAACACACATGTGTTTCTTTGAAAAGATAAGCCGTTGTTTGGGATATGTCAAAGTATAGTTAGAAGTGAGAACACTGTTAATTTTCTCAGTAGAAGTTTTACTTTGAAAGATAATCACATTCTTTTGAAAGTGTATGAGTTTCATGAAATGCTTTTGTGAAAAATGCACATGTTTTTCTTGAAAAAGATAAGCCATTGTTTGGGATATGTCAAAGTATTGTTAGAAGTGTGAACAGTGTTCCGTTTTTCTGTAGAACATTTACTTTTAAAGATAAATATGTTCTTTTGCAAGTGTATGAATTTCAAAAAAATGCTTTTATGAGAAACACACATTTGTTACTCTGAAAGACAAGCCGTTGTTTGGGATATGTCAAAGATTTATTAGAAGTGAGAACAGTGTAACTTTTCTCTGAAGAAGTTTTACTTTGAAAGATTATCACGTTCTTTGAAAAGTCTATGAATTTCATGAAATGCTTTTGTAGTAAACGAACATGTGTTTCTCTGAAAAGATAAATCGTTGTTTGGAACATGTCAAAGTATAGTTAGAAGTGAGAACAGTGTTCATTTTCTCTTTGGAAGGTTTACTTTGAAAGATAATCAAGTTCATTGGAAAGTAATGAATTTCATGAAATCCTTTTGTGAGAAACGCACATCTGTATCTCTGAAAAGATAAGCCACTTTGGGGGATATGTTAGTAGAGAGAACAGAGTTTCTTTTCTCTGTAGAACCTTTACTTTGAAATATAAATATGTTCTTTTGAAAGTATATGAATTTCACGAAATGCTTTCATTAGAAACGCACATTTGTTTATCTAAAAAAAATATGCCGTTGTTTGGGATATGTCAAAGTATTGTTAGAAGTGAGAACAGTGTTGTGTTTCTCTGTAGAACTTTTACTTTTAAAGATAAATATGTTCTTTTGAAAGTGTATGAATTTCAAAAAATACTTTTGTGAGAAACACACATTTATTACTCTGAAAGAGAAGCCATTGTTTGGGATATGTCAAAGTTTTGTATGAATTGAGAACAGTGTTCCGTTTCTCTGAAGATGCGTTACTTAGAAAGATAACCAAGTTCTTTGAAAAGTGTATAAATTTCATGAAATGCTTTTGTGATAAACGCACATGTGTTTCTCTGAAAACATAAGCCCTTGCTTGGGATATGTCAATGTATTACTAGAAGTGAGCACATTGTTCCTTTTTTCTGTAGAAGCTTTACTTTGAAAGATAATCACGTTCCTTGGTAAGTGTAAGAATTTCATGAAATGCTTTTGTGAGAAATGCACATGTGTTTCTCTGAAAAGATATGCCATTGCTTGTGATATGTCAAAGTATAGTTAGAAGTGAGAACAGTGTTCCTTTTCTCTGTAGAAGCTTTACTTTGAAAGTTAATCACATACTTTGGAAGGTATATGAATTTTATGAAATACTTTTGTGTGAAACGCACATGTGTTTCTCTGAAAAGATAAGCCATTGTTTGGGATATGTCAAAGTATAATTAGTAGTGAGAACAGTGTTCCTTTTCTCTGTAGACGCTTTACATTGAAAGATAATCAGGTTCTTTGGAAAGTATATGAATTTCATGAAATGCTTTTGTGAGAAATGCACATGTGTTTCTTTGAAATGATAAGCCATTGTTTGGGATATGACAAAGTATAGTTAGAAGTGAGAACGGTGATCCTTTTCTCTGTAGAAGCTTTATTTGAAAGAATATCACGATCTTTTGAAAGGGTAAGAATTTCATGAAATACTTTTGTGATAAACACACAAGTGTTACTCTGAAAAGATAAGCCAATGTTTAGGATATGTTAAAGTATAGTTAGAAGTGAGAACAGTGTTCCTTTTCTATGTAGAACCTTTTGTTTAAAGATAAACATGTTCTTTTAAATGTGTATGAATTTCAAGAAATGCTTTTTTGAGAAACGCACATGTGTTTCTCTGAAAAGATAAGCCAATTTTCAGGATATTTCATAGTACAGATAAAAGTGAGAACAGTATACATTTTCTCTGTAGAAGCTTTATTTTGAAAGGTAATCATGTTCTTTGAAAAGTGTATTAATTTAATAAAATGCTTTTGTTGGAAGCGCACTTGTGTTACTCTGAAATTAGAAGCCATTGTTTGGGATATATCAATGTATTACTAGAAGTGTGAACCTTGTTCCTTTTCTCTGTAGAAGTTTTATTTGAAAGATAATGAAGTCTTTTTGAAAGTGTATAAAAATCTTGAAATGCTTTTGTGAGAACCACACATGTGTTTCTCTGAAAACATAAGCCATTGTTTCAGATATGTCAAAGCATAGTTATCATTTAGAACAGTGTTCCTTTCCTCTGTCGACGCTCTGGTTTGAAATATAATCAGGTTCATTGGAAAGTGTATAAATTTCTTGAATTGCTTTTGTTAGAAACACACATGTGTTTCTTTGAAAAGATAAGCCATTGCTTGCAATATGTCAAAGTTTATTTATTAGTGTTCATTTTCTCTGTACAAGCTTTATTTTTAAAGATAATACAGTTCTTGGAAAATGTATGAATTTCATGAAATGCTTTTGTGAGAAATGCACATGTTTTTCTCTGAAATGATAAGCCGTTGTTTGGGATATGTCACAGTATATTTAGAAGTGAGAACAGTGTTCCATTTCTCTATAGATTATTTACTTTGAGAGATAATCACGTTCTGTGAAAAGTGTATAAATTTCATGAAATAATTTTCTGAGAAACGCACATGTGTTCCTCTGAAAAGATAAGCCATTGCATGGCATAGGTCAAAGTATTGTTAGAAGTGAGAACAGTGTTCCTTCTCATTGTAGAATCTTTACTTTGAAAGACAATCACATTCCCTGGAAAGTGTAAGAATTTCATGAAATGCTTTTGTGAAAACGCACATGTGTTCCTCTAAAAGATAAGCCATTGTTTGGGATATCTCAAAATATAATTAGAAGTGAGAAGAGTGTTCCTTTTCTCTGTAAAAGCTTTACTTTGAAAGATAATCACATTCTTTTGAATGTGTATGAACTTAATGAATCGCTTTTGTGAGAAACACATATGTGTATCTCTGAAAAGATAAGCCATTGTTTGGGATATGTCAAAGTATAGTTAGAAGTGAGAACAGTGTATCTTTTCTCTGTAGAACTTTTACTTTGAAAGATAATTATGTTCTTTGGAAAGTGTATGAATATTATGAAATATTTTTGTGAGAAACACACCTGTGTTACACTTAGAAGATAATCCATTTTGGTATATGTTAAAGTATAGTTAGAAGTGAGAACAGTGTTCCTTTTCTCTGTGGAACCTTTACTTTGAAAGATAAATATGTTTATTTGAAAGTGTTTGAATTTCAAGAAATGCTTTCGTGAGAAACACACATTTGTTACTCTGAAAGTGAAGCTGTTGTTATGGATATGTAGAAGTACAGTTAGAAGTGAGAACAGTGTTCCTTTTCTCTGTTAAAATTTTATTTTGATAGATAATCACATTCTTTTGAAAGTGTATGAATTTCATGAAATGCTTCTGTGAGAAATGAACATGTGTTTCTGTAAAAAAATTAGCCTTTTATTGGGATAAGTCAAAGTATTGTTAGAAGTGAGAACAGTGTTCCATTTCTCTGTAGAAACTTTAATTTTAAAGATAAACATGTTCTTTTGAAAGTGTATGAATTTCAAGAAATGCTTTTTTGAGGAACACACATGTGTTTCTATGAAAGAGAAGCCAGTGTTTCGGATATGTCAAAGTATTGTTAGAAGTGAGAACAGTCTACATTTCCTTGTAGAAATTTTACTTTGAAAGATTATCATGCTCTTTGAAAAGTGTATAATTTTCATGAAATGCTTTTGTGCGAAACGCACACGTGTTTCTCTGAAAAGATAACCCTTTGTTTGGGATATGTCGAAATACAGTTATAAGGGAGAACATGTTCCTTTTCTCTTTAGAAGCTTTACATTGAAAGATAATCACATTCTTTTGAATGTATATGAACTTCATGACTTGCTTTTTTGAGAAACGCACATGTGTATCTCTGAAAAGATAAGCCATTTTTTGGGATATGTCAAAGTATTGTTAGAAGTGAGAACAGTGTTCCTTTTCTCTGTAGTACCTTTACTTTGAAAGATAATCACATTCTTTGGAAATTGTATGAATATTATGAAATATTTTTGTGAGAAACACCCATGTGTTAGTATGAGAAGATAAGCCTTTCTATGGGATATGTTAAAGTATAGTAAGAAGTGAGAATAGTGTTCCTTTTCTCTATAAAAGCTTTACTTTTAAAGATAATCACGTCTTTTTGAAAGGGTAAGAATTTCAAGAAATGCTTTTGTGGGAAACGCACATGTGTTACTCTGAAATGAGAAGCCATTGTTTGGAATACGTTAAAGTATAGTGAGAACTGTGAACAGTGTTCCTTTTCTTTGTAGAAACTTTACGTTGAAAGATAAATATGTACATTGAACATGTATGAATTTCAAGAAATGCTTTTGTGAGAAACACACATTTGTTACTCTGAAAGAGAAGCCGTCGTTTTTTATATGTAAAAGTATAGATAAAAGTGAGGACAGTGTTCCTTTTCTTTGTAGAAGCTTTACTTTTAAAGGTGATCACGTTCTTTGAACTGCGTATGAATTTCATAAAATGATTTTGTGAGAAACGAACATGTGTTTATCTGAAAAGGTAAGCCATTGTATGGGATATGTCAAAGTATAATTAGCAGTGGGAACAGTGTTCCTTCTCTCTGTAGATGCTTTACTTTGAAAGATAATCAGGTTCTTTGGAAAGTGTATAAATTTCTTGAAATGCTTTTGTGAGAAACGCACATGTGTTCCTCTGAAAAGATAAGCCATTGTTTGGGATACGTCAGAGCATAGTTAGACGTGAGAACACTGTTAATTTTCTTTATAGAAGATTTACTTTGAAAGATAATAATGTTCTTTGAAATGTGTATGAATTTCATGAAATGCTTTGGTGAAAAAAGCACATGTGTTTTTCTGAAAAGATAAGCCATTGTTTGGGATATGTCAAAGTATAGTTAGAATTGAGAACAGTGTTCCTTTTCTCTGTGGAAGGTTTACCTTGAACAGTAATCAAGTTCTTTAGAAAGTGTATGAATTTCATAAAATGCTTTCGTAAGAAACACACATATGTTTCTCTGAAAAGATAAGCCATTCTTTGGGATATGTCAAAGTGGAAACACTGTTCATTTTCTCTGTAAATGCTTTACTTTGAAAGATAATTACGTTCTTTAAAAAGTGTATGAATTTCTTGAAATTCTTTTATGAGAAACACACATGTGTTACTCTGAAATTAGAAGCCATTGTTTGGGATATGTCAAAGTATAGTTAGAAGTGAAAACAGTGTTCCTTTTCTCTGTAGAAGCTTTACTTTGAAAGATATCAATGCTCTTGGAGAGTGTATTAATTTCATAAAATTCTTTTTTGAGAAACCCACAAAAGTTACTCTGAAATTACAATCCGTAGTTTGGGATATGTCAATGTATTACTAGAAGTGAGAACATTGTTCCTTTTCTCTGTAGAACCTTTACTTTGAAAGATAATCATGTTCTTTTGAAAGTGTATGAATTTTATGAAATACTTTTGTGAGAAACACAGATGTGTTACTCTGAAAAGATAAGCCGTTGTTTGGGATATGTCAAAGTATAGTTAGAAGTGAGAACACTGATAATTTTCTCTATAGAAGTTTTACTTTGAAAGATAATCACATTATTTTGAAATGGTAAGAATTTCAAGAATTTCTTTTGTCGGAAATGCACATGTGTTTTCTGTAAAGATAAGATGTTGTTTGGGATATGTCAAAGTACTGTTAGAAGTTAGAACCGTGTTCTTTTTCTCTATAGAAACTTTACTTTGAAAGATAATCACGTTCTCTTTAAAGTGTATGAATTTCATGAAATGCTATTGTGAGAAACGCACATGTGTTCCTCTGAAAAGATAAGGCAAAGTTTGGGATATGTCAAAGTATAGTTATAAGTGAGAACAGTGTTCCTTTTTTCTGTAGAAGCTTTAATTTGAACCATAAAGATGTTCTTTTCAAAGGGTAAGAATTTCAGGAAATGCTTTTGTGGGAAACGCACATGTGTTACTCTGAAATGAGAAGCCGTTTTTGGGATATGTCAAAGTACTATTAGAAGTGAGAATTCTCTGTAGATGCTTTCAAAGATAATCACGTTCTTTGAAAATCATATCAATTTCATGAAATGCTCCTGTGAGAAACGCACATGTGTTACTCTAAAATTAGAAGCCATTGCAGGGTTTTGTCAATGTATTACTAGAAGAGAGAATATTGTTGCTTTTCTCTGTAGATGCTTTCAAAGATAATCACGTTCTTTGAAAAGTGTATTAATTTCATGAAATGCTTTTTTGAGAAACGCACATGTGTTTATCTGAAAAGATAAGCCATTGTTTGGGATTTGTCAAAGTATAGTTAGAAGTGAGTACAGTGTTCCTTTTCTCTGTAGAAGCTTTACTTTGAAAGATAATCACATTCCTTTGAAAGTGTATGAATTTCATGAAATGCTTTTGTGTGAAACGCACATGTGTTACTCTGAAATTAGAATCCGTTGTTTGGGATATATCAATGCATTACTAGAAGTGAAAACATTATTCCTTTTCTCTGCAGAAGCTTTATTTGGATGATAATCATGTTCTTTTGAAAGTGTATGAATTTCATGAAATGCTTTTGTGAGAAACACACATGTGCTTCTCTGCAAAGACACATCATTGTTTGGGATATGTCAAAGTATAGTTAGCAATGAGAACAGTGTTCCGTTGCTCTGTAGATACTTTATTTTGAAAGATAATCCGTAACTTTGGAAAGTGTTTAAATTTCTTGAAATGCTTTTGTGAGAAACGAACATGTGTTTCTCTGAAAAAATAAGCCGTTGCTTGTGATATGTCAAAGTATTTTGAGAAGTGATAACACTGTAAATTTTCTCTGTAGAAGTTTTACTTTGAAAGATAATTAAGTTCTTTGAAATGTTTATGAATTTCATGAAACGCTTTTGTGAGAAATGCACATGTGTTTCTCTGAAAAGATAAGCCACTGTTTGGGATATGTCAAAGTATAGTTAGAAGTGAGAACAGTGTTTGTTTTCTCTGTAGAAGCTCTGCTTTGAAAAATAATCACGTTCTTCAATGTGTATGAATTTCATGAAATTCTTTAGTGTGAAACGCACGTGTGTTACTTTTAAATTAGAAGCCTTTGTTTGGGATATGTCAATGTATTACTAGAAGTGAGACATGGTTTCTTTTTTGTGTAGAAACTTTAATTTTATCGATAATCACGTTCTTTCAAAAGTGTATGAATTTCATGAAATGCTTTTGTGAGAAACGCACATGTGTTTCTCTGCAAAGATAAGCCATTGTTTGGGATGTTTCAAAGTATACTTAGAAGTGAGAACAGTGTTCCTTTTTCTATAGAAGCTTTACTTTGAATGATAAACACGTTCTTTTCAAAGGGTAAAATTTCAAGAAATGCTTTTGTGGGAAACGCACGTGTGTTACTCTGAAATGAGAAACCATAGTTTGGGATTGACAAAGTATAGTTAGACGTGAGAACAGTGTTCCTTTTCTCTGAAGATGCTTTACTTTGAAAGATAATCACATTCTTTGAAAAGCTTATGAATTTCATGAAATGCTTTTGTGAGAAACGCAAATGTGTTACTCTGAAAAAATAAACCATCGTTTGGGATATATCAAAGTATAGTAAGATGTGAGAACCGTGATTATTTTCTCTGTAGAATCTTTACTTTCAGAGATAATCCAGTTCTTTGGAATGTGTATGAATTTCGTGAAATTCTTTTGTGAGAAATGCATCTGTGTTTTTCTAAAAAGATAAGCCATTTTTTTGGCATAGGTCAAAGAATAGTTAGAAGTCAGAACAGTGTTTCCTTTTTCTGTAGAAGCTTTACTTTGACAGATAATGACATTCTTTTGCAAGTGTGTGAATTTCATAAAATGCTTTTGTAAGAAACGTACATGTGTTTTTCTGAAAAGATAAGCCATTGTTTGGGATATGTCAAAGTATTGTCAGAAGAGAGAAAAGTGTTTTCTCTGTAGATGCTTTACTTTGAAAGATAATTACATTCTTTGAAAAGTGTACAAATTTCATGAAATGATTTTGTGAGAAATGCACATGTGTTTCTTTGAAAAGATAAGCCATTGTTTGGAATGTGTCAAAGTATAGTTAGAAGTGAGAACACTGTTAATTTTCTCTGTAGAAATTTTACTTCGAAAGATAATCACGTTCTTTGAAAAGTGTATAAATTTCATGAAATGCTTTTGTGAGAAACGCACATGTGTTTCTCTGAAAAGATAAGCCATGGTTTGGGATATGTGAAAGTATTGTTAGAAGTGAGAACAGTGTTCCTTTTTTCTGTATAAGCTTTACTTTGAATGATAAACACGTTCTTTGAAAGGGCAAGTATTTCAAGAAATGCTTTTGTGAGAATCGCGTGTGTGTTACTCTGCAATGAGAAGCCATTGTTTGGGATATGTCAAAGTATTGTTAGATGTGAGACCAGTGTTCCTTTTCTCTGTAGAATATTCACTTTGAAACAATATCACGTTCTTTAAAAGGGTAAGAATTTCATGAAATTCTTTTGTGAGAAATGCACATGTTTTATTCTGAAATTAGAAACCGTTGTTTGAGATATGTCAAAGTATTGTTAGAAGTGAGAACTGTGTTCATTTTCTCTGTAGAAGCTTTATTTTGAAAGATAAACACGTTCTTTGAAAAGTGTATAAATTTCATGAAATGCTTTGATGAGAAACGCACATGTGTTACTCCGAAAAGTTAAGCCATTGTTTGCAATATGTCAAAGTGTAGTTATCAGTGAAAACAGTGTTCCTGTTCTCTGTAGAAGCTTTACTCTGAAAGATAATCAGGTTTTTTTGGAAAGTGTATAATTTTAATGAAATCGTTTGTGAGAAACGCACAAGTGTTTCTATGAAAAGATAAGCCATTGTTTGGAATATGTAAAAGTATACTTAGAAGTGAGAACAGTGTTCAATTTCTCATTAGAAGCTTTACTTTGAAAGATAAACACATTCTTTAAAATGTGTATGAATTTCAAAAATTGCTTTTGTGAGAAATGCAGATATGTTTCTCTGAAAAGATAAGTCGTTTTTAGGATATGTAATAGTATAGTTAGAACTGATAACAGTGTTTCTTTTCTCTTAGAAGCTCTACTTTGAAAGATAATGACGTTCTTTGGAAAGTGTATGCATTTCAGGAAATGTTTTTTTGAGAAACGCAAAAGAGTTACTCGGAAATTAGAAACCATTGTTTGTGATATGTCAATGTATTACTAGAAGTGAGAACATTATTCCTTTCTCTGTAGAAGCTCTACTTTGAAAGATAATCATGTTCTCTTGAAAGTGTATAAATTTCGTGAAATGTTTTTGTGTGAAACACACCTGTGTTTCTCTGAAAAGATAAGCCATATTTTGGGATATGTCAAAGTATAGTTAGAAGTGAGAACAGTGTTCTTTTTCTGTAGAAGCTTTACTTTGACAGATAATCACATTCTTTTTTAAGTGTATGAATTTCATGAAATGCTTTTGTAAGAAACGTACATGTATTTTCTGAAAAGTTAAGCCGTTGTTTGGGATATGTCAAAGTATAGTTAGAAGTGAGAACAGTGTTCCTTTTCTATGTAGAAGCTTTACTTTGAATGATAACCACGTTCTTTGGAAAGGGTAATTATTTCAAGAAATGCTTTTGTGAGAAATGCACGTGTGTTACTCTGCAATGAGAAGCCATAGTTTGGGATATGTCAAAGTATTGTTAGGAGTTCCAAAGAACTGCTTCGCTTTTCAGGGAAGCACATGAGCATTGCTCACAAATCTTTTGTTATTCTGAAATTAGAAACGGTTTTTTGGGATATGTCAAAGTATTGTTAGAAGTGAGAACAGTGTTCATTTTCTCTGTAGACGCTTTATGTTGAAAGATAAACATGTTGTTTAAAACGTGTATGGATTTCATGAAATGCATTTGTGAGAAACGCAAATGGGTTACTCTGAAATTAGAAGACATTGTTTGGGATATGGCAATGTATTACTAGAAGTGAGAACTTGGTTCCTTTTCTCTGTAGAAACTTTACTTTGAAAGATAATCACATTCTTTGAAAACAGTATGAATTTCATGAAATTCTTTTGTGAGAAACGTACATGGGGTTCTCTTAAAAGATAAACTGTTGTTTGGGATATGACAAAGTATAGTTAGAAGTGAGAACACTGTTAATATTCCCTGGAGAAGTTTTACTTTGAAAGATAATCGCATTCTTTGTTAAATGTATGAATTTAACGAAAAACGTTTCACACATGTTTTTCTCTGAAAACATAAGACGCTGTTTGAGATATGTCAAAGTATAGTTAGAAGTGAGAACAGTGTTCCCTTTCTATGTAGAAGCTTTATTTTGAATGACAAACACGTTCTTTTGTAAAGGTAAGAATTTCAAGAAATTCTTTTGTGAGAAAGGCACATGTGTTACTCTGAAAATAGAAGCCATTGTTTGGGATATTTCAATGTATTACTAGAAGTGAGAACATGGTTCCTATTCTATGCAGAAGCTTTAAATTGAAAGATAATCATGTTCTTTTGAAAGTGTATGAATTTCATGAAAAGATTTTGTGAGAAACGCCCATGTGTTTCTCTTAAAAGATAAGCCATTCTTTGGGATATGTCAAAGTATAGTTAGAAGTGAGAACAGTGTTCCTTTTCTCTGTAGATGCTTTACTTTGAAAGATAATCACATTCTTTGAAAAGTGTAAAAATTTCATGGAATGCTTTTGTGAGGAAAGCACATGTTTTTCTTTGAAAAGATAAGCCTTTTTGGGATATGTTAAAGTATATTTAGAAGTGAGTACAGTGTTCTTTTACTCTTTAGAAGTTCTACTTTGAAAGATAATTACGTTCTTTTGAAAGTGTATGAATTTCATTTAATGCTTTTTTGAGAAACACACATGTTTTTCTCTCAAAAGATATGCCTTTGTTTGTGATATGTCAGAGTATATTTAGAAGTGAGAACAGTGTTCCTTTTCTCTGGAGAAGTTCTACTTTGAAAGATAATCGCGTTCTTTTAAAAGTGATTGAATTTCATGAATTTTGAGGAACACACATGTGCTTCCCAGAAAAGAGCCTCAGTTTTTGGGATATGTCAAAAAATGTTAGAAGTGAGTGCAGTGTTGGTTTTCTCTGTAGAAGGTTTATTTTGAAAAATAATCACCTTCTTTTGTACGTGTTTTAATTTCATGAAAATCTTTAGTGATAAACTCACATGTGTTTCTCGGAAAAGAAAATCAGTTGTTTGGTATATGCCAAAGTAATGTTAGAAGTGGGAGCAGTGTCTCTTTTCTCTGTTCAAGCTTTACTTTGAAAGATAATCACGTTCTTTTGATAGTGTAAGAATTTTACAAAGCTTTTGTAAGAAACGCACATGTGTTTCCCTGAAAAGAGAAGGACTTTTTGGTATATGTCAAAGGGTTTTTGGAGGTACAAGCTGTGTCTCTTTACTCGGTACAAGCTTTACTTTGAAAGATAATCACATCCTTTTGAAAGTGTATTAATTTCAAGAAAAACTTTTGTGATAAATGCTCATGTTTCTCAGAAAAGGGAAGCAGTTCTTTGGGATATGTCAAAGTGATGTTAGAAGAAAGAGCAGTGTTCTCTTTCTCTGCAGAAGCTTTACTTTGAAAGATAATCACGTCCTTTTAAAAGTTAATGAATTTCAAGAAAGTTTTGTGAGAAAAGAAAATGTGCTTCCCTGAAATGAGAAGCAGTTCTTCGGGATAATCAAAGTAATGTTAGAAGTGAGTGCAGTGTCCTTTTCTCTGTAGAAGCTTTACTTTGAAAGATAATAACCTTCTTTTGAAAGTGTTTAAATTTCTTGAAAATCATTAGTGATAAACTCACATGTGTTTCTCAGAAAAGAGGAGCAGTTCTTTGGGATTTGTCAAAGTGATGTTAGCAGTGGGAGCAGTGTTCCTTTTCTCTGTTCAATCTTTACTTTTAAAGATTATCACGTTCTTTTGATAGTGTATGTATTTCACGAAAGCTTTTGTAATAAAATCACATGTGTTTCCCTGAAATGAGAAGTTGTTTGGTATATGTCAAAGTATTTTTGAAAGTTCAAGCTGTGTCTCTTTAATCTGTACAAGCTTTACTTTGAAAGATAATCACGTTCTTTTAAAAGTCAATGAATTTCACGAAAGATTTGTGAGCAATGCTCATGTGCTTCCCTGAAAAGAGAAGCAGTTCTTTGGGATATGTCTAAATAATGGTAGAAGTTAGAGCAGTGTTCCCTTCCTCTGTAGTATATTTATTTTGAAAGAAAATCACGTTCTTTTAAAAGTGAATGAAATTCACGAAAGATTTGTGAGAAATGCACATGTGCTTCCCTGAAAATCAAAGCAGTTCTTTGGGATATGTCAAAGTAATGTTAGAAGTGAGTGTTGTGTTCCTTTTCTATGTCGAAGCTATATTTGAAAGATAATCACCTTCTTTTGAAAGTGTTTTAATTTCAAGAAGAGCTTTTGTTAGAAATGAACATGTGTTTGTCTGGAAATAGAAGCAGTTGTTTGGTGTATATCAAAGTATTGTTAGAAGTGTGAGCATTGTTCCTTTTCTCTCTACCATGTTTACTTTGAAAGATAATCACGTTTTTTAAAAGTGAATAAATTTCACGAATTTTGTGAGAAACTCACATGTGCTTGTCTGAAAAGAGACTCAGTTCTTTGGGATATGTCAAAGAAATATTAGAAGTGAGTGCAGTGTTGTTTTTCTCTCTAGAAGCTTAATTTTGAAAGATAATCACCTTCTTTTGAAAGTGTTTTAATTTCATGAAAATCTTTCGTGATAAACTCACATGTATTTCTCAGAAAAGAGAAACAGTTGTTTCATTTATGTCTAAGTAATGTTAGAAGTGGGATCAGTGTTCCTTTTCTTGGTACAAGCTTTCCTTTAAAAGATAATCACATTCTTTTGATAGTGTATGAATTTCATGAAAGCTTTTGTAAGAAACGCACATATTTTTCCCTGAAAAGAGAAGCAGATGTTTGGTTTATGTCAAAGGGTTTTTGGAAGTACGATCTGTGTCTCTTTACTCGGGACAAGCTTTACTTTGAAAGATAATCACATTCTTTGAAAGTGTATTAATTTCAAGAAAACCTTTTGTGATAAACACATGTGTTTCTCGGAAAAGAGAAGCAGTTCTTTGGAATATGTCAAAGTGATGTTAGAAGTTACAGCAGTGTTCCTTTTCTCTATAGAAGCTTTACTTTGAAAGATAATCACGTTCTTTTAAAGGTGAATGAATTTCACGAAATTTGTGAAAAACACACATGTTCTTCCCAGAAAAGAGACTCAGTTTTTGGGATATGTCAAAGAAATGTTAGAAGTGAGTGCAGTGTTGCTTTTCTCTGTAGAGGCTTTATTTTGAAAGATAATCACCTTCTTTTGAAAGTGTTTTAATTTCATGAAGAGCTTTTGTGAGAAACTCACATGTGTTTCTCTGAAATAGAAGTAGTTGTTTGCTATATGTCAAAGTATTGTTAGAAGTGAGAACAGTGTCCCTTTTCTCTGTACAAGATTTATTTTGAAAGATAATCACCTTCTTTTAAAAGTGTTTTAATTTCATGGAAAGCTTTTTTGATAAACGCACATGTGTTTCTCAGAAAAGAGAAGCAGTTCTTTGGGATATCTCAAATAATGTTAGAAGTTAGAGCAGTGTTCCCTTTCTCTATAGAAGCTTTACTTTGAAAGATAATCACGTTCTTTTAAAAGTGTTTTATTTTCTTTTTTTTCTAATTATGAGAAAATTTTATTATAAATGATTTTTTATGTTACATTTTTTTATTGGAAAAAAAAAGAAATTTCTGCCTCCTCCCCACCTCCCATTTCCCTCCTCATCCTCCCACTCCTCCCCCCTCCCCCCTTTTCCCCTCCCTCTCCAGACTTAAGAGCAGTCAGGGTTCACTGCCCTGTGGAAAGTTCAAAGTCCTCCCCCCTCAATCTTGGTCTAGGAAGGTGAGCATCCAAACTGGCTAGGCTCCCACAAAGCCAGAACATGAAGTAGGATCAAAGCCAGGTGCCTTTGTTCTTGGCTTCTCAGCAGCCCTCATTGTCTGCCATATTCAGAGAGTCCGGTTTTAATCATGCATTTTCAGTCACAGTCCAGCTGGCCTTGGCGAGATCCCAATGGATCAGGCCCACTGTCTCCGTGGGTGGGTGTACCCCTTGTGGTCCTGACTTCTTTGCTCATATTCTCCCTCCTTCTGCTCCTCATTGGAACATTGGGAGCTCAGTCCGGTGCTCCAGTGTGGGTCTCTGTCTCTATCTCCATCCATCGCCAGATGAAGGTTCTTTATTTATCTCTAGAAACCAATTATGAGTGAGTACATCCCATGTTCATCTTTTTGGATCTGGGTTACCTCACTCAGGATAGTGTTTTCTATTTCCATCCATTTGCATGCAAAATTCGCGAAGTCATTGTTTTTTACTGCTGAGTAGTATTCTAATGTGTATACATTCCCCACTTTCTTCATCCATTCTTCCATTGAAGGGCATCTAGGTTGTTTCCAGGTTCTGGCTATTACAAATAATGCTGCTATGAACATAGTTGAACAAATGTCCTTGTCATATGATCGGGCATCTCGTGGGTATATTCCCAAGAGTGGCATTGCTGGGTCCATGGGTAGGTTGATCCCGAATTTCCTGAGAAACTGCCACAATGCTTTCCAAAGTGGTTGCACAAGTTTGCATTCACACCAGCAAGGATGAGGGTACCCCTTTCTCCACAGCCTCTACAGAAAAGGCTATCATTGGCGTTTTTGATTTTAGCCATTCTGACAGGTGTAAGATGATATCTCAATGTTGTTTTGATTTGCATTTCCCTGATCGCTACGGAGGCTGAGCATGACCTTACGTGTCTTTTTGCCATTTGAACTTCTTCTGTTGAGAATTCTCTCTTCAGATCAGTGCCCCATTTTTAATTGGGTTAATTAACATTTTAAAGTCTAATTTCTTGAGTTCTTTATATATTTTGGAGATCAGACCTTTGTCTGTTGCAGGGTTGGTGAAGATCTTCTCCCAGTCTGTGGGTTGTCTTTTTGTCTTAGTGACAGTGTCCTTTGTTTTACAGAAGCTTCTCAGTTTCAGTAGGTCCCATTTATTCAATGTGGCCTTTAATGACTGTGCTGCTGGGGTTATACGTAGGAAGTGATCGCCTGTGCCATCTGTTGTAGGGTACTTCCCACTTTCTCTTCTATCAGGTTCAGTGTGTTCAGATTGATGTTGAGGTCTCTGATCCATTTGGACTTGAGTTTTCTGCACGGTGATAGATATAGGTCTATTTTCATTCTTCTACAGGTTGACATTCAGTTGTACCAGCACCATTTGTTGAAGATGCCCTCTTTCTTCCATTGTATACTTTTAGCACCTTTATAAAAAATGAGTTGTTCATAGGTTTGTGGGTTAAAATCCGGGTCTTCTATATGATTCCATTGGTCGACTTCTCTCTTTTTATGCCAATACCACAATGTTTTCATTACTGAAGATCTGTAATAGAATTTGAAGTCAGGGATGGTAATGCCTCCAGAAGTTCCATTATTGTATAAGATTGTTTGGCTATCCTGGGTTTTTTGTTTTTCCATATAAAGTTGATTATTGTCCTCTCAAGATCAGTGAAGAATTTTGATGGGACCTTGATGGGGATTGCATTGAATCTATAAATTGCCTTTGGTAGGATTGCCATTGGGATTGATTCTCCCAATCCAAGAGCAAGGGAGATCCTTCCATTTTCTGGTATCCTCTTCAATTTCTTTCTTCAATGCCTTAAAGTTCTTGTCAACTAGATCTTTCACTTCTTTGGTTAGAGTTACCCCGAGATATTTTATGCTGTTTTTGGCTATCGTGAAAGGAGATGCTTCTCTAATTTCCCTCTTTGCTTCCATATCCTTTGTGTATAGGAGGGCGACTGATTTTTTGGAGTTGATCTTGTATCCGGCCGCATTACTAAAGGTGTTTATCAGCTGTAGGAGTTCTTTGGTAGAGTTTTTGGGGTCGCTTATGTACACTATCATATCATCTGCAAATAATGAAAGTTTAACTTCTTCCTTTCCAATTCGAATCCCCTTATGTTTTCTTATTGCTATTGCTAAAACTTCAAGCACTATATTGAAGAGGTATGGAGAGAGTGGACAGCCTTGTTGTGTTCCTGATTTAAGTGGGATGGCTTTGAGTTTCTCTCCATTTAGTTTGATGTTAGCTGTCGGTTTGCTGTAAATAGCTTTTATTATATTTAGGTATGTCCCTTGTATCCCTAATCTCTCCAAGACTTTTATCATATAGGGATGTTGAATTTTGTCAAAAGCTTTTTCAGCATCTAATGAAATGATCATATGGTTTTTTCTTTCAGTTTATTTATATGATGGATTACATTGATCGATTTTCATATGTTAAACCAGCCTTGCATCTCTGGGATGAAGCCTACTTGGTCATAATGGATAATTTTTCTAATGGGTTCCTGGATGCGGTTTGCCAGAATTTTGTTGAGAATTTTTGCGTCGATGTTCATGAGTGAGATTGGCCTGTAATTCTCTTTCTTGGTTGAGTCTTTGTGTGGTTTTGGTATCAGAGTGACTGTAGCTTCATAAAAGGAATTTGGCAACGACTCTTCTTTTTCTATATTGTGAAATACATTAAGGAGTATAGGTATTATGTTTTCTTGGAAGTTCTGGTAAAATTCCGCATTGAAATCATCTGGTCCTGGGCTTTTTTTGGTAGGGAGGTTTTTGATAACAGCTACTAATTCTTTGCGACTGACAGGTCTATTTAGATTTTTCACTTGGTCCTGATTTAACTTTGGTATATGGTATTTATCTAAAAAAGTGTCCATTTCTTTTACATTATCCAGTTTTGTGGCATATAGGCTTTTGTAGTAAGATCTAATGATTCTCTGAATTACATCTATGTCTGTGGTTATGTCCCCCTTTTCATTTCTGATCCTATTAATTTGCATATTCTCTCTCTGCCGTTTGATTATTTTGGATAGGGGTTTATCAATTTTGTTGATTTTCTCCAGGAACCAGCTTTTTGTTTCATTGATTCTTTGGATTGTTTTCTGTGTTTCTATTTTGTTGATTTCTGCCCTCAGTTTGACTATTTCCAGTCTTCTACTCCTCCTAGGTGAGTCTGCTTCTTTTTTTTCTAGAGCTTTCAGGTGGGCTGTTAGGTCTCCAATGTGTGCTCTCTCTGTTTTCTTTAAGTGGGCACTTAGGGCTATGAACTTTCCCCTTAGGACTGCTTTCATAGTGTCCCATAAGTTTGAGTAGGTTGTTTCTTTATTTTCATTGAATTCAAGGAAGACTTTAATTTCTTTCTTTATTTCTTCTTTGATCCAGGTGTGGGAAAATAGTTGACTGTTCAGTTTCCATGAGTTTGTAGGCTTTTTGGGGGTAGCATTGTTGTTGAATTCTAACTTTAGTCCATTGTGATCTGATAAGACACAGGAGGTTATGAATATTTTTTTGTAACTGTGGAAGTTTGCTTTGTTACTGAGTATGTGGTCAATTTTCGAGAAGGTTCCATGAGCTGCAGAGAAGAAGGTATATTCTTTCCTATTTGGGTGGAATATTCTATAGATGTCTGTTAAGTCCATTTGATTCATTACCTCCATTACTTCTCTTATTTTTCTGTTACGTTTCTTTCTGATTGACCTGTCCATTGGAGAAAGAGGAGTGTTGAAATCTCCTACTATTAGTGTGGGCGGTTTGATGGCAGCCTTGAGTTTTAGTAATGTTTCTTTTACGTACGTGGGTGCTTTTATATTAGGGGCATAGATATTCAGAATTGAGACTTCCTCCTGATGAATTGTTCCTGTTGTGAGTATAAAATTTCCCTCTCCACCTCTTCTGATTGATTTAAGTTTGAAGTCAACTTTGTTAGAAATTAGTATGGCCACATCTGCTTGTTTCTTAGGTCCATTTGCTTGATAAACCTTTTCCCATCCCTTTACTCTAAGTAGGTGCCTGTCTTTGTGGTTGAGGTGTGTTTCTTGTAAACAGCAGAATGTTGGATCCTGTTTGCATATCCAATCTCTTAGCCTGTGCCTTTTTATAGGTGAGTTGAGTCCATTGACATTAAGGGATATTAATGACCAGGGGTTGTTAACTCCGGTCACTTTTTTAGTCATAGAGTTTGTGTGTTTGTCTTCTTTGAGTTGCGCTGGTGAAGGGTCTCTAGATGTTTGAGTTATTGTGGTCATTGTTGGACTCCTTGGGTTGTGATTTTCCTTCTATTACTTTCTGTAAGGCTGGATTTGTGGCTACATATTGTTTAAATTTGTTTCTATCCTGGAAAATTTTGTTTTCTCCATTTATAGTGAACGAAAGCTTGGCTGGGTATAGTAGTCTGGGCTTGCATCCATGTCCTCTTAGTTTTTGCAGTACATCTATCCAGGACCTTCTGGCTTTCATGGTTTCCATAGAGTAGTCAGGTGTAAGTCTGATAGGTTTACCTTTATAAGTAACTTGACCTTTTTTCTTTGCAGCTCTTAATATTCTTTCTTTATTCTGTATGTTTTGTGTTTTGATTATTATATGGCGAGGAAATGGGTTTTTTTGGTCCAGTCTATTCGGTGTTCTGTAAGCTTCTTAACCTTCAAAGGAATATCTTTCTTTAGGTTGGGAAAGTTTTCTTCTATAATTTTATTAAATATATTTTCTCCACTGTTGAGCTGTACTTCTTCTCCTTCTTTGATCCCAATTATTCTTAGGTTTGGTCTTTTTATTGTGTCCCATATGTCCTGAATGTTTTGTGATGAGAATTTGTTGGTTTTGCTATTTTCTTTGATCAGTGTGTTTATTTTATCTATGGTATCTTCAGTGTCTGACATTCTTTCTTCTATCTCTTGTAATCTGTTGGTAGTACTTGTCTCTTCAGTTCCTGTTCGTTTACCCAGATTTTCCATCTCCATCCTTCCCTCGGTTTGTGTTTTCTTCATTACTTCCATTTCATTCTTCAAGTCTTGAACCACTTCCCTTACCTGTTTGATTGCTTTTTCTTGTTTCTCTTGGTTTTCTTGGGTATCTTTGAGCGATTTATTCAGTTCCTCTACCTTTTTGTTTGTCAACTCTAATTGTTTATGGCAGTTTTTCACCTCCTGTTTAAGGTCTTCTATTATTTTCATATAATTCACTTTTGAGTCGATTTCTTCTAATTCTTCTAGAGTAGGGTGTACAATTCTTCTTATTTCAGGATCCCTGGATTCTGGTGATGACGTGTTGCCTTTCAGGTTGTTGGAGGGATTCTTGCATTGGCACCTTCCCATCTCTTCCTTCAAATGGAGCCAGGAGAGGCCTGGTGTCTTGGTCCAGTCTTTGCTGTGACTGACTCTCTGGGTGTATCTCTTCAGTGTAGAAGCAGGAACCCACCCGTCCAGATGGAACTCCTCAGCACCACAACTCGGACTCTCTCTAGGTGGTAGCCCGTCCAGATGGAACTCCTCAGAACTCGTCCAGTTGGAACTCCTCAGCACCCATCCAGATGGAAGTCCTCAGCATCCGTCCAGTTGGAACTCTTCAGTACCTAAGCAGGGCCACGTGGTAGCCCAAAGATCCGTCTAGATGGAAGTCCTCAGCACCTAAGCAGGGCCGCGTGGTAGCCCAAAGATCAGGGGATGAGAGGAAGGACGTGGGAGGCGGCGCTGGGTTCAGGAGACCACTGGAGGCCCTAGAGCACCAGCTGTAGGTGCCCGAGCTCCCTTTCAGGGAACCTTGAGACCTGCCTGGCAGGCAGGCACTCCCCCGCTCTCTCTGAGTGGGTAGCCTTAGTGTAGGAGCTTAAAACCGGTTTCAGCACAGGTCCGAGCAAACAGCAGGGCAGGGTTGTGGGGTGGGGTGCTCGGGGGTTGGGTTGTGCCTAAGAAAGACAGCCCTGCAGAAGGAGCTGGGGGAGGGGGGTTTGTGCTCCCTTCTGGGACACTGCCCCTGAATAGGAGACACTCACCCGTCCAGTTGGAACTCTTCAGCAACTAAGCAGGGCTGCGTGGTAGCCCAAAGATCCAGGGATGAGAGGAAGGACGTGGGAGGCGGTGCTGGGTTCAGGAGACCACTGGAGGCTCTGGAGCACAAGCTGTAGGTACCCGAGCTCCCTTACAGGGAACCTTGAGACCTGCCTGGCAGGCAGGCACTCCCTGCTCGCTCTCTGTTGGAGGAATTCTTGCATTGGCACCTGCCCATCTCTTCCTTCAAATGCTCTTGAATGGATCTTCTGATACAGGATCAGGGTCCCTTGCTGTCCAGGGCCCTTGCAGTCAAAAGGCCTAGCTTTGGTGAAACAAAGGCACTTCCACCTGGTTGCACTCACAATCCAGTCCCAGCCCAAATACAGGCTGAGCTGGGTGGTCTTATGTTCCCTAAGAAGGGACGGGATGCCTGGGCTGAAACTAGACTTGGATAAGAAGAGAGAGGCAGTAGAGTGGTAGTATTGAGAGGACAATAACCAAATTTCTATGAAAAAAACTAAAACCCCAGGATAGCCAAAACAATCTTATACAATAAAAGAACTTCTGGAGGCATTACCATCCCTGACTTCAAACTTTATTACAGAGCTACAGTATTAAAATGATCTTGGGATTGGCATAAAAACAGAGAAGTCAACAAATGGAATTGAATAGAAGACCCGGATTTTAACCCTCAGTCCTATGAATACCTGATTTTCGATAAAGGAGCTAAAAATATACAATGGAAGAAAGAAAGCATCTTCAACAAATGGTGCTGGCATAAGTCGATGTCATCCTGTAAAAGAATGAAAATAGATCCATATCTATCACCATGCACAAAACTCAAGTCCAAGTGGATCAAACACCTCAATATCTGAACACACTGAACCTGATAGAAGAGAAAGTGGGAAGTACTCTACAACACATGGGCACAGGAGATCACTTCCTACATATAACCCCAGCAGCACAGAAATTAAGAGCAACATTGAATAAATGGGACCTCCTGAAAATGAGAAGTTTCTGTAACGCAAAGGACACTGTCACTAAGATAAAAGGCCACCTACTAACTGGGAGAAGATCTTCACCAACCCTGCAACAGACAAAAGTCTGATCTCTAAAATATATAAAGAACTCAAGAAACTAAACTTTAAAATGCTAATTAACCCAATTAAAAAATGGGGCACTGAACTGAACAGAGTTCTCAACAGAAGTTCAAATGGCCAAAAGACACTTAACATCATGCACAACTTCCTTAGTGATCAGGGAAATGAAAATAAAATCAACTTTGAGATACTGTCTTACACCTGTCAGAATGGCTAAAATCAAAAACACCAATGATAGCCTTTACTGGAGAGAATGTGGAATAAGGGGTACACTCATCCATTCCTTGTAGGAATGCAAACTTGTGCAACCAGTTTGGATATCAGTGTGGCGGTTTCTCAGGAAATTTAGGATCAACCTAACCCAGGACCCAGCAATACCACTCTTGGGAATATACCCAAGAGATGTCCTATCGCATTACAAAAGCATTTGTTCAACTATGTTCATAGCAGCATTATTTGTAATAGCCAGACCCTGGAAAAAACCTAGATGCTCTTCAATGGATGAAGAAAGTCTGGAATGTATACACATTAGAGTACTACTCAGCTGTAAAAAACAATGACTTCGTGAATTTTGCATGCAAATGGATGGAAATAGAAAATATCCTGTGTGAAGTAACCCAGACCCAAAGATGTGAACATGGGATGTACTCACTCATAATTTGTTTTTAGCCATAAATAAATGTCATTGAGTCTATAATTTTTGATCCTAAAGAAGCTAAATAAGAAGGTGAAACCAATAAAAAACATATAGTTCTCCTCCTCGAAATGGGAAGTAGACAAGATTGCTGGGCAAAAAATTGGGATCTTGGGGGTGGCGTGGGATGGGGGTAAGGGGAGATGGGGAGAGAAAAGTGAGAAGGGGAGGATGGGGGGAACTTGGGGAAACGAGATGATTGGGATAAAGGGAGGATGGACAGGGGAGCTGGAAAGCACATATCTTAATTAAGGGAGCCATCTTAGGGTTGGCAAGAGACTTGAACCTAGTGGGGCTTCCAGGTGCCCAGTGCGATGTCTCCAGTTAGTTCTTTGGGCAGCTGAGGATAGGGAACCTGAAATGACCCTATCCTATAGCCATACTGATAAATATCTTGCATATCACCATAGAACCTTCATCTGGCGATGGATGGAGATAGAGACAGAGACCCACACTGGAGCACTGGACTGAGCTTCCAAGGTCCCAATGAGGAGCAGAAGGAGGGAGAACATGAGCAAGGAAGTCAGGACCGTGAGGGGTACACCCACCCACTGAGACAGTGGAGGTGATCGACAGTGGAGGTGATCTTTTGGGACCTCACCAAGGGCAGCTGGACGGGCACTGAAAAAGCATGGGATAAAATCGGACTCTCTGAACATGGTGGACAATAGCACTGGGTTTTCATCCTATTTCATGTTCTGGCATTGTGAGAGCCTAGCCAGTTTTGATGCTCTCCTTCCTAGACCTGGATGGAGGGGGTAGGACATTGGACTTTCCACAGGACAGGGAATCCTGACTGCTCTTCAGACTGGAGAGGGAGGGGGAGAGGAGTGGGAAGAGGGGGAGGGAAATTGGAGGCTGGTAGGAGGCTGAAATTTTTTTCAATAGAAAATAAACAAATAAATAAAATAATTTTTCTGTACCATTGGGGCATCCATCTTCAGCCTACAGACCCACAGTGTCCAGAGATATCTCCATGAAGCAGGAAATTTCAAAGACAGTTCAATCTCTTTCTTTTGTATCCTGCAGAATGTCTTGCAGGCTCTTTCATAAATCAGGATACCTGAAGGATCATCTCACCTTTAGGCAAGTTTAGCAGTCCTCTCTCTCTGGGTTCCTATATGCTAGGTTGATCTCAATCACCAGTTGAGCGAAGTAATTTTCTGAAGGTGTTCACAGTGACATTCCAGGAGGGAATGGTCTATCATACCATATTGGTCTAGAATCAATTCACAGGGTTTCATCTTCTGTGAAAACAAAAGAAGAATCTCTTTTCCAAAGCATCATATCCTTAGACCAAAATTCTGATGTCAAAATACCCTTATGATATACATACTGGATTAGCTTAGCAGCATATGCAATGAAAAGTCTCTCTGTACTTAGCTGTTTCACAGTCAAAAAATTTAAAGAAAACACAATAATAAAAATAATCCAGACTCTCTGTAAATTTTCTGTTATTACGTGGTTTATTTTTTTAATCTATGATTATCTGTATTATGTTTCTTTAAAGACTTTACCCTTTTTTAAAGCATTAACTGTATTTTATGTCTCTGTATACTATTTATCTTTTCTCTCCCAAGCCTCTGTACATTTATACAACATTGTGACCTACTTAAAGGTCTCCTATGTCTGAATCTGTCCTTATTGCATTGTCTGTTATTCTCTACTGTATGGAGAGCTTTTGAAATGCTAAGCTCTTAAGAATTGAATGGCGTGGTCAATCAGTAATTAACCAGACCAGTTTAATATAATATATTCAGCTTTAATAGATGGAAGAAAGGGAACATACAAACCCAGGATTCCAGTGATTCAGGACCACAGGAACACAAAGAGAGATAGCAAGTGCACCTGGATGTTTTTATCTGTTTTCTGTGGCCCCAGGGGGACACACCCTAACAGAATGTGATTGGCTGAAGTTCCACATCATCTCCCCCTTTGTCTAAACAAGATTGAACTAAACCCAATACAACTATATATAGTAGGAACGGGTACCAAATACAAAATTACAAACAACAAACAATATTAAGGAAGGAACATATAACAAAAGTTTTACTAAGCATTCTATTTCAAAGAGTCGAAATAATGTGGAGGGTAACTACAATTATCTAATCTTCAATTCCATTGAAGATCTAAGAAGGGAAGTAATATTATTTGAGGAACCAGGAAGTACAAACGAGAAACTTCCAAAATGTGCAACAAATGACAGAGACAACTGACTACCTGGGCAATCACCCAAAGTCTCTTTTGCAATGTTGAGGCAACCAACTTTGGCTAAGGCCCAACATAACTGACACACCATTTTCAAAGGCAAGGAACTTTTTAGAACCATCCTTCCCTGTTTTGGCAAGATAAGACAATCCTGTTTTTATCCATTTATGGATACTCTGTATCTCTGTCAGTAGTTGAGGTATGGGCTTTTCTTTACCCAAAAGCCAGTTCTGCCAAGAAGAAGACAAGCTCCCAGTGGAGTGTCTTTAAATTCTTTCCCCCCCCCTTATAATAATATTCTTATTATTCTGTTCCATGTCATGGGTCCTGAAATGTGACAGAAACTCTTAGATATGTCCTATGAACAGGCTTGGAATTTTAGAGGGACTGAGCCTGGTTCCTACACCAAAACCAGCTTTACATATTTATAAATAATGCATATTAATACATATATTAAAATGTTTATACTTACTAAACCAATTTGGGTTGCTTGTTGATCCATATTGGGTAGTAACTAGTTTCCATCCATCAGTATTCAAATATCCAGGGTCACTTAAATTCTTTGAAGATGAGTGTTTTCCTGTGGAGATAAGAGGAGAACCCTGCCCCCAACCTATATGTTTTTCTTACAATCGGTATGATTATTATCCTTGTGAATGAATTGTTATTTATCCTTTCCAAGGGGCTTCTCCTCTTCAAACTGAAACTTTATTCATTTTGATGGTATCCACAATTTTTCCTCTCCTGTGGAAACAAGAGCAAAACCCTTCCCCAATGCAGCACATCTCTTGGCTTCCATTTTGAGGTAGGCACGTCCTTGAAATAAACTGGTTGATTTAATTCAGCAGACTTTTCCATTATCCATGGCCTATCTGCAGCCATTGTCCCCTTCTCATTAGCGTTGAGAAAATTCAAGGTTAATAAAGCATTATGTAACCTATTTCTGGGAGTATTTTCCACCACTTTTTGTTTGTTTAACATATCCTTTATAGTTCGATTTGATCTTTCTATGACTGCTTGACCTGTAGGATTGTATGGTATATCTGTAACATGCTTAATATTGTAATAAGCAAAAAACCATTTCATTTTCCTAGAGACATAAGCTGGACCATTATCCATCTTTATTTGTGCAGGTATACCCATGATGGCCATAACTTCTAATAGATGAGCGATTACTGAATCAGTTTTTTCTGAGCTTAAAGCAGTTGCCCATTGAAAACCTGAATAAGTGTCAATGGTGTGGCGTCCATATTTTAATTTGCCAAATTCTGCAAAGTGGAGCACACCCATCTGCCAGATTTCATTCCTTTGAGTACCCTTTGGATTAGTCCCTGCAGGCAGTGGTGTTTGGTTATAGAAAGAGCAAGTGGGGCACTTCTTTACAATCTCCTTAGCTTGCTGCCATGTAGTAGAAAACTCTTTCTTCAAGCCTTTGCTATTGACTTTATTTTTATGAAATTCAGAAGCCTGTAGTACACCACCAATCAAGAATTGATCAATATCTGCATTACCTTGTGCTAGAGTACCTGGCAGACCTGTATGGGATCAGATGTGTGTTATATACATAGGGCAAAGCCTGTTCCTAATCATGTCTTGTACCTGGATAAACAATAAAGTCAGTTCTGTATCATCTGGTATGAATTCAGCAGTTTCAATATGCAAGATAATTCTTTCTGCATATTGTGAGTCAGTAACTACATTAAGAGGTTCTTTAAAATCCCTTAGCACCATGAGAATGTCATATAATTCTGACTTCTGGGCAGAACCATAAGCACTTTGTCCCACCTTACTAATTCTTCTGATTTGTAACCTGCCTTCCCTGATTTATTAGCATCAGTATAAAATGTACGGGCTCTGGTTATCAGAGCATCACAGATGATTCGAGGAAGAATCCAAGAAGTTCTCTTTATAAAGTTAATCCTATTACTTTTGGGATAGTTGTTATTAATTTCTCCCTAAAAATTAGCACAAGGTCTTTGCCATGGTTCATTGTCTTCCCATAACTTTTTTATCTCATCAGCAGTGAAAGGCAATATAATTTCTGCTGGGTCTATGCCTACCAGTTGACAGTTTACCTTTTATAATTAATTCAGAGACTTTTTCCACATAAGTTTTTAATTTCTTACTTGGTTTATGTGGTAAAAAGATCCATTCTAAGATGATATCATCTCTCTGCATTAGGATTCCTGTAGGAGAGATTCTGGAAGGCAATATGACAGAATACAACTGAGCTTTGGATTCACCCTATCCACATGTGCCTCTTGTAATTTTTCCTCAACTATTGTTAGTTCCTTTTCTGCTTCAGATGTTAATTCCCTGGGACTGTTTAAGTCTTTATCACCATCCAAGGTTTTGTTTAAATGAATTATTAGATCAGGTGTTATCACAATAGCTGGTCATAGGCTGGAGTTATCTCCGAACAATTTTTGAAATTCATTAAGAGTCCATAACCAATCTCTCCTAATTTGTGCCTTTTGTGTTCTAATTTTTTGTAAACCTATTTTATAACCTAGATAATTGACAGAATCTTCTCTCTGTATTTTTTCAGGAGCCATCTGCAATCCGCATTTAGGTAAAACTATTTTTACTTCTTCAAACAGAGTTTCTAAGGTATTTATGTTTGAATCAGAAAACAAAATATCGTCCATGTAATAGTAAATGATATACTTAGGAAATTGTTTGCATATTATTTCCAATGGTTGACTTACAAAATATTGGCACAAGGTGAGAATGTTCAACATGCCTTGTGGGAGGATGGTCCACTGGTACCTCCTTGTAGGCTGAGAGTTATTATAAGTAGGCACTGTGAAGGCAAACTTTTCTCTATCTTTTTCTTGTAAATGTATAGTGAAGGAACAATCCTTTAAATCATTAACTATGAGAGGCCATCCATTTGGTAATAGAGATGGCAAAGGAATTCCAGATTGCAGAGGGCCCATAGGTTGAATAACCTTGTTGGTAGCCCTGAGATCTGACATCATTCTCCATTTAGCAGATTTTTTCT
Organism: Microtus agrestis; assembly: GCA_902806775.1. Classification (NCBI taxonomy): domain Eukaryota; kingdom Metazoa; phylum Chordata; class Mammalia; order Rodentia; family Cricetidae; genus Microtus; species Microtus agrestis. Next base: position 1,842,053 of record CADCXT010000063.1, on the reverse strand, counting down.
TACCAACAAATACAGTAGAATTCCAAGGACTGGTAGATTCTTCTATATGTCGAGCATCTAATTGCTCTTGTACCAGCTGTTCTAAAGCCTGAAACTTTTCCTCAGCTAAAGGCCATTGGCTGGTCCATATTAGTTTCTCAGTCAACCATTTTAGAGGCAGGGTTGTTGGTATCTCTGAAGGGGCATCAATTGTATTGTGTTCTTGTACAGCCCAAACAGCCAGTTTCTGCTGTCTGTAATATCTTTTAATATTTTCCTCAGAAATATAGGCTCTAGAAGCAGCAGGAATGTTAATTTGGGTATTCCATTGCTGCAATAGGTCATGGCTCTGTAAATTCACTACAATATTGGCTACATATAACCTTAGTTTTTCTATTTGCCCTTCCGTCCCTATGCATTCAACCCATATCATACTTTGTCTTACTCAAGACAGGGTTCCAATTCCCAGGAACTGAATATCTACCTCCTGAAGAGGCCGATTCGGATGCCAAGATTCTGGAGTAATGATACTTACATCCACATCTGTGTCCAGTAATCCAGTAATAAAAATGCCATTTACACGCACTCTTGGCTTTGGTCTTTGTTCATTTATAGAAGTCTGCCAGAATATACATAACTCACTCTTCAAGCCATTATTGCTTTTAACAGGAGGCATGGGGCTGTCTAATTTCCTGACAAGGCACATTCTCTACAATAACCAGAAATGACTGGACCACATTCACCATGGGGGCCTGTGATAGGCCTCTCATTGTGTTTCCCAATGGTAATGGGTTTCCTTGTCTGTCTCTTATTGATCTACATTCAATCGTTCAATGTCTGCCTTTTCCACCTCTCCTACATAAACCTGAAGGTTGAGTCCTCCTATTTCTGTTATTTCTAGAAGAGGCATTATTATTATTATTTCTGGAAATCCATTGTCTGCAATTCCTTTTCATATGTCCCATTTTACCACAATTAAAATATTTGGTATCTTGATGCCTTCTTTTAACATTAGAAATCGCTTCTTCTACCCATGCTTCAGTGCCATAGTCAAATGTATCAACATTCATTGTATACAAGACCCATTTGTCCAAGCGCACTAATCTGAACTTTAAAGGCCCCAGGATCCTTTTGCATTCTACATTGGCATTCTCATAAGCCAAAGGCTCAATTATTATACGTCTTGCTTCTGGGTCAGGTATCCCTACTTGTACAGCCTTAGCTAGTCTTTGTAAAAAGTCACTAAAGGGCTCTCTCTGACCCTGTTTAACCCTGATATATAAATCCACTCTTTGTCCTGGGTCCTGAACCCTATTCCAAGCTCTTAAAGCTGCTGTGGCACATGTGGATAAGATGTGGTCATCATAAAGAGCTTGTTCCTAAGGATCAGAGAACGGTCCATTACCTAAAATTTGATCGAAGGAAATCTCAATTACCTTTGCTCTTTCCTGCTGTTCTAAAAGTCTAGCCTCTTGCCTGAATAAGCATTTCCAATTCAATTGTGGCCCATTCTCTAGGACTGCAGATACCAATTGTATCCAGTCATGGGGTATGGCCTTGTTGCTAAGAGACCATGCTTTTAGCATCTCTTTAACAAAGGAGGAATGTAGCCCAAAATTCATAACAGCATGTTTAATTTCTTTCAGATCATTCATAGGAATGGGCTCACATGTATGTTCCTTGATGACACTAGGGTTTCTGGAACCAGTCACCTTCTCTGATGTTATTACTGGAAAGGCAGGTAGAGATTTATGAAAATTACCCCAGAGAGTTTTACTCACTGATGGAGTTAAAATTCGCCTTTCTACCATTTGCTCCTGTTTATCAGAATTTAGAATTTCCTCAATCTTTTCAAATCTGTTTACCATTGTCTTCTGCAAGGCCTGAATCTCCTGTCCAGAATTATGCTCCAAAGCCTTCATTGAGGATTCTAAGGTATGAAGTTTGTCCATTAGAGATAATATCTCATCTTTGGATATAATTTTCATGGCATAAATTGTGCCTTCTTGTATTGACAATCTGTCAGCGAATCTGTCATATCGTTTAGATAAAATCTGATTGTCACATTCAGCAGTTTTAATTCTCTCAGATAATGTTTCAATTCCTACAGAAATGGACTGAAATTTACAATCCAGATCATCTGTTCCTTCCTCCACAGTAGTGAATCTCTCCTTAATATCAGACTGTACCTTTTCTAAATTTTGCTTAGTTGACAGAGTCATATTAGACAAAGATTTATTGTCTTCCTTGAGAACTTCAAACTCCTTTTGAGGAGGTTGTTGTCAGTTTGAATTGTTTTTAAGCATTGAACCTCTGCCCTAAAACTCCAGGATTCATCCTGTAAGGACTTTATCATTTTTTATTGTCTAACCATATTATAACGAAAAAAACAAAAATGAAAAAATTCCAAGCCCTATGGGATTATCATATGTGTCCTGTAATATATCAGCCATGATGTAATTAAATAGACTTAGAAGCCTTAAATGGTGATATTGTCAGACATTTTCAATCAAATCTGTATTTATTTTTATTTATCCTTATTTATTTATTGATTGATTGATTTAAAAAATTTTTACCTGTAATGACTGTTGCCTGCCAGTAGGTGGCAGGGTGCACCTGAATTCACATGGCCAGGAAAGTCAGAGCAGTCAAACCAAAGAGACCACATCCAAGTGGGCTGGTATCTTAAAGGCTGTTGTTGGCTGAAGGAGCAGAAGGAGCTCCCACAGCACTATCAACTTAAGAAAGGGAGTTTGGGGGAGGGGAACTGGTAGGAAAACGTGATGAAATTTTACTTCAGTTAGAAACATATTTTTAATGAACATGTTCAGGTACCCACTGTCTGGTTTTCTCATACTCAAAACACTGAGAATACTTCTGTTCCAGGTGGAAGTTTCAGCTATATGATTTGTAGTACTGGAGAATACTAGATATGGCTGGCCATAGCCACTGTACACTTCTTGTGCTGAGGCTCATAAATCTTTATAAGAGCCTTCCTGACCTCCTAGAATGAGGGGATTTTAATATTGGATGGGTACTTGAAGCTGTTGTTTTCCAAAGAATATCACTTTTCCATGTATGATATTCTAGGATTCTAAATAGATTCATATATTTTCTTTAGTGAGAATATGCCTGACTCAGGTTGAAATGTCTGTGTGCTGACACACTAGTCTAGTTGCTTCAGGCATTATTGGTGACATTTAATCTTTGACTCCTCTTCACATATTCAGCTTCTTAATGTTGCTCACTAGGAAGGTCAAGCCCACCACTACATAGATAACTTACCATGTCCAGCTGTCTTTCAGTTCTGCTGCACAGAGATGTGAAGAAGGGAGTGAATCTCTCATTACATATTGGTAGAATGCACCAGGATTCCATAACCTAATGGTACTTCAGCAGTTTCTGATCTTAGTTTCACAAACAATATGGTTGTAATATAAATCAAATGAACAAGCATGTGTTATTTAAATTAAAGATAGAAGCAGTTTGGTAAACAGCATCACTCACACTGGTAACTTAAAAACACATCTGAAAGATCTAGAGCAAAAAGAAGCAAACTCTCCTAGGAGGAATACATGTCAGGAACTGATCAAATTGAGTGCTGAAATCAAGAAAGTAGAAACAAAGAAAGCAATACAAAGAATCAGTGAGACAAAGAGTTGGTTCTTTAAGAAAATCAACAAGACAGACAAACCCTTATCCAAACTAACCAAAAGGCTGAGAGAGAATGTGCAAATTAACAAAATCAGAAATGAAAAGGGGGATTTAATAACAGACACTGAGGAAATCCAGAAAATCTTCAGGTCATACTTCAAAAACCTATATTCTACAAAATTGAAAAATTTAAAGGATATGGACAGTTTTCTGGAAAGGTACCACATCATAAAATTAAATCAAGAGCAGATAAACAATTTAAATAGACCTATAACCCCTAAGGAAATAGAAGCAGTCATCAAAACTTTTGCAACCAAAAAACGCCCAGGACCAGATGGTTTCAGTGCAGAATTCTACAAGAATTTCAAAGAAGAGCTAATACCTATAAATTGTTCCACAAAATAGGAACAGAAGGGACATAGCCAAACTCTTTTTATGTTGCGACAGTTATTCTGATGACCAAACCACACGAAGATGCAAGTAAGAAAGAGAATTACTGGCCAGTTTTCCTCATAGACATTGATGTAATAAGGTACTATGCACAAAGGTCATCGGCCATTCAGGCTGTACAATAATGTAAAGCAAGTAACAAACGTTTAGAGGTACCAAGAGCCGTACCTTTAAAATGGCTAACTGAAAAGCCAATATAGGTTAAGCAATGGCCTCTAGCTGAAGAGAAATTGCAGGCTTTAGAACAATTGGTACAGGAGCAATTAGATGCTCAACATATTGAGGCATCAACTAGCCCTTGGAATTCTGTTTGTTGTAAAAAAAAATCTGGTAAATGGAGACTGGTGACAGATCTAAGGACTATCAACAAGGTAATTCAACCTATGGGCCCTCTGCAGTCTGAAATTCCTCTGCCTTCTCTGTTACCAAAAAGATGGCCTCTTATAGTTATTGATTTAAAGGATTGCTTCTTCACTATACCTTTACAAGAAAAGGATGGAAAAATTGCCTACACGGTGCCTACTTATTCTCAGCCTATAAGGAGGTACCAATGGACTGTCCTCCCATAGAGTATACTCAATAGCCTAACCCTGTGTCTATAGTTTGTGAGTTAGCCATTGAAAATAATATGTAGGCAATTCCCTAAGTCTATAATTTACCATTACATGGATGACATTTTCTATCTGATTCAAGCATAGATACTTTAAAAAGAATGTTTGAGAAAGTAAAGATAGTTTTGCCTAAATGGGGATTACAAATAACTCCTAAAAAGATTCAAAGAAGAGATTCTGTCAATTTCCTAGGTCGCAGAATAGGTTTACAGAAAGTTCAAACACAAAAGGCACAAATTAGGAGAGACCGGTTATAGACTCTAAATGGCTTTCATAGATTGTTAGGAGACATTTCCAGTCTACGACTGGCTGTTGGGATAACACCTGATCTAATAATTTATCTAAACAAAATCTTAGATGGTGATAAAGATTTAAATAGTCTCAGAGAATTAACAGCTAAGGAAGAAAAGAAACCGACAATGGTTGAGGAAAAATTATAAGAGGCAGATGTGGATAGGGTGAATCCAAATCTCAGTTGTGTTCTAGTCATATTGCCTTCCAGAATTTCCACTATGGGAATTTTATGCAGAGGGAAAATATTATTTTAGAATGTGTCATTTTACCACAAAAAAACAAGTAAAAAATAAAATTATTGTGAAAAAGGTCTCTAAATTAATTATAAAAAGTAAACTGAGACTTCTCAACTAGCAGGTATAGACCCAGCAGAAATTATAGTGCCTTTCATTACTGATGAAATAAAGAAGTTATGAAAAGACAATGAACCTTGACAAAGGGCTTATGCTAATTTATTGGGGAGAAATTAATAGAAATTATCCAAAAAGCAATAGACTTAACCTTATAAAGAGAACTTATTAGATTTTTCCTCAAATTGTACATGATGCTCCAATAACTGGAGCATTTTATAGTGATGATAATAAATCAGGGGAGGCAGGTTACAAATCAGACAAATTGAGTAAGGCAGAACAAAGACCTTATAGTTCTGCCCAGAAGGCAGAATTATATGCCAATCTTATGGTGCTAAGGGATTTTAAAGAACCTCTAAATATAGTTACAGTTGATTCACAATATGCAAAAAGAGTTATCTTGCATATTGAAATCACTAAATTTATACCAGATGATACAGAATTGACTTTATTGTTTATCCAGGTACAAGACCAAATAAGAAATAGGCTTTGTCCTATGTATATAACATACATTCAATCCAATATGGGTCTGCCAGGTTCTCTAGCACAAGGCAATACAGAAATTGATCAATTATTGATTGGAAGCATGTTTTAGGCCTCAGAATTACATAAAAAACATAACATCAATAGCAAAGGTTTAAAGAGTTTTCTATTACATGGCAACAAGCTAAGGAGATTATAAAGAGATGCCCTACTTGCTCTTTATATAACCAAACACCACTACCTGCAGGGACTAACCTGAAGGGTACTCAAAGGAATGAAATCTGGCATATGGATGTGTTCCACTTTTCAGAATTTAGAAAAATAAAATATGTACATCACACTTATTTCAGTGGGCAACTGCTTTAAGCTCAGAAAAAGCTGATTCAGTTATCACATTTATTAGAAGTTATGGCCATCATTGGTAAACCTGCACCAATAAAGACAGATAATGGTCCAGCTTATGTCTCTAAGAAAATGAAACAGTTTTTTGCTTTTTACAATATTAAGCATGTTACAGGTATATCACACAATCCTACAGGTCAAGCAGTTATAAAAAGATCAAATCAAACTATAAAGGACATGTTAAACAAATAGAAAGAGGTGAAAATGCCCCCTCAAAATAGATTACATAGTGCCTTATTAACCTTGAATTTTCTTAATGCTAATGAGAAAGGGACAACAGTAGTAGAAAGACATTGGACAATGAAAAAGTCTGCTAAACTAAATCTACTTTTATTTCAAGGCTGTGCTAACCTTGCAATGGAAGCCAGGAGATGTACTACATTGAGGAAGGGGTTTTGCTCTTGTTTCCCCGGGAGAGGAAAAATTGTGGATACCATCAAAATTAATAAAGGTTTGGTTTAAAAAAGAGAAACCTCTTGAAAAGGAGAAATGACAGCTCATCCACAATGATAATCATACAGGTGGTAAGAAAAACATGTAGGATGGGGGCGGGGTTCTGTTCTTTCCAGGAAAAAAACTTATCTTTGAAAAATTAAAGGGACCCTGAATGTTTAAATACTGACAGATTGAAAATTACTACCCAGTACAGATCAGCAAGAAAATCAAGTAGGTTCCATATATAACAATGTTTATATATAGACATGTGTGTATTTATATTCATAAATATATAGAGCTGGTTTTGGAGTTGCACTCTGGATCAGTCCCTCTCTAATTCCAAGCCTGTTGTTAAGGAAAAAAAAACAGATGGTTGGGGGACAATTTTGTATTCTGTCAATTACATTAAATAAATGCTCATTGGCCAGTAGTCAGACAGGAAGTAGAGGCAGGGAAATGAATACAGGAGTATTCTGGGAAGAAGGAAACTCCCTCCCCAATCCTGCCCAGAGGACCAAAGAAGCAGGATGTGATCTACCCCACTGAAAAAGGTACCAAGCCATGTGGCTAACATAGATCAGAATAATGGGTTAATATAAGTGGTAAGAGCTAATAAGAAGCCTGAGCTAATGGGCCAATCATTTTATAAGTTATGGAGACCACTGTGATTTTTTGGGGGGCTAAATGGCTGCGGGAACTGAACAGGAGAGAAACCCCAACAAGCCAGCCCTCATGTTACAGAATGGCGCCCACATGGATAACTGCATCCACAGAAAGCCTGAGAAAGCTTGAGAAAGAATAGAGTAAAGCATGTTTTCTTGGTATCAGCAATTTCTCTGGTCTGCTCTGCTTGCTAGAGGCAAGCAAGTGCTCTCATCTAAGACAGGCTTTCTGACTCAGCTTTATCTGTAAAACCCTGCACCTTTTTTTAAGAGGTGCTGCCATGAATACTTTTCAGTTTTCAGCCATAGCAGGAAAACAGCTGTGCCATTTTAAAATGCTGGCTTTCTGGGCCATCCTGTCAGGGCAAACTCTGACTTTTTCTAGTAGGTGGTCTGACTATGGATCATTTGAGTATGGTTTGTGAGCGCACTGTTGCAGCTTGCTTGCTGGCAGGGACCTTAAAATGCTGTAGCATTGTGGCAATAAACGTGGCTACAGCCAGTACCTCCACCAAGAGGCTAGAATCGCAGAAAGCTAAGGAATGGACTGGATCCAGTTATCAAAGCCATGGCTTTAATCCTACCCACATTTCTTGGTAAATTAAAGACTTATGTGGTCAGAAAAAGAGAGAGCGATACAATAAAGAGAGATTCAAAGATGAAAACTCTCTAAAGGATTTACTGTGTGTTAAATATATATACAGGCTTGAAAATAAAGGTCAAAGTCCTTAAAATAAAAATGAAAGAGGGTATCTGGGTGTAATGGTACACACATTTAATCCCAACACTTGGGAGACAGAGGTAGACTGACCTTTGTGACTTCATGGCTTTAATCCTACCCACATTTCTTGGTAAATTAAAGACTTATGTGGTCAGAAAAAAGAGAGAGCGAGACAATAAAGAGAGATTCAAAGATGAAAACTCTCTAAAGGATTTACTGTGTGTTAAATATATATACAGGCTTGAAAATAAAGGTCAAAGTCCTTAAAATAAAAATGAAAGAGGGTATCTGGGTGTAATGGTACACACATTTAATCCCAGCACTGGGGAGGCAGAGACCAGCAGATCTCTGTGAGTTCAAGGATAGCCTGGTTTAGAGGGAGTTCTATGACAAAGATACACAGAGAACCTGTCTCAAAAAGCCAAAAGTGAAAAGTAGAAATAAAAGAGAGGATAAAATAAAGTTGCATAAAGATGGAAAACACACAGAGAATTTGGATACTGTATGTTACTATGCTCTCTTTGAATTGTTTGAATGCTGAGGAAGGAGCAACAGCTGCTAAAAAATATTTGCTTATAAATGCTGCTGAATTAATCCAAGATAGGTATTTTGAAAATTCCTTGACTTCAAAATTTAAGTCAAAATGTATGTTACTTTGGAGAAGAGATTTTGCCTCTGTTTCCACAGGAAATGAGAGGCTGTGGATTCATTTTGAGCTTAGAAAAATCAGGTTTGATCAAGCAAGACCACCTGAGAAATCTCCGGTAGGAACAGGTGACCTGGATGTCTGAGTTCTAAATCCAGAATGAATTCAAGATGCTACCTGAGATAATCAAGCCTCACAGGATACTCCAGTCAGGACTTGATCATAATTCCAATTTTTTTTTAGGTCCCCATAAGATTATCAGCACCCCCAAACAGCAGGAAGTAGCCTGGAATACTAAGCCCACATTCCCAACAAATGGACTATGGATATTTACTTTAAAAAAAAAAGAAGGGGGAAAATTCTGTATTCTGCCAATTACGTTTCTAAATAAATGCTTATTGCCAGTAGTCAGACAGGAAGTAGAGGCAGGGAAATGAGAACAGGAGTATTCTGAGAAGAAGGAAGCTCTTCTATGAGTTCTGCCCAAACCACCGAAGAAGCAGGATGTGACCTGCCTCACTCTAAAAGGTACCAAGCCATGTGGCTAACATAGAATAATGGGTTAATATAACTGATTAGAGCTAATAAAAGCCTGAACTAATGGGCCAATCAGTTTATAAGTTATGGAGATCTCTGTGTGATTTTCTTTGGTGCTAAACAGCTGTGGGAACTGGGCACGACAGAAACCCCAAAGCAGGCCCACATGCTACATTCAGAGTTTCTGTCTCATGTCAGGAGCCATGATATGGGACAACAGAAAAAAGGAATTTATAAAACATTTTTACTTTCTTCATATCTATCATACCTTTCATTGAATATATATGCCCTATATGTCTATATAATTAATGTTTAAGTTTTCCACAATGAACAATAAATTTTTCTGCAGTAATCTTTGAAGTTTCCAGGAAGAAGATGGGACCCCAGAACAACAGCTCCACCTGGTTGATATGACATCATGACACTGATACCGCTATTACAAGACCTGTTTTGGATACCAGCTACACAAGACAATTTCCACTTGGTTAGCTAAAATGGTGCACATCTTTTACAACATTACAAAATTAGGAACAAGACAAGGTTGTCCACTCTCTCCACATCTATTCAACATAGAACTCGAAGTTCTAGCTAGAGCAATAAGACAACAAAAGGAGATCAAAGGGATACAAATTTAAAAAAATGAAATCAAACCTTTGTTATTTGCAGATGATATGATAATGTACATAAGCAACCCCAAAAATTCGATGAAGGAACTCCTACAGCTGATAATGTTTCAGTGATGTGTCAGTATACAAGATCAACTCAAATTGGTAGCCCGCCTATATAAAAATGACAAAAGTGCTGAGAAAGAAATCAGAGAAATGTCACCATTTAAAATAGCCACAAATAACATAAAATATCTTGGGGTGACACTAACCAAAGATGTGAAAAACCTGTATGATAAGAACTTTAAGTCTTTGAAGAAACAAATTGCGGAAGATATCAGAAGATAGAAAGATCTCCAATGCTCTTGGTTAGGTAGAATCAATATAATAAAAGTGGTAATCCTATCAAAAGCAATCTACAGATTCAATTAAATACCTTTTCAAAATCTCAGTACAATTATTCACAGACCTTAAAAGAACAAAACTCAACTTCATGAGTAAAACAAAAGACTCAGAATAGCCAAAACAATCCTCTACAATAAATGAACTCCTGGAGGTATCACCATCCCTGACATCAAACTCTATTAGAGAACTACAGTAATGAACACAGATTTGTATTGGCATAAAAACAGACAGGAGGACCAATAGAATAAAATTGAAGCCACAGATATTGATCCACACACTATGAACACCTGGTTTCTGAAAAAGAAGTTCAAATTATACAATGTAATAAAGAAAGCATCCTCAACAAATGCTGGTGCTGGAATAACTGGATTTCAACATGTAGAAGAAATTTAAAAGATCCATATCTATCCCCATGCATAAAACTTAAGTCAAAATAGATCAAAGACCTCAACATAAATTCAGCCACACTGAACCTAACTGAAGAGAAAATGGCATGTGGCCTTGAATGCATGGGTACAGGAGACCACTTTCTAAATAAATATAACACCAGTAGCATAGACACCGAGAGCAAAAATTAATAAAAGGGACCTCTGAAAATTGAAAAGTTTCTGTAAGTCAAAGGACACAGTCACTAAGAAAATAGCAGCCTACTCAATATGAAAATATCTTCACTAGCCCCACATCTCAGAGGATTGATTTCCAAAAGATATGAAGAACTCAAGAAACTAGACATCAAATAACCAAATAATCCTATTAAAAATGTGGTACAGATCTAAACAGAGAATTCTCAAAAGAAGAATTGCAAATGGCCAAAAGAGACTTAAGGAAATGTTCAGCATCCTTAGTCATGAGTGAAATGCAAATCAAAACAACTCTGAGATACCATCATACACCAGTCAGAATGGCTAAGATCAAAAAAACCAATTATAGCCTATGCTGGAGAGGATACAGAAAGGGGAAGACTCCTCCATTGGTGGTGGGAGTACAAACTTTTACAGTCACTTTGGAAATCAGTATGGTGGTTTCTCAGAAAATTAGGAATCAATATACCTCAGGACCTAGCAATACCACAAGGACATTTGCTCAACTGTGTTCATAGCAGCATTATGCATAATAGCCAGAACCTAGAAACAATCTAGATGCTCCTTACTGAATAATGGATAAAGAAAATGTGGTACATTTACACAGTGGGACAAAACAATGATATCTTAAAATTTCCATGCAAATGGATGGAACTAGAAAAAAACATCCTGAGTGTGGTAACTCAGACCCAGATAGACAAATCTGGTATGAAATCACTCATAAGTGGATATTAGATGAAAAGCAAAAGATAAGTAGCCATGTTCCATGAGAAGCTAGGTAACAAGGAAAACACTAATAAAGACATACATGGAATCTCCCCAGGATGCGAAATTAGACAAGACCTCCTGAGAAAATTAGGAGGGGGGAGAAGGGAGGTAGAAGGGTTAAAGGGGAGGAGGAGGAGAACATGAGGGAATGGGATGCTCAAAAGGGGGGAGAACAGTGAGGGAGAGAAAGAAAAAAGTTATCTTGATTGAGGGAGCCATTAAAGGGCTATCGGGAAACAGCACTAGGGAAAATCCCAGGAATCCTTAAGGATGACTCCAGCTAAGTAACAGGGGAGAGGACACCTAATTGGCCTCCCCCTGTAATCAGACTGATGACTACCTTAATAGTCATCATAGAACCTTCAACAAGAAACTGATGGAAGCAGATACAGAAATCTACAGGGATCACTGGACCAAGCTACCTAGAGAGAGGAGTAATAATATGAGCAAAGGGGTCAAGACCATAATGGTGATACCATGAGAAGCAACTGACCCATGAGAGCTCACTGACTCTGGACTTATAGTGGGCAAATTTGCATAGGACAAAATTAAACCCACTGAATGTGGGGGATGGATGTGAGACTTGAACAGTCTATGGAGCCACTGGCAGTAGGACCCAGATTTATCCTAGTGCTTGAACAGGTATCTAGGAGTACATTCATTCTGGAGGGATATCTTGCTCAGCCTAGATATAAATGGGAGGTCCTCGGTCTTGCCTTGAAGTAAAGTGTCAGATTTTGTTGACTCCCCATGGGAAGCCTTACCATTTCTGAGGAGTGGATGAGGAGGTGGGCTGGGAGGAAGATGGAGGAAGTGAGAGGAGGGGACAGAGTGGGAACATGGATAGCTATGTATAATGAGAAAATATTGTACTAAAAACATTCTTTAAAAAAGGAAAAGAAGCAAATCTAAACTTTCTTGAACTGTTGCTGAACTGAGCTCTGCAGCAAAGTTATACTACTAGATGATCCCAGATTTGCATATATGACTAAGTGTCTAATGCTTAATAAAGGGTATATGGGAGCACTATGTACACCCCGGAAGACACGTATGTTCAAAGTAGATATTGAGAGCACCAACAGGGAAGGACATTTGCTCACAACATACCTCTTTTTTCCAATCTGACATTTCTTCAGTATTTCTCAGGGTCTGGGAAGGAGGAGAGTATTAATCACACATTTAGACAACAGAGCCTGCATCTGCTATGTGAACTCCATGGTAAACACCAGAATCCTTTCAGGCTCACAGCTGACACATACATCACCAAAGGCATACTTTTCTGTTAAGATATCAGTGATGTACCTGTAATCAATGCAGGGCAACAGCATCTGTGGAACCTGGTATACAAGAAGAGAAAGGCCCAGAACAATCCACAGGCAGATTATATATGTATACTTACACTGATCTCATGTGCCTATCATTTCAAGGAAAGAATATTTGGATTTGTGTGTCTAGCCATGTAATTTCTTAGTACTGAACATTTCAGAGACTCATGGCTGCCCCCAATGAGACTTCAACCCTCCTGTCTTAACTTTTTCTCCCTGTCACTTCCCTGTTCTTTCCAATGAACTTAGATATTTGGCCAGAGAACCTGGTACCCAGTGAACATTCAGCACAAAGTGATTGAGTAGATGGTGCCTTGAGTTCCTCTCTGTCTGTCTGTCCCACTTGCCCTGAAAAGTAAATGGAAGGCTGCATTAAGAGTCAGGCCACTCAGGTCAGCTCTGGGTCCACCATTGTGTACCGTAGTGTGACTGTGGCCATCAACCTAAAGGCTCATTTCCTGAGAGGAAGCAAGTGATGCACTAATTCTCTAGAAGAATGCTGGTAATGTGGTAGGATTGTACCTTCATGCATGTTCACACACCACTTTCACCAGGATACCTGGACCTGATATCCTCATGCCAATATAGCAGTCATGGGGAAATTAATCACAACTCTATTCTTTCTAGTTTCCATTTTGACTAGTAATATGTCATTAGAACAGAAAAATATTTAAAAAAAAACTCTTTAAGCCCGACCTTCAGCAGCAGCCTGGAGACAGAGCACAGACATTCCTCATCCCCCTATACTTCCTAGTCTTCCTGCAGGGGATATTATCCCCAGCTACTGCCTCTTTCTTCCTACCCCACTAGGCTTGCATCCAGAAATCCCCTACCTTCTGCCTCTGCTTTTTGGGCCCATAACATCCCCCAACTCAGCCTGTTTGGACACTTGGACAGAATCGTGAGTGCAACTGGTTAAGCGGGAGTCCCTTTGGTTCTATAGCCTGCCTGCAGCAAGCAAGGTAGGCCTTTTGTTTGTGAGCTCCCTGGCCAGCAAGGAGACCTGATCCTATAAAAGAAGATCCATGGGGGAGCATTCAGAGGAAGAGATGGGCAGGCAGCAATGCAAGGATTCCTCCAACAATCTGAAAAACAACATGAAATCACCAGAACCCAGCAAACTTACAACAGGAGGACTTGAACACCTTAATCAAGAAGAAGTAGAAAAAATTGACTTTATAAAAGTAATAGAGGCCCTTAAACAGGAGGTGAAAAACTCCCTTAAAGAAATGGATGAGAAGAATAACAAAAAGTATGAAGAATTGAGTAAATCAGTAAATGATATCCTAGGAAACCAAGAAAAAAATCACACAGATAATGGAAACAGTTCAAGACATGAAAACTGAATAGGGTGCAAGGAAGAAAACACAAACCGAGGGAAAGCTGGATATGGAAAATCTAGGTAAATGAATAGAGACTACAGAATCAAGCATAACCAACAGAATACAAGAGATAGAAGACAGAATCTCAGATTCTGAAGATACCATAGAGAAAATAAACACACTGGTCAAAGAAAACAGCAAAACCAAAAAATTCTCATCACAAAACATTCAGGAAATCTGGGACACAATAAAAAGACCAAACCTAAGAATAATAGGGGTAGAAGAAGGAGAAGTACAGCTCAACAGCCCAGAAAATATATTTAATAAAATTATAGGAGAAAACTTTCCCAACCTAAAGAAAGATATTCTTATGAAGGTTCAAGAAGCATACAGAACACGGAATAAACTGGATCAAAAAGAAACATCCACTCGCCATATAATAATCAAAGCACAAAACATACAGAATAAAGAAAGAATATTAAGAGCTACAAAGGAAAAGGGACAAGTAAATTATAAAGGTAAACCTATTAGACTTACACCGGACTTCTCTATGGAAACCATGAAAGCCAGAACGTCCTGGATAGATGTACTGCAGAAACTAAGAGATCATGGATGCAAGACCAGACTACTATACCCAGCCATGCTTTCATTCACTATAAATGGATAAAACAAAAATTTCCAGGATAAAATAAATTTAAACAATACATAGCCACAAATCCAGCCTGACAGAAAGTAATAGAAGGAAAATCACAAAACAAGGAGTCCAACAATGCCCACAGTAACTTCGACATCTAGAGACCCTTCACCAGCACAACTCAAAGAAGGGAAACACACAAACTCTACTACTAGAAAAGTGTCCAGAGTGGGGCTGGAGAGATGGCTCAGCGGTTAAGAGCATGGCCTGCTCTTGCAAAGGTCCTGAGTTCAATTCCCAGCAACCACATGGTGGCTCACAACCATCTGTAATGAGGTCTGGTGCCCTCTTCTGGCCTTCAGGCATACACGCAGAAAGAATATTGTATACATAATAAATAAATACGTTTTTTAAACAAAAGTGTCCAGAGTGAACAACCACTGGTCATTAATATCACTAATATAAATGGATGCAACTCCCCTATAAGAAGGCTAAGAGGTTGGATATGAAAACAGGATCGAACATTCTGCTCTTTACAAGAAGCACACCTCAACCACAAAGACAGACATCTACTCAGAGTAAAGGGCTGAAAAAATGTTTATTAAGCACATGGACCTAAGAAAAAAGCAGATGTGGCCATACTAATTTCTAACAAAGTTGACTTCAAACTAAAATCAATCAGAAGAGATGGAGGGGGTCATTTTATACTCATAACAGGAACAATTCACCAGGATGAAGTCTCAATCCTGAATATCTATGCCCCTAATATAAAAACACCTGCTTATGTAAAAGAAACATTACTAGAACTCAAGGCGTCATAAAACCACATACAGTAATAGTAGGAGACTTCAACACTCCTCTCTCACCAAGGGACAGGTTAATCAGACAGAAACCTATAAGAGAATTAATGGAGGTAATGAAGCAAATAGACTTAACAGACATCTATAGAACATTCCACCCAAATAGGAAAGAATATACTTTCTTCTCTACAGCTTATGGAACCTTCTTGAAAATTGACCACATACACAGTAACAAAGCAAACTTCCACAGTTACAAAAAAATATTGGTAACCACCTGTGTCTTATTGGATCACCATGGATAAAAGTTAGAATTTAACAACAATGCTATTCCCAGAAAACCTACAAACTTATGGAAACTGAACAGTCAACTACTGAACCACACCTGGATCAAGAAAGAAATAAAGAAAGAAATTAAAGTCTTCCCTGAATTCAATGAAAATAAAGACACAACATACTCAAACCTATGGGACACTATGAAAGCAGTGCTAAGAAAAAAGTTCATAGCACTAAGTGCCCACTTAAATAAAATGGAGAAAGCACACATTGAAGACTTAGCAGCCCACCTGAAAGCTCTAGAAAAAAAAGAAGCAGACTCACCTAGGAGGAGTAGAAGACTGGAATTAATCAAACTGAGGGCTGAAATCAACAAAATAGAAACACAGAAAACAATCCAAAGAATCAATGAAACAAAAATCTGGTTCTTTGTTGCGGGAGCTCCTTCCGCTCCTTTAGCCAAAGCCACTGAGATATCAGCCCATTGGGGTATGGTCTCTCTCCCTTTAAAATAAAGCGGGCACTTCCCTCTCCTCTCTCTCCTGCTTCCTGCTCTGCTTCTGGCAACTAGACTCCCTTCCTGATTGCATAGAGGGCTGTTGTCTGGGACAGTGATCTGTAAGTTTTTTCCCCTTTAAATAAATAACCATTCTATTAATCATAATTCCAAACTGGTGTGGGATTGTTTGTGAGTTATGCCTTTATCTGGCACCCTAACATTTGGTTTTAGGACACCTCCTTCCGCCGCTTGGCTGCCTGCCACCAGTTCGGCTTGGCACAAGGCCTGCCTCTCTCAGCTGCGACCTGTGCCTTGTGTGCAGAGCCAGCAGTTCAATATAAATTATTACACAGTGGCTTTTCTTGCTGTGAAAGATTCTAAATGCATTTGTAAGCCCCCCTCAAACCTAAGACATTTTCTAAAACCTTACAATCACTCTATCTTGGAAAAGAGACAGTTGCACACACACACACACACACACACACACACACACACATACTGGACTGCTTAATCTCCTGTGTCCTTGTAAATAACCACATGCTGGACTGCTAATCCCCCTGTGTCCTCAAAAATAATCTTCAAAGAGCTGATCTTGGCACCAGGAGAACCATCTTGGGGTGAGTGAGTTTCTGAACCACGGCTGTATCCTGGGACAAGGAACTACATCATGCAGGGCCTATACTCCTGAATACTGCCTCTCTTTTGCTACCTCACCCAGCGTGCATCCAGAACCCTCCCCACTTCTCCCTCCCTGACATCTTTGAGCAAATAACATCACTCAGCTCAGCATGTCTGGGAGCTGGGATCGAATCCGGAGGGCAGCCGGGCGGACAGGAATTCCTTTGTTTCAATAGACTGCCTGCAGCAAGCAGGGTAGTCACTTTGTTTACAAGCTACCCAACCAGCAAGGAGAGCTGATCTAGGCACCAGGAGAACCATCACTGGGGCACCTAGAGAGCCATCACGGGAGAGTGCCATCACTGGGAAGGTACATCAGTGGGCAAGGAGACCTGATCCTGTAAAAGAAGATCCTTAGGGGAGCATTCGGAGGAAGAGATGGGCAGGTGCCACTGCAAGAACTCACCCAAAAATCTGAGAAACAACAGGAAACCACCAGTACCCAGTGACCCCACAACAGGAGGACATGAACACCTTAATCAAGAAGTAGAAAAATGGACTTTATGAAAGTGATTGACGTCCTTAAACAGCATGTAAAAAATGCCCTTATAGAAATGGAAGAGAAGTATAACAGAAAGTTTAAAGAATTGAATAAATCAGTGAATGATACCCTAGGAAATCAAGGAAAAACAACCAAACAGATAATGGAAACAGTTCAAAACTTGAAAACTGAACTGGAGACAAGGAAGAAAACACAAACAGATGGCCAGATGGACATAGAAAATCTAGGTAAACAAATAGAAACTACAGAAACAAGTATAACAAACAGAATACAAGAGATTGAAGAATCTCAGATGCTGAAGATACCATAGAAAAAATAAACGCATTGATCAAAGAAAACAGCAAATCCAACACACACTCATCACAAAACATTCAGGAAATCTGGGACACAATAAAAAGACCAAACCTAAGAATATAGGAGTAGAAGAAGGAGAAGAAGTGAAGCTCAACGGTCCCGAAAATATATTTAATAAAATTATAGAAGAAAACTTTCCTAACCTAAAGAAAGATATACCTATGAAGATTTAAGAAGCATACAGAACACCAAATAGGTTGGATTAAAAAAAATCCCCTCGCCATATAATAATCAAAACACAAAGCATACAGAATAAAGAAAGAATATTAAGAGCTGAAAGGAAAAAGGTCAAGTTACTTAAAAAGGTAAACCTATCAGACTTACACCTGACTTCTCTATGGAAACTATGAAAGCCAGAAGGTCCTGGATAGAGGTACTGCAGAAGCTAAGAGACCATGGATGCAAGCATAGACTACAATACCCAGCCAAGCTTTCGTTCACTATAAATGGAGAAAACAGTGTGGTATTGGCCTAAAGACAGAGAAGTCGACCAATGGAATCATAATAGACCCGGATTTTAACCCACAAACCTATGAACACCTCAATTTTGATAAAGGAGCTAAAAGCATACAATGGAAGAAAGAAAGCATCTTCAACAAATGGTGCTGGCACAACTGGATGTCAACCTGTAGAAGAATGAAAGTAGACCCATATCTATCACCATGCACAAAACTCAAGTCAAAATGGATCAAAGACCTCAATATCAATTTGAACACACTGAACCTGATAGAAGAGAAAATGGGAAGTACCCTACAACAGTTGGGCACAGGAGATCGCTTCCTATGGATAAACCCAGCAGCACAGACATTAAGGGAAACATTGAATAAATGGGATCTCCTGAAACTGAGAAGCTTCTGTAAAGCAAAGGACACTGTCACTAAGACAGAAAGGCAACCTACTGACTGGGTGAAGATCTTCACCAACCCTGCAACAGACAAAGGTCTGATCTCCAAAATATATAAAGAACTCAAGAAACTAGACTTTAAAATGCTAAATAACCCAAGTAAAAAATGGGGCACTGAACTGAACAGAGAATTCTCAACAGAAGAATTGCAAATGGCCAAAAGACACTTACGGTCATGCTCAACCTCCTTAGCGATCAGGGAAATACAAATCAAAACAACTTTGAGATACCATCTTACGCCTGTCAGAATGGCTAAAATCAAAAACACCAATGATAGCCTTTGCTGGAGAGGTTGTGGAGGAAGGGGTACCCTCATCCATTGCAGGTGGGAATGCAAACTTGTATAACCACTTTGGAAATCAGTGTGGCGGTTTCTCAGGAAATTCGGGATCAACCTATCCCTGGACCCAGCATTACCACTCTTGGGAATATCTATCATATGACAAAAGCATTTGTTCAACTATATTCATAGCAGCATTATTTGCTATAGCCAGAACCTGGAAACAACCTAGATGTCCTTCAGTAGAAGAATGGATGAAGAAAGTGTGGAATATATACATATTAGAGTACTCCTCAGTGGTAAAAAACAATGACTTCTCAATTTTGCATGCAAATGGTTGGAAATAGAAAACACTATCCTGAGTGAAGTATCCCAGACACAAAAAGAGGAACATGGGATGTAGTCACTCATAATTGGTTTCTAGTCACAAATAATGGTCATTGAGTCTATAATTTGTGATCCTAAAGAAGCTAAATAAGAAGGTGAACCCAAAGAAAAACATATAGTTATTATCCTGGTTATGGGAAGTAGAAAAGATTGCCGGGCAAAATATTGGGAACTTGGGGGTGGGTTGGGATGGGGGTAAGGGGAGATGGGGAGAGAAAAGTAAGAAGAGGAGAATGGGGGGAACTTGGGGAAACGGGATGACTGGGAGAAAGGAAAGTTGGATAGAGGAGCAGGGAATCACATAACTTAATTAAGGGAGTCATCTTAGGGTTGGCAAGAGACTTCAACCTAGAGGAGCTCCCAGGTGCCCAAGGTGATGTCCCCAGTTAGCTCCTTGGGCAGCTGAGGATAGGAAACCTGAAATGACCCTATTCTATAGCCATACTGATGAATATCTTGCATATCACCATAGAACCTTCATCTGGAGATGGATGGAGATAGAGACAGAGACCCACACTGGAGCATGGGACTGAGCTCCCAAGGTCCCAATGGGGAGCAGAAGGAGGGAGAACATGAGTAAGGAAGTCGGGACCACAAGGGGTGCACCTACCCACTGAGACCTTGGGGCTGATCTAGTGGGAGCTCACCAAGGCCAGCTGAACTGTGACTGAAAAAGCATGGTATAAAACTGGACTATTTGAACATGGCAGACAATGAGGGCTGACGAGAAGCCAAAGACAATGGCAAGGGGTTTTGTTCCTTGTTGAATAGGAGCGGCAGGGCTGCGACCCCAGCACCCCGGCCACCCACATGGCTTGCTTTAACCGAAATAATTACATGGACACTGTATTCTTTTAAGCACTGCTTGGCCCATTTCTACCTCACCTCTTCTAGGCTAACTCTTGCACATGGACTAACTCATTTCTAATAGTGTGAGTAAGCAACCCAAGGTGCGCTTACCAGGAAGATTCTAGCCTACGTCCATCCTGGGTTGGAGTTTCATCGAGAGTGCCACAGAGAGCAGAGCTATCCCGTCTGCCCGCTAGGCAGGAGCACGGCGTCTCTCTCTGAGGCGTCTGGCACTGAGTGGAGCTGCATGTTTTCTGACCTCACTTCCTCTTCCTGCCAGCATACTATTCTGTTTACTCCACCCACCTATATTCTAACCAATCAGGACCAAGCAGTTTATTTATTACTTAGCCAATGAAATCAACAGATTGATATATGACACTCCCACATCACTTCCCCTTTTTTGTTTAAACAAAAAGGAAAGGCTTAAACAGTTATCAAGTAAAAATTACAATAATCTTTATCATAACTAAGGAAAAGTATAACTATAACTAACTATTCTTAACTCCATCAAAGACTCCAGAAAGATACAATATTACCTAAGCCATCAAGAAAAAAGCAACTTTCAAACTCTAGACATGACAGAGACATCTCGCTGCCTGGACAGTCACCCAAAGTTCCTCTGTACCATTGGGGCATCCATCTTCGGCCTACAGGCCTATAGTTTCCAGCAGACATTTCCACGAAGCAGGAAATTTAAAGGGCAGTCACTATCTGCTTGTCCTGAAGAATGTCTTGCAGACTCTTTCATGAATCAGGAACCCCGAAAGATCATCTCACCTTTAGGCAAGTTCAGTAGTCCTCTCTCTGCGGGTTCTCTGTGTCCAGTTCATGCAATAGTCCAGGCAAGAGCAGTTTCTTCCCCAAATGGCTATCAAACTCCATAAAGATCCTCTTCGATGCCCATCTTCCTCTTGAGGTAGATTGGTGCTGCCAGGAGCAGAGTGTCTCATTGTCATGAAAAGCCCTAAGTTATTAAAATATTTAAAATGCCATATTCTCTAGCCTTTGAAAGATATGAAGAATGCCTATCAGAAATATATCCGTGAACATCTAGAAAATCTAACATGCCTACAAACTTGACTATTATAGATGATTATTAACAGCCTATATACATTAAATTTTTAAGTGAACTACACAATCACAATACCTTAATCAAGATCAGAAATACAGATACATATAACAAAATTGACCTTAAATCTCTATCAATAAAGCAACATCTATACTAATGCAAATTATTCATATCTATATCATATCCCCCTTTAAATGTAAAAGAACTGGTTTTGTCAGCAGGCACTCCTTTCTTTGGGGGCAGGGAAGACCGGACCAAGGACCTCTCCTCAATCACCTCTGGAAGTCTTGAACTCCTCTGTATCCGCAGCCTCGGCATCACATCCAGATTTTATTTTCTTTCTGTGAAAAAAAGCACAAACACATCCTCGACCCCAAATATATATACAGGTCGGGTTTTTTTCATAATGCATTGCAAGGGCTTTTTCACCTTGTCTTAGCAAAGGTCAGCTTGGTGTCATCAAGCCAGATCCGTTGGCATCAGGATCTGCTGGCAACTTTTATGAGTTGCTTTGAAGGAGCCTTGTTATGCTCCATAATTTTTATTATTATTAGCCATATATGCAGTTCCTCCATTGGAAGAGCCATTTGTAAAATTTAGCATAAAATCCTTTAAGGGATTTTTTGTTATAACATTAGCAATGTACAGGTGCATAAATTGTAGCAATGATCTGGGAAAAGACCATTGTTTTTGGCCTTTGAATTTAGCTAAGGCAAATGTCCAGGAATCAATCTTAAAATTATCAATGAATCTACTGTTTAGTATAAGAAACATTGATCATAGTCAATATTTTGTTAAACCATTTTCCAGATTCTATCCTGTCCTTTTATATCAGACAGGCTACTGGTTTAAATTAAGAGTTTAATATCTTAACTAGCAAAACTGAGAAGATTTAGCCATAAGCAGAATTTTTTATAAAACTGTTGTAGAATAAGTTTTACATTTAATATACACACTTGCCATAGCTGAATTATAATTAATATACTGTATTTGTTGATTATTGTATACTTTATCTGTTGATTTATACTTTACCTGCTTGAGTACCTGTTAGGCAGCTGTTTTAAGCTCTCTATTGGAAACTGTTTCTTGTAAGAATTTTACCAAGCAGCTCAAGGTCTCCCATAAGAATATTATTACTAGAGCTTTAACCATTGGACATCCAACCAAAAGTTTGTAAGCTATCCTCCTTTTTCTTTTTTAGTTTTTTTTTATTGGAAAAAAAGAAATTTCTGCCTCCTCCCCGCCTCCCATTTCCCTCCCCCTCCTCCCACTCCTCCCCCCTCCCCTTCCTCCCCCTCCATATCCAGACTGAAGAGCAGTCAGGGTTCCCTGCCCTGTGGAAAGTTCAAAGCCCTCCCCCCTCAATCCTGGTCTAGGAAGGTGAAGATCCAAACTGGCTAGGCTCCCACAAAGCCAAAACATGAAGTAGGATCAAAACCCGGTGCCATTGTCCTTGGCTTCTCAGCAGCCCTCATTGTCCGCCAAATTCAAGGAGTCCGGTTTTATCCCATGCTTTTTCATTCACAGTCCAGCTGGCCTTGGTGGGCTCCCAATGGATCAGCCCCACTGTCTCCGTGGGTGGGTGCACCCCTTGTGGTCCTGACTTTTTCCTCCTTCTGCTCCTCATTGGAACATTGGGAGCTCAGTCCGGTGCTCCAGTGTGGGTCTCTGTCTCTATCTCCATCCATCGTCAGATGAAGGTTCTTTATTTATCTCTAGAAACCAATTATGAGTGAGTACATCCCAGTTCCTTGGTCTGGTCTTCCCTGCCCCCAAGGAAAGGAGTGCCTGCTGACAAAACTAGCTACATCACTCTGCAGGGTGTCATCCTGCCTCCAGAGTCCAGGGAGACCCGGCTGACATAAGGGCCAGGATGTGCTTCATGTAGCTGAATCCAGCTCGCCTCATCACCCAGGTTCCCCCACCTGTCCTGGAGCACAAATGCTAAACTGCTTCTGCAGCTTGAACTCTGGTCTGCTTTGGAGCTGAGATGCAGACTAAACATCAGACTGCTTTAAACTTTGGGACACAGAACTCATTTTAATTAAAATATTAACCTCTCTTCACTTAAGAAGGGGGAAATTTGGGGGTTGCTTTCACTGTTGCTCAGAGACTGGAACTGGTGGTATTTGATAACAACAATGTATGTCATTGTACTCCTACTGAAATTGATCTAATGATATTTGTAACTGCTTATAGATGTTGGGAAAAGTTTGACACATGCTGTAAAGTGTTTGGGTTTAATGCATATGTTAAAAATTTTAGAATTTGATCCCTTTTACACTGCCCTAATTTTTGGCAGGCAGCACATGTAACTTTATGTGGAGTAGGCACTTAGGAAGGAGGACATACCATAGGCCAGACTAAAAGGTGAATACTGGGTTGGGAAAAAGCCCTTTCTTCTTGTTTGGAGATGGAGTTATTGGTGCCAAAATTATATCATTATATCTTTTGTTTGAGGAGCTCCTCACAGTCTTTTCATTAATGATAGACGCAGGGGCCCAATGACGGGAGTTAGTGTGGATCCTCACCTGAATAGCACACCATACAGAGGTTGTAGAAACTGGCTCACCATGGCATGGTACAGGTATGAAGGCGCTCTCCACATGGCCTAAGACAGGGTGCCCTGTGATCTGTTTACTTTAATCCTGCTAGATGCCTTATATTTGAGGAGCTCCAAGGACGGGCGACTTATGGCAGGATAATCCCCCTACCTAAGACAGGGTCCTGGGAACCCTAGGATGGGTAAGGGGGAAAGAAAAAAGGCCTGGTCCCCACTCTACCTAAGAATCATCAGGCACTCCTCTGTTCCCAGGAGAGGTAAATTACTTCACCACTCGAGAGGAGGGTCTCTCCTTATCTCAGTCCCTTCTGCTTTAGATCTTACACCATGGTTGACTCTGACTGGTGCTCTCCACGTAATAACTACCTGCCTTTATATAAAAGAAGGGGGGATCTTTTGGGAGCCGTTTCCCCCTAAAAATCATTACAGGAACCATCACCCTGGGGAGTCTGCAGGGAATCCCACACCCATAATTGTGCTAAGAAGTGTTCTATTGCTCCACACCCTAATTGGAAAGCTGTTAATGGAAAATAAAATAAAATAAAATAACTAAAAAAATGTAAAAGAACATTTATAAACAATTTTTTGGGAACATGGGCGCAATTTTTTTCTCTCTAAACTGCTTCCTGCTGAATGGGGGCATCGTTAATTAGGTCTTTTATGGTATAAACTGTGTGCTAGTTTCATCTCAGTTGGCAGTTGAGCGAAGCAATTTTCTAAAGATGTTTTACAGCAACTGTTCAGGAGGGCATGGTCCATCATACCATATTGGAGTAGAAGAAATCCACAGACTCTCACACTCTGTAAAAACAAAACTAGAAACTCCTTTCCAAAGTATCATGTCCTTAGATCCAAATTTCAAAGTAAAGGTGTTTCCAAAATATCTATTTTGGATTAGTTCATCAGCATTTATAAACAAATATCTTTTAGAATCTGTTGCTCCTCCCTCAGCATTCAAACAATTCAAAGAGAGCATAATAGCATACAGTATCAAGATTCTCTGTGTATTTTCCATCTTTGTGTGCTTTATTTTAACCTCTATTTCATTTATTTTTACTTTTATTTTTTATTCTCTGTATCTTTGTCTTGGAATAACTCTGTAGACCAGGCTGTCCTTGAACTGTCAGAGATCCGCCTGTCTCTGCCTCACAGGCATTGGGATTAAAGGTATCTGCTACTACGCCTTGAACTCCACAGAGATCTTTTTGTCTATGCCTTCTAAGCACTGGGATTAAAGGCGTGTGCTACCACACCTTGAAGTCACAGAGGTCAATCTCCCTCTGCTTCCCAAGTGTTGGGATTAAAGGTGTGTACTACCACACCCAACTACTCTCTTTCTTTCATTTTTTTACTTTTAAGAACTTTGATTTTTAGTTTGCATATATTTTTAACACACTTTAAACCATTTGAAAATTTTCTTTGTCTTTGAATCTCTCTTTACTGTATCTCTCTCTGTTTTTCTGACCACATGAGTCTTTAATTTACTGAGCAATCTCAGTAGGACTAAAGCCGTGGCTTTGCCAGCTAGATCCAGTCCATTCCTTAGCTTTCTGCCATTCCAACCTTGTGGCTGAGGTACCAGCCAGAGCCACCTTCAGTGCCACAACTCTACAGTGTTTCAAGGTCCTTGCCAGCAAGCGAGCTTCCGCAGCCTGTACTTGCAAACCGCACGACCCGCCCACGTAAAAGGGTCAGAGTTTGCCCTGGCAGGACAGCCCAGAAAGCCGGCATTTTTAAACAGCGCAGCTTTTTTCCTGCTACAGCTGAAAACCGAAAAGCATACATTCAGCTTTTTGTCAAAAACGTTTAAGTGTTTCGTGGCAGGACCTCTTAAAAGAGCTGCAAAGCTTTGCAGCTAAAGCTGAGTCAGGAAGCCTCTCTTAGATGAGAGTGCTTGCTTGCATCTAGCAAGCAGAGTAGAACCGAGAAACTGCTGCTACCAAGAAACCATGCACAAAGCTGTCATTTTGTTCTAGAATTACTTCCCAAGCTGTCTCAGGCTTTATGTGGACGCAGTTGTCCACGTGGGCACCAATTGTTGAAATAGGAGCAGTGGGGCTGTGTCCCCAGCACCCCGGCCACCCACATGGCTAGCTTTACCCGAAACAATTACACAGACACTGTATTCTTTTAAGCACTGCTTGGCCCATTTCTACCTAGCCTCTTCTAGGCTAACTCTTGCACATGGACTAACCCATTTCTAATAATGTGAGTAAGCACCCCAAGGTGCGCTTACCAGGAAGATTCTAGCCTACGTCCATCCTGGGTTGGAGTTTCATTGAGAGTGCCTCAGAGAGCAGAGCTATCCCGTCTGCCCGCTAGACAGGAGCATGGCATCTCTCTCTGAGGCGTCTGGCTCTGAGTGGAGCTGCATGTTTTCTGACCTCACTTTCTCTTCCTGCCAGCATACTATTCTGTTTACTCCACCCACCTATATTCTAACCAATCAGGACCAAGCAGTTTATTTATTGCTTAGCCAATGAAATCAACAGATTGATATATGACACTCCCACATCAGATCCTACTTCATGTTCTGGCTTTGTGGGAGCCTAGCCAGTTTGGATGTTCACCTTCCTAGACCTGGATGGAGGGGCAAGGACCTTGGACTTTCCACAGGGCAGGGAACCCTGACTGCTCTTCGGACTGGAGAGGGAGGGGGAGAGGAGTGGGGGGAGGAGGAGAAGAGTTGGAGGAGGGGGAGGGAAATGGGAGGCTGGGGGGAGGTGGGAATTTCTTTTATTTTCATTCAATAAAAAAAAGAATAATCTTCAAATGTAACTCCATTTTGGGAATTGAGGCAAATACAACCCACAGAATTTGACTCAGTTCCTGATGTATTAATTTAGTCACTGAACCAAAGGTAAGGATGGACCACAGATGCTCTCCCTTATCACCTGACCACGCAGCTATTCTCCTGCCCTGGAATAGACCAATCACTACTAGTAACCCTTTGAATAGGCCTGTCCAATAAGTTGGAAAACAACCTACACGTCCTCGCCTTGTGTCTGTGGCTTTTTGCTTTAAAAGATGGATTGTAACAGCTATCAGTGTCCTTCATATCCCGAACCTGAAGGACCCTGTCATGACAGAATAAAAATCCTCTTGCTTTTGCATCAATTTGTGGTTATGTGAATGGTGTCTGGAGCAACTCTTCCCTGATGTTTGGACATCTAGTCCAACATTTTGGTGCACTGGCCGGAAACTGAGTTGCTTCTGGACCCATTCCAGGCCCAGTTGGAGGTAAGATTGAGCGTTCTTATTGTCTTTGTCTGTCTGCTTTGTTTCTGGGATCATTGTAGTCTGTAGTGCTGTGCAGCGCAGCTTTTGCAATTGTGCCTACGTAAAGCCAGTATCTGTACTGGAGGATGCTCCAGTAATCTGTAAATCTGTAGGACCCTCCAGTATCCAAAGGGGCTAGGAGTGACCAGGTCACTCCTCTGGTTCCCAGGAGGCACGGCTTTTTGCCTCTCACCTCCTCTGAATCTGTAGTGCTGCGCAGCTTTTGATTTTGAGTTTGGTTTGGGCTTTTCATGTCTTTGGTTTTATGTCGTGTCTTTGTTTTTGTTTATATGTTTGTTCTTCAGTCTAAATCTGGTACCATGGGGCAGTAAGTAACCACCTCTCTGACTCTAACTCTAACTTTAGAGAAAAGCTGCAGACTGAGCTGTGGAAATCCGAAAGAAATGCTGGCAAGTGGTCTGTTTCCTGGAATGGCCCACTTTTAAAGTGGGCTGGCCACAGGGTGGGATGTTCAATCTAGATACTATTTTGCGGGTTAAAGAAAAAGTCTTCCAGCCTGACCCTTATGGGCACCCAGACAAGGTTCCCTATGTTGTCACCTGGGAGAGCTTGTCCAGAGAACCCCCCTACTCTGGGTCCAACCATTTTTTTACAGAGCACAGTGCAGGCACCAAGGCCAACTTCCCTCTGACTTTGATAACAGCAGTCTGCCCCTCCCTGTCTCTTTCCCTTGCCAGAGGCACACATGCCAGCGGGGTCCAAGATGGCGCTAATTCCTCCCCCACAGGACCCAGTAAGCCTGGGAACCAGCAGTAGGCTGTTTCTCTGGGGTTAGATACCCAATTAGAAAGCACAAGTTCCATAAAGAGCCTGGACTTCTTTATTTTGGTAGCCAGGACTGGGTATGACAGCAGACAGAGAGATTACAAGTAAGTTTCCCTCTGGCTTTTGGTAAAAGGCGAATGTGGATTCAGGAGCAACAGGTAGTAGGGCAAGCCAACATCAGAAGGGCGTCCCAGCCCTGATAACCTCTCTCTTCTAGGGATGCTCTGTTCCAGTCATCACGTGCTGTGTCCAGGGTAAAGCTTCTGGTTTAAAAATTGGGGAATGTTGATAGGTGAGGATTTAGCCCAATTCGTTATTTGGGTAGGATTCTTAAATGATACTCAAAAAACTAATGTTCAAAGTCGCTGTAAGTATAAATTGTCAAATAATATTTTTAATCTTGGTCATTTCTACAGGGATAAGATAAAATTTTAGAGTTGTTTGATTTGCATTTCCCTGATGATTAAGGATGTTATATTTAAGCAAATTTTAAATATCTTTTAGTTATTTTAAGTTCATTTGTTGAGAGTTTACAGTTTTGGTCTGTGACATAATTGTACTGGAATATTTGTTTTTATGAGGATTAAGCTTCTAAGTTCCTTATATGGTTTTAAAATAATTGATAAAGATACCTTTCCTATTCTACAGGCTGATATTATGTTCTGTTAATTATATCCTTTGTTATAAAAAAAAGCTTCTCAGTTCTGGAGATTTCATTTACTGATTGTTTCCTTTAATGTCTATGCTACTGAGGCTATGTTCAAAATTGTATTTATATTGTTGTGTTTATGTTAAGGTCTTTGATTCGTCTGAATTTCAGTTTTGTGCATAGAGGTAAATATGGATCTATTTTCATTCTCCTACACGATGATGTCTAATTCTTAAAGGGAGAAACTGACAGTTATAACAGCTGGGCTCATGGCAAATCTCAGGGAGGGCTGCAAGGCACCCCACTAATTTGGCCAAGGTAAGAGAGGTTCTCCAGGGGCCAGTTAGAATCCGTGTTCCTTAAATGATTAATGGAGGTTTACAGGAATTTTACCCAACCTCTGAAGGTCAACACGTAGTGGTAGCCATGGCCTTCATAGGACAGTTAATATCAGATATAGAAAAAAAGTTACAACAAATAGATAGGTTACAAGATTATACCTTGCAGAATTTGGGGAGACAGAGAAAATGTTAATCTAGAGACCGAGAAAATGAAGCAAAAGAAAAATAAAGGCAGGACTCAGATAGGGAGCCTGGCAACAGAAGATCAAGGACAAATGAAGATGGACAGAGGTACCCCTTGGACAAAGGCCAATGTGCTTATGACAAGAAAAAGGACATTAAATACCTCTATAGCTTTTCTAAGGGACACAAGAACTGAGTACTGTAAAAAAAAATGGTTAAAACAACCATTGAACAAACTGGACACTTTACGAAGTATAAATTTGGGAAAAGGACAAATAAATGACTCATTCCTCCCTGGTCACCCCTGAATGTATGATCAAAGCCTTTTGTTGACCAAACAAGGGACTTTTGCTTTCCCTGCTGTTCTCAGTTCTGCAGGAGACACAGGCTGCTTGTCTGCATCTACCTCTGCCATGCCCTCTTCACCGAGGATGACCACCTCCCCCTGCCATCACCACCTAAGAAATCCTCACCTCCTAGCAACTGCCTTGGTGCTGCACTTGCCCTAAAGCCGGCATGAGCCCTGGCTGCTCACCCTGCAGCCTCGCTCCCCTCACCCACATCAGACTGCACTAGAGCACTCACAATGCTACTACAGGTGCCCTCCTGGCACCGGGCTGCTGTTCCTGTGCCCTGCTCACGTCGATGAACTACAGATCCTACCAGCATCTACAGAAAGGACAGGCATCTGGCAGAATGGCAGACTGAGCTGTGCCAGGCAGAGCTGGAAATGATGGTGAAGCTTGCCTGGGGCACAGGGCTGGGGGTCCAAGCCGAGCAGGTATACAAGACTGAAGGTAAGCGGAAGGCAGGAGCAGCAATGGCTGACAGGAAGCAAATGATCTGGGCCAGTAGCCTCCCTGAAGGGATGTTGGCCGGCGACCAGAAAGCTGAACCTATGACTTTGACACAAGCTCTACAATGGCAGAGGAAGAAGATAGCCATCATACATTGACCAGGACTGAGACAGCAAAAAAGATCATAGAAATCTTCCCGAGGTTTGGGATGCCCCAGGTAATCATGTCTGATAATAGACCTGCCTTTGTTGCTCAAGGTAAGTCTAGGGTGTGGCCAACTGGGAAATTGTGCTTACCAACCCCAAAGCTCAGATCAGGTAGACAGAAAATTCAAAAAAAATTTTTACAAATTGACATAATTGGCCCTGGGAGACCAGCAAAAATGACTGGACAGACCTCCCTCCGTCTCCCCTCTGTCCTGTTTTGGGTTCAAAACACCCCTGGGCGATTTAAACTCACTACTTATGAGATCCTATGTGAGGTCTGCCACTGATCACCAAGGCAAATGAGGTATATAACATATAATCCTAATGTTGTTCTTCCTAGACTGTTATCTACCCACCTAAAGGCCCTCCAGATCTCCTAAGCCCAGGTGTGGAAGTCTCTGGCTGCTGCCTACCAGCCTGGACACCCAAAGATTTCACATACATTGGTGATTCCATATACGTCACTCCCAGAGCCTTAAACCCCCTGGAAGGGACCCTTCACCATGCTCCTTATGACAACCACTGCTCTCAAAGTAGACGACATTGCAACCTGGATCCATGCATCTCACATGAAGCTGGTACCTCCACAGGATGACTCAGGACCCTCCCGATAAAAGCTTCAACACACCCAAAGCTAAACAAAGGACTCTTAAAGAAATGCCAAATGAACAATCTGGGACTCTTATCCGGCATGCAGACATTATGACTGATATATTTGTCTGGGGGGATGTGTGTAAGCAAACTCGACAAGGTGGGGGGACTGAACTAGCCCCCTCCTGCAGGGGCCCTAAGCACCACACCAAGCCCTAAAGCCCCGCCATTTCCCAGCACCTTCTCTAAAAACCCCAGCTAGATTCTTCCCAGTTCCAGGACTGCAGAAAATACCAACTCCTGATGTTCATTAGGGTGCGTGGGGACTTGAAGTCAATCTGAGGTGTGTAAAGGGAAAATGTAAAGAACTGCAACTGTTGGACTAGATGTCCAAACATCAGGGAAGAGTTGCTCCAGACACCACTCACATAACCACAAGTTGATGCAAAAGCAAGAGGATTTTTATTCTGTCTTGACAGGGTCCTTCAGGTTCGGGATATAAAGGACATCGATGGCTGTTACAATCCATCTTTTAAAGCGAAAAGCCACAGACACAAGGGGGGGGGACGTGTGGGTTGTTTTCCAACTTGCTGGATTGGCTTATTCGAAGGGTTACTAGTAGTGATTGGTCTATTCTAGGGCAGGAGAATAGCTGCATGGTCATGTGATAAGGGAGAGCATCTGTGGTCCATCCTGACCTTTAGTTCAGTGACTAAATTAATACATCAGGAACTGAGTCAACATCTGTGGGTTGTATTTGCCTCAATTCCCAAAATAGAGTTATGTTTGAAGATTATTCTAGAGCACACAGGGGGAGGAGCAGTCCAGTATGTGTGTGTGTGGGGGGGTGACTGTCCCTTTTCCAAGATAGAGTGAGTGTAAGGTTTTGGAAAAGTGTCTTAGGGTTGAGGGGGCTTACAAATACATTTAGAGTCTTTCAATACAAGAAAAGTTTAAGGAGGACATGTTATCTTTGAAGAAAAAAATCAAAGCTTTGGAATCACAGGTGCTGAATGGGGACCAAAAAATTGATACCTTAGTGAAATCACTAGAAACATATACAGGTCAGGAGATTCAGGATTTAAGAGATAAAACGATAAAAAGATTTGAAAAGATTGAAGAAATTATTGGAGCTGGTGAACAGAGTAAGAAGGCACAAGGACAGGATACAATGCCAACACCAGCTATTAGAACTGGCTTACCCAGGGTTTTAGTGACATACCCTATACATAATTCTGACAAAGTGTCAACTTCTAAAGGCTCAAAGGGATTCAAAGAAGCTAGATGGATGCCAATAGCAATGAATGATCTGAAAGAAATTAAAGAAGCTATTGTTAATTTTGGCTTGCACTCTGCATATGTTAAGGAAATGATAAGAACTTGGGCTTCTAATGCTAGAGCTACCCCCCATGATTTCCATCAGTTAGTGTCTGCAGTTTTAGATGATGGACCTTCCTTGATGTTTGGAATCAAACATATGGAACAGCAAGGAAGAGCAAAAGGTATGGAGGTTACCAAATATCAAATTCTTGGTGCAGGAGAATATGCTGATCCACAGGTCCAAGCTCTTTATGACGATGAAGTACTGTGTCTATGTCACCAAGCAGCTTTAAATACTTGAAATAGGATACAAGATCCAGCAAAAATGTTTAATCATATACCAGGATTAGGCACGGACAGAGAGAACTCTTTATTGACTTTTTGCAAAGATTAATTAAGGTTCTGGACATAGGTGTAACAGAACCAGACGCTAGACGAATACTACTTGAATCTCTAGCTTTCGAAAATGCAAACAAAGATTGCAAAAAGCTAATGGGGCCTTTAAGGTCTAGATCAGCACCTATGGATGAATGGATTCAGCATACGATGAATGTTGAGACTTTTAGCTATAATGATGAATCTTGGGTAGGAGAAGCGATTTCCAAAGCAATGAGGAGACATCAAACTGCCAGGTATTTTAATTGTGGTGAATTATGACATTTGCAAAGGGATTGCAGGCAAAGAATTTTTGGGAATAATATCTCCTCTGGGAATGACAAAAATAGGAGACCTGAGCCTTCAGGTATATGTAGAAGATGTGGTAAAGGCCAGCATGGGTCCAACAAATGCAGGACAACAACAGACAGACAAGGCAAACCAGTATCTTTGGAAAACTCATTGAGGGGCCTCTCGCAGGCCCCCAAGCCAACAGTGGCCCAGTCATTCCCAGTCACAGTGGAGAACGTGCCTCACCAAGAAAATTAAAAGCTCCAATTTCTGCTGTAAAAAGTAATACTGGTCTAAATGATGAATTACGCGTGGAGGATGAGTCAAAAAACCCAGTAGGACAGAGTAAACATATATTTTGGCAGAATTCTATTAACGATTGAAGACCAAAGCTAAGAGTCTGTATAAATGGCACTTTTATTAAAGGCTTATTAGACACAGTAAGTATCATTACTCCAGAATCTTGGCATCCAAATTGGCCTCTTCAAGAGGTAGATGTTCAGTTTCTGGGAATTGGAGCCCTATCTCTTATAAAACAAAGCACAAGATGGGTTGAATGCATAGGGCCCGAAGGGCAAATAGGAAGACTAAGGCCATATATAGCCAATATTGCAATAAATTTATGGGGCCGTGACCTGCTACAGCAATGGAATACCCAGATTAACATTCCTGTAGTTCCAGGAACTCATAATTCTAGGAAAGATATGATGCGGTATTATGGAAAAAGGTCACCAGCCATTCAGGCTGTACAAGAATATACAGCAAATAGCAAATCTTTAGAGGTACCAACAGCCCTACCTTTAAAATGGCTAACTGAGAAGCCAACATGGATCAAACAGTGGCCTCTAGCTGAAGATAAATTGCAGGCATTGGAACAGCTGGTGCAAGAGCAACTAGACGCTCACCATATTGAAGAATCAACCAGCCCTTGGAATTCTCCTGTGTTTGTTGTAAAAAGGAAATCTGGTAAATGGAGAATGGTGACAGATCTAAGAGCTGTCAACAAGGTAATTCAACCTATGGGCCCACTACAATCTGGAATTCCTTTACCTTCTCTGTTACCAAAAGGATGGCCTCTTATAGTTATTGATTTGAAAGATTGTTTTTTCACTGTACAGTTATAAGAAAAGGATAGACAAAAATTTGCCTTCACATTGCTTACTTATAATAATTCTCAGCCTAATAGGAGATATCAATGGACTGTACTCCCACAGGTTATGCTCAATAGTCCTACATTGTGTCAAAATTTTGTAAGTAAGTCATTGGATATAATTCGTAAACAATTCTCCAAGTCCATAATTTATCATTACATGGATGATATCTTATTATCTGATTCAAATAAAGATACTTTAGAAATAATGTTTGAAGAAATAAAGAAAGTCTTGCCTAGGTGGGGATTACAAATTGCCCCTGAAAAGATTCAAAGAGGAAATTCTATTAATTACCTAGGTTACAGATACGGTTAGAGAAAATTAAAATGCAAAAAGCACAAATTAGGGAGAGACCGATTAAAGATTCTTAATGACTTCCAAAGATTGTTAGGAGACATTTCCATTCTATGACCACCTGTTGGGAAAACACCTGATCTAATAGTTCATTTAAACAAAACCTTAGATTGTAAGAAAAATTTGAATAGTCCCAGAAAAATGACAACTGAAGCAGAAAAGGAACTGACAATGATTGAGGAAAAATTACAGGAGGCACATGTGGATAGGGTGAACCCAAATCTTAGCAGCATCCGTGTCATATTGCCTTCCAGAATTTCTCCAACAGGGATTTTAATGCAGAGAGAAGATATTATTTTAGAGTGGACATTTATACCTAATAAACCAAGTAAAAAATTAAAAACTTATGTGGAAAAAGTCTCTGAATTAATTATAAAAGGTAAGCTGAGACTTCGTCAACTAGCAGGTATAGACCCAGCAGAAATTATAGTGCGTTTTACTACTGAGGAAATAAGAAAGTTATGGGAAGACAATGAACCATGGCAAAGAGCTTGTGCTAATGTTTTTGGGAGAAATTAATAGCAACTATTCCAAAATGATAGAATTAACTTCATAAAGAGAGCTTCTTGGATTCTTCCTAGAATTGTACGTGATGCTCCAATAACAGGAGCCTGTACGTTTTATACTGATGAAAATAAATCAGGCAAAGCAGGTTACAAGTCAGATGAATTGAGTAAGGGGGAACAAAGGCCTTATAATTCTGTCCAGAAGGCAGAATTATATGCTATTCTTATGGTGCTAAGGGATTTTTAAAGAACCTCTTAATATAGTTACAGATTCACAATATGCAGAAAGAGTTATCTTGCATATTGAAACCACTGAATTTATACCAGATGACACAGAGTTGACTTCATTGTTTATCCAGGTACACGACATAATCAGGAATAGGCTTTGTCCGATGTATGTAACACACATCCGGTCCCATACGGGTCTGCCTGGTCCTCTAGCACAAGTCAACGCTGAGATTGATGAATTAATTATTGATTGGAAGCATGTTGCAGGCCTCAGAATTTCATAAAAAGCATCATGTAAATAGTAAAGGCCTAAAGAAAGAATTTTTCATTACACGGCAACAAGCTAAGGACATTATAAAGAGATGTCCTACTTCTTCTTTCTATAATCAAACACCGTTGCCTGCAAGGAGTAACCCAAAGGGTACTAAGAAAAATGAAATCTGGCAGATGGATGTGTTCCACTTTATGGAGTTTGGTAAATTAAAATATGTACACCATACCATAGACACATATTCAGGTTTTCAATGGGCTACTGCCCTGAGCTCAGAAAAGGCTGATTCAGTACTCACACATTTATTGGAAGTTATGGCCATCATGGGTATACCTGCACAAATAAAGACAGACAATGGTCCAGCATATGTATATAAGAAAAGGAAATGCTTTTTTGATTATTATAATATAAAACACATTACAGGTATACCAAATAATCCTACAGGTCAGGCAGTTATAGAAAGTTCAAACTGTAATATAAATGATATGCTGAACAAACAGAAAGGGACCAAAAATACCCCCAGAAATAGAATACATAATGCTTTATTAACCTCGAATTTTCTTAATGCTAATGAGAAAGGAACGACAGCAGCAGAAAGACATTGGATAATGGAAAAGTCTGCTGAACTAAATCAACCGATTTATTTCAAAGATGTGTTGACCTCTCAATGGAAGCCAGGAGATGTGCTATGTTGGGGAAGCAGTTTTGCTCTTGTTTCCACAAGAGAAGAAATATTGTGGATACCATCAAAATTAATAAAGTTTTGGTTTGAAGAGGAGAAACCTCTTGGAAAGGAGAAATGACAGCTCATCCACAATGATGATATTCATACAGTTGGTAATAAAAACATATAGAATGGGGACAGGGTTCTCTTCTTATCTCTGCAGTAAAACACTCATCTTCAAAAAATTCAAGGGACCCTGGATGTTTGAATACTGACAGATGGAAACTATTTACAACCCAATAAGAATCAGCTAGAAAATCAAATAGGTCCCATAAGTAAAATTATTCTACTCTTATCTTTAAATATGTATTAATGTGCATTTATTTATTAATATATAGAGCTGGTTTTGAAGTTGGACTCTGGCTCAGTCTCTCTCCAATTCCAAGCCTGTTGGTAGGAGAAAAACCCAGGTTTCTGGAGTTTCTGTCTCATGTCAAGAGACCATGACATGGCACAGAAAGAAATATGAGTTTAGAAAACATCTTTGCTTTTCTTCATATCTATAATGCCTTTCATTGAATATATGTATGTCTATATATGTCTATATGATTAATGTTTAAGTTTTTCAAAATGAACAATGAGTTTTTCCTGCAGTGACATGTGAAGTTTCCAGGACGAAGATGGGGCCCCATAACAACAACTCCACCTGGGTGATACGACATCATGATACTGATAGCGCTACTACAAGACCTGTTTTGGGTACCAGCTGCACAAGACAGTTCCAACTTGGTTAGCTGAAATGGTGCACATCTTGTCCAACACTCTAGCCAGACCTCCACAAAATACTCAGAGACTATTTGCAATTTTAAAAGACATTGATCTTGAAATTTAACCATCATTTTACTTTCACAGGATCCCCCAGAAAGAACGTTGCCCCCATGACAGCTGGAAGTAATTCTAGAGGATGACATCCCCTCTCCCAGTAAAATTTGCCCTTGGGTTTAGGGACATGATTTAGGGGTTGATTATAATTAGTATATGGTTGAGGGTTAGGGGGTTGGGGGAGGAATTTTATAAGCTCAGGGATCATTTAAAATAAAGGAAAATTGGATGATGGGATAATAGATTGGTACTTATTGGTACTTGTGAGTTATTGTTTTGAGACAAATATATTGGTATTGATTATTATATATTGATACAAAGTTAAATTATATTGACTATTGTATGCATGCATGCTTCTACCTCTTTTTAAAACATTTTTATGTATTGACATATACATTGTATTGCTATTGTATATTTACCATATTGCAGTGTACATTTCTACCTCTGATTTTACCATATTGCAGTGTACATTTCTACCTCTGATTAAGTTACTTACATATTGTTTGTATATTGATATATATTTACCATATTGCAATGTATATTTGTACATTGTTTATATTTGGATGTCATTGTCCTCATTTGTTTCACAGTTGTTTATTGTCTTAATCTTTAAGTTAGATAGGTATTGAGAATTATATAGATCAATAGTATTCTAAGTTTCTCATTTATAATTGGACTAATCAGGTTCTTTAGATACATAGAGATTATACTCAGTATAGATAGATAATCTTCAACCTCTTCAAAGGGCTGAAGAAAATGGCCTTTAATCTAACTCAGTGGTTCATGGTAGTGAGACACAATTGCTCTGGCAACACTGATCTATTCCCGAGAGAATGTTGAGCACCAAAGACACTACACCTGGAACCTTTCTTCTTGGCTGAGCTGGCCTTTGGGCAAAGAAATGCCCATACCTCAACCACTGACAAAGATACATACAGAATATCCGTGAATGGAAAAAAAAACAGGACTGTCATATCCTGCCAAGACACGGTAAGATAGTTTTGACAACTTCCTTGCCTTTGAAAATGGTATGTCTGTTATGTTATGCCTTAGCCAAAGTTGGTTGCTTCAATGCTGCAAACATGACCTTGGGTGATTGCCCAGGTAGCTAGTTATCTCTGTGATTTGTTGCATGTTTTGGAAGTTGTTTGATTGCACTTCCTAATTAGTCAGGTAACATTATTTCCCTTCTCAGATCATCGATGGGGTTGAGGACTATATAAATGTAGTTACTTTCCACTCATGACTTGGCCAAGCTATTTATTATATAAGACTTAATCTAGTTAGAATAGGATATTTGTACTTATAGTATATAATTTCAAGTAGGTTTAGAACTCTCTTACTTAAACAATAGCCATTGAGATACCAGCCCATTGGGGTGTGGTCCCTCTCCCTTTAAAAAAGCAGCCACTTTCCTCTCCTCTCTCTCCTGCTTCCTGCTCCACTTCTGATGACTAGACTCCCTTCCTGATTGCACAGAGGGCTGTTGTCTGGGACAGTGATCTGTAAGGTTTTTCCCTTTTAAATAAATAACCATTCTATTAATCATAATTCCAAACTGGTGTGGGATTGTTTGTGATTCACGCCTTCAGTTCTTGGAGAAAATCAACAAGTTTATTAACCCCCTATACAAACTAATCAAATGGCGGAGAGAGAACACACAAATTAATAAGATCAGAAATGAAAAGGGGGTCATAACCACAGACACAGAAGAAATTCAGAGAATCATTAGATCTTATTACAAAAGCCTGTATGCCATAAAATTGGAAAATGTAAAAGAAATACACAATTTTTAGATAAGTACCATATACAAAAGTTAAACCAGGACCTGGTGAACAATCTAAACAGACCTGTTAGTTGAGAAGAATTAGAAGCTGTTATCAAAGACCTCCCTTAAAAAAAGGCCCAGGACCAGATGGTTTATATACAGAATTCTACCAGAACTTCCAAGAAGACCTAATCCTCCTTAAGGTATTTCACAATACAGAAACAGAAGAGTCATTGCCAAATTTCTTTTATGAAGCTACAGTTACCCTGATACCAAAACCACACAAAACCTCAACCAAGAAAGAATTACAGGCCAATCTCACTCATGAACATCAACGCAAAAATACTCAATAAAATACTGACAAACCGAATCCAAGAACACAGAAAAAATTATCAATTATGATCAAGTGGGCTTTATCCCAGAGATACAGGGCTGGTTCAACATACAAAAATCTGTCAATGTAATCCATAAACTGAATAAAAATCCATAAACTGAATAAACTGACGGAAAAAAATGATCATTTCAGTAGATGCTGAAAAAGCATTTGAAAAATTTCAACATCCCTTTATGATAAAGTTCTTTGAGAGATTAAGGGATACAAGAGTCATACCTAAATATAATAAAAGCTACTTACAGCAAGCTGACAGCTAACATCAAATTAAATGGAGAGAAACTCAAAGCCATCCCACTAAAATCAGGAACACTACAAGACTGTCCACTCTTTCCAATACCTCTTCAATATAGTGCTTGAAGTTCTAGCAATAGCAATAAGACAACATAAGGAGATCAATGGGATTCGAATTGGAAAGGAAGAAGTTAAACTTTCATTATTTTCAGATGATATGATAGTGTACATAAGCGACCCCAAAAACTCTAACAAATAACTCCTACAGCTGATAAACACCTTTACTAATGTGGCAGGAAACAAGATCAACTCGAAAAAATCAGTTGCCCTCCTATACACAAAGGATAAGGAAGCTGAAAGGGAAATCAGAGAAGCATCACCTTTCACCATAGCCACAAGTAGCATAAAATATCTTGGGGTAAC
This sequence comes from Microtus agrestis, assembly GCA_902806775.1. Taxonomy (NCBI): domain Eukaryota; kingdom Metazoa; phylum Chordata; class Mammalia; order Rodentia; family Cricetidae; genus Microtus; species Microtus agrestis. The sequence goes on along the minus strand of CADCXT010000063.1, from coordinate 1,802,338 downwards.
TCTAACCAAGGAAGTGAAAGAACTATTTGGCAAGAACTTTAAGTATTTGAAGAAAGAAGTTCAAGAGGATACCAGAAAATGAAAGGATCTACCTTGCTCTTGGATTGGGAGGATCAACATAGAAAACTGGCAATTCTACCAAAGGCAACTTATAGATTCAATGTAATCCACATCAAGGTACCATAAAAATTCTTCACAGATCTTGAGAGGACAATAAACAACTTTATATAGAAAAACAAAAACCCAGGATAGCCAAAACAATCATATACAATAAAGGAACTTCTGGAGGCATTACCATCCCTGACTTCAAACTCTATTACAGAGCTACTGTATTGAAAAGAGCTTGGTATTGGCATAAAAACAGAGAAGTCAACAAATGCAATCAAATAGAAGACCCAAATTTTAACCCACAATCCTATGAACACCTGATAAAGGAGCTAAAAGTATACAATGGAAGAAAGAAAGCATCTTCAACAAATGGTGCTGGCATAACTGGATGTCAACCTGTAGAAGAATAAAAATAGGTCCATATATCTATCATCATGCACAATACTTAACTCCAAATGGATCAAAGACCTCAATGTCAATCTGAACACACTGAACCTGATAGAAGAGAAAGTGGTAAGTACTCTACAACATATGGGCACAGCAGAGTGCTTCCTATGTATAACCCCAGCACAGACATTAAGGGAAGCATTTAATAAATGGGATCTCGTGAAACCGAGAAGCTTCTGTAAAGCAAAAAATACTGTCACTACAAAAAGGCCACCTACTGACTGGGAGAAGATCTTCACCAACCCCGCACAGACAAAGGTCTGATCTCCAAAATATATAAAGAACTCAAGAAACTAGACTTTAAAATGCTAATCAACCCAATTAAAAATGGGGCACTGAACCGAACAGAGAATTCTCAACAGAAGAAGTTCAAATGGCCAAAAGACACCTAAAATCATGCTCAACTTCCTTAGCGATCAGGGAAATGCAAATCAAAACAACTTTGAGATATCATCTTATGCCTGTCAGAATGGCTAAAATCAAAAACACCAATGATAGCCTTTGCTGGAGAGGTTGTGGAGTTAGTGGTACACTCATCCATTGCTGGTGGGAATGCAAACTTGTACAACCACTTTCAAAATCAGTGTTGCAGTTTCTCAGGAAATTTGGGATCAACCTAACCCAGGACCCAGCAATACCACTCTTGGGAATATACCCAAGAGATGTCCTATCATATTACAAAAGCATTTGTTCAACTACGTTCATAGCAGCATTATTTGTAATAGCCAGGACCTGCAAACAACCTAGATGCTCTTCAATGGAAGAATGGATGAAGAAAGTCTGGAATATATACATATTAAAGTAGTACTTAGTGGTAAAAAAAAACAATGACTTCTTGAATTTTGCATGCAAATGGATGGAAATAGAAAACACCATCCTGAGTGAGGTATTCCAGACCCAAAAAGATGAACTTGGGATGTACTCACTCATAATTGGTTTCTAGCCATAAATAAAGGACATTGAGCCTATAGTTTGTGATACTAGAGAAGCTAAATAAGAAGGTGAACCCAAAGAAAAACATAGTTATCCTTGGGTATTGGAAGTAGACAAGATAGCCTGGCAAAAACTGGGAACTTGCGGTTGGGGTGGGATAGGGGTAAGGGGCAATGGGGAGAGAAAAGTGAGAAACGGAGGATGGGGAGAGCTTGGGGGAATGGGATGGTTGGGATAATGGAAGGGTGGATATGGGAACAAGGAAGTATATATCTTAATTGAGGGAGCCATCTTAGGGTTGGCAAGAGATCTTACTCTAGAAGGGCTTGCAGGTGTCCAGGGAGATGTCCCAGCTAGCTCCTTGGGCAGCTGATGAGAGGGTACCTGGAATGGCCCTATCCTATAGCCATACTAATGAATATCTTGCATATCACCATAGAACCTTCATCTGGCGATGGATGGGATAGAGACAGAGACCTACAAAGGAGCAATGGACTGAGCTCCCCATGTCCAAATGAGGAGCAGAAGGAAGTAGAACATGAGCAAGGACGTCAGGACCACGATTGATGCACCCACCCACTGAAACAGTGGGACTGATCTATTGGGAGCTCACCAAGGCCCGCTGGACTGGGACTGAAAAAGTATGGGGTAAAACCGGACTCTCTGAACATGGCAGACAATGAGGGCTGATGAGAAGCCAAGAACAATGGCACTAAGTTTTGATCCTACTGCATGTACTGGCTTTGTGGGAGCCTAGCCTGATTGGATGCTCACCTTTCTGACCTGGATGTAGGGGGGAGGACCTTGGACTTCCCACAGGGCAGGGAACCCTGACTGCTCTTCGTACTGG